>LPNX010228658.1:410009-435325 GCA_001517045.1 Pseudotsuga menziesii | reverse complement strand
CTTAAGGGGGACTCCAGATATACCCGAGAGTACTTGGAGTATGTCCAAAACAAAGCCTATACGGCTACCCGCAAGGAATATGTGGGCTGAAATGGAGTCATCATATTTTCGACCATTTTAACACGGTGGTTTTTGGTTCGCCGGAAGAAGAGGTTATTACAACACCCCTGTAATAATGATTACAATTAATTACTGCACAGCACACGAGTTCATCTTTCGCAACGACTGCAATCACATGCTCTATCATCCTCTAAAGGACATCCATCACACATTTTCGAAGGTATGGCTTTGATTAACTACTTGATTAAGTATCAATATGATTTGACAATATTAGTCGTACCTCCCTTTTTATGCCCATTATTGCATCGATTAACTCTCTGCTCATGCGATGTAATGACCAATTATGCTACCTAATAACCACCACCTTTCCCAATTTGTGATAAAATTTCAAATAATCCAGTGCGCTGAAACTTTTTGAATTTGCCTAACTCTCCTCTCAGCTGTCCATGCATACTCTGTGCTGTAACCTCCATTGTCAAAATCTGTAATATAATTTTGAAGACAAAAACATGGGTATTCTGGCTCATTATGAACCTTCAAACACATGAGAACTTAGAAGAAATGCTATAGTCTTCGCTATCTTTCAAGCCGCCGGTTGGACGTATTTTTTTGAACGCCTGAATGAATTTCACCGTGAAGCAGCATTACAATTCTCTTTTAATCTTACAAAAATCCATTCATAGGTTTGGGGATTGCGTATTGAAGTTTCTAAAGCCATAATGGCTGAAGTCACTAGTCTTCCTCAGGTAGGAAGAACTTGGTTCAGACGTCAACCCCCCGCTACTGCAACAGTACAGGATTTTCTAATGGAAGGGGAGCAGGTTCAAACGACGCAAAGAGGGATAGTGCTACAATCATTGCCACAGCCATGGAATCAAGTCGTTGTTTTTGTCAAGAAATAAATCACCTACGAAGGTAGGTACCAAACAGTCTATCATTCTGAATTCCCTTTACTCTCTCATCTCCATCACAGGGTTTTGTTAAATATTCCATATTATTTGCTTAATGATTTACATCACATGGAAGGGTTTGTTCGAGTTTCCAAACATCCACTCTCCTCACTGACCCATCATGGACTCATTAAATTAATAATCTTAAGGACCCTTGCACAACACAATATAACCTGGGATCAATTTACACCCCAAGTTCAGGAACCCGTTCCTTTGCCCAGTATTCCAATAGAAGAAGAGTAGGTCCACCATAGTTGGGGGGGAATGAAGAAAATTAGGAGGCTCGGAGCCCCTCCAATGTAGTTAGGGGAGGAGATGAGACTGGATCAAACGATCAACTAGGGGTGCAAGTAGAACAATTGAGAGAAGATGTAGATGAAAACCCTATGGAAGAACCAAATAGTAGGGTAGCTCTGATAGTAGAGGGTGAAACTGGAGTAGGATTAGATGTTGCGACAATTGAACTTGAAGATGAGAGAGCCATGGAAATAGAAGAAAATACTAAGTTGGTGACCATTGAATCCTCACCTAAATGGGGAGGAACCTTGATTGAGGAAGAACATCTCAAGGAACAAGAAAATGCTGGAACTGGGAATATTCCTCCTACTTCACCTGTGAATCCAGAAACTCCAGCACCACAAAGAAAAAGGAGGAGATCAAAGGATGAAAAAAAGGATGAAATTAAGGTATCTCTACCAATAAGAAGGAAAAGAAATAGGTTGGTCGCAGCAACAGAAGCAGCAAGGGAAATATGGGCAACCTTAGAAGCACAAATTGAGTTCCCCATTCTTAAACCTAGAACAATTGATGCCCCACAGGGGCCGGTTGAAGAAGAACCCCAAATCGAAGGACTTATATTCAAAAAGAGGCTATTAAAAGAGGAAGTCCAAACACTTAGAAAGGAATTGGAAAATTGGAAAGAAGCATGCAAAAAACAGGGTGAAAGGAAGCTGCACACATTGGTTGAAACTGCAAATCAAGTGGAAGGATCAGATCCTACCGAGCCTGGCAATGAGGAATAAAGAGTGGCCTGTCTCACCTGTGGAGAAATCTTTAAGGAATCAGGCTACAAGATTGTAATTCATGCCTTTACAACAAAACAGTCTACACCTACAACTGAGGAAGGATAGCGACAACTTGAGTTGAGAGATGATGGGACTCCCAAAGAGAAACTTTAGGAGAAGGAAGTTGCAGATGAACAAGATGCTGCTACACAAGAACCAACATCCTTGAATATTATTAATGGTGAGACTCCCAAAGAAGAACTGTAGGAGAAAGAAGTTTCTGATGAATAGGTTGCTGTCACACAAGAACCAACATCCTTGAATACTATCAATTTGGGAGAGGGTGAAAATCCCCAAGTAAAACTTCAGCAGGAGGAAGCTTCAGAGAAAGAAGATGCTGTCACACAAGAACCAACATCTTTAAATATTTTGCCGAAATTGCCACTAACTCTGGGATAGAGGAACCAAGGGATGAAGTTATTCTTGATTTTACGGATGAAGATTGCACTGTGACCCCTGAATCCTTCCATGACATGGAAATCATAGAAGTGGAACCACAACAACAAGGAAATGATGAGGTTAAACAAGATGCTATCTCACAAGAACCAACATCTTTGAATGTTCTTGCTCACATGGATTCCCAAATGAGGGGAGGAGAACTAGGAATTGAAGGCACTCTAGAGTTTAATGAAGAATTTTGTACTACAACTCCATATTTGTCTCAAGACACAGAGATCCTAGAATTGGAATCACAACAATAGGGAGACGAAGAAGTAAATTAGGATGTTGTTACACAAGAACCAACATCCCTGATAATTGCTGTAGAAATGCAACAAGTGGATGTCATTCTTGATATGGATTGGGGTGAAAATGAACAAGTTCAATCACAACCCTTAGGTGATACTGAAATCCTTGAGGAACAGCTACATATTGAAGGAGACATCCAATCTTAGTAGCATGAGGAAAAATAAGAACAAGGCACTGTCACATGAGAACCAACGTCCTCACAGTCAGCTTCCAAAATTTCCAAGGAAGAACTATAGAAAGAAGATTCTATTACACAATAACCAGCGTCTCGAGGAGTGGTGGAAATTGTTGCTAAAGAAATTCCAGAAGAGGTTGCTGTCACACAAGAACCAACACCACCAGAAATAGCTTTAGATGTGCAGGATGTCCAATGTGGCACATCAGGTGACAAAGAATGGACTAAACCCTTCCAAAATTTCATCGACCTGGATTCTAACAAGGAGGGCATCATGAAGAAGAATCCCTGAACCCTACAACAGAAATTTCAATTCTGAGAATGGAGGTAAGCAAATGGAAGTGCAGGTGGAGGAATACCAAGAAGGGATAGTTTCCCTTACTGAGCATAAAAATATTATCAGGAGACTAGAGGAGAAATGGGCAAGAGAACATATGACCTAGAGACTTTGAGAAGAAGAGCTATAGAGAAAATTAAGGGATCTGAAAAAGTTCCATTCTATGTAGAAGGAAAAAGAGCAGATGTATGCTCTTTCCCAAGAACTCCTAGGCACTAGGGTACCTTCTTCTTCTTACCTTGTCTTTCTATTTTAGCAATTTGTTTGGTTTAAGTTGAGAGCTGTGAAAGAAGGGAGGTCATTTGAGATAACAACCTCAGCAAAATTATTGGAAACGTTTTTAAGAAGCAATTTTGAAGATCAGAATTTGCTATGTGAATTATATTTGCATGAGATGGCTTGTCCTCTAGACTGCCATTCAAATCCTGTTCCTTTTTCGGGAGATGTTCAGTTGATGGACTTTGCTTCTTTTGTGAGAAATTATGCTCAGTGGGAAAGGTATTTTCAAATCTTTTCTCACAATGAAGCTCACTCTAATCTGTGGGTTCGAAGTAAGCCTCAAAATCTGGGTATTTTTCTTGCTCGACACAGTACTTTTCTCTTATGCCCCATCCATACTCGGCACATAATGGAATTGCAAGAGGAGGTTATTTATACCTATACCAACCATATTTATATATACCAACAAGTAGAGTTGGAAGGAAGCAAGCGTAGATGGCAGGTTTCCTTTCCTACTCTTAGAAGCAGAGACCCCTATTATTTTAGAAATTTTGAACAGGAACTTTCTAGGGCTGAGGGTTATGTTGAATGTATCAAGGAGTGTGGGGATAATTGGCTGGGCCTGAAATTTAAATTTCCCCTCATCTGGTGGCCAGCAAAACCATATAGGATGGATTCCTCACTGAACAAGGTAGAGGAGCTGCAATGTTGGAGGTATTGGGTTTCCCATAGAGGGTTCATAGAAAAAGAATGAACATCAGAGTTCCCCTACAACTTATCTTCTCTCCATGAACAGAGCACAATGCAAGATTTAGATTCAAAATAATGGAGGTTGTTGCATGAGGACATGCAACAGGACAGTTGGGGCGAGATGTTGGACCCAAAAATGGCCCTTTTTTACCATCCTTATTCACTCCTTTTTTCCCTATCCTACCCCATTGAGCATGCCAAATAAATGTTTTACCCTCACTCTACTCTTCAATCCACCAAGGTATGAATGGTTATTGTCTTATTTTATTAATACTTATGATTGTGGTAATTAAAGCTTTATATCTCTCAATATGCTAACATATGATGGTTTATAAAGGTATTTTGAGGTGTATAGACTGTAGGAAGATCTGGCTAAACATGCTACGAAAAGGATGGGCATTCATTGCTCAAGTTGATCACCATCCATCCTACCATTGCCCAAGGAATGCGGTTCTAGTGTATTATCCCAGACAAAGCTGTACAAAGATAGCTGCAATAGAATGTGTCAGATTTGGAGGTCAACAGTGCGTTGTTGATCGTGTATAGCTATGATTTGAAGATATCATTACTCTTGGGTCGATTAATAGTTTCCATATATTTATTATCTTTCATCCTGCCACGTTTGTAACAGATGTTGTAATTTAGGGCGCCTGAAGATCAAAGATCTTCATGGATGCCCAATAATAGGGATAGGATGTTATGATTTATGTTGTATAAATATGGAGAACTGTTCTAAGCCACGGGTTGAACCCATAGCCAATTCATTGTATTAGCTGTTCTTGAGAGTTGTGTAATCGATCTGCCTTTTTAATACAAAGAGTTACTTCAGATCTAAGGGTTTTTAACGTGTGTTCATCCAACATCTCTGTGTGAAGGCTGTGCCCACCTTCCCACAGGGATTGCTGAGTTAGATTAGGCATTTTATTTATTCTGTCGTGTGATGTTAACTTTAATTTCATTTTTCCATAGGAATCTGTGGCAGTTGTGGATTGACAGTGTGTTATTCATTGCGTCTCTTGGAAAGCTGTAGTGGCATGGTAAAACAGTCGACTGTGTAGATAATATTTCTTATGCAATTGTGTGGTAGCTGAACAGCCCTGTCCATCCCCAGATCCCTTAATTATTATTTCCATAGATACTTGCAAGTTGTTCCTTTGTTTTCATAATCACAGAACTTTATTCCTGTACCTTGAATTCCTAGATTAGTTGAACTCAATTTCTGTACCTTAAACTTCTAGAAAGATCTAATTCCAATTTATGTCTTTTGAATTTCTAGAGTAATTAAATCAAGATAGTTGGGTGAATCATTAGATGGATTGATAAACAGGACCTCCTTTTATGCAAAAGTAATTTAGATATGAATTCATGAAGCTTTCAATTTCTAGATCAAGAACATCAGAAGGTAATTGTGACTATATCTTTTAGAAGGTAAACTAGATTAAGTGGATTCTTGGGATGAGCATAGCTAAACAAAGAATATGATTGTTCATTTGCAACAATTAAGTGTTTAAGCATATATTGTGCATGTTATCCTTGAAATACAATAATTCCCTGGGTTGACAATAAATATTGCACACTTTGTATGTTATCTGTAGTTCACTTGCATATTGGGTGCCCAACACTTCACATCCTATTACCCACAAGGCAATGGCCTGGCTGAGTCATCCAACAAAAGCTTAGTCAGAATCATCAGGAAACTGCTAGAGACAAATCATAAAAGCTGGGATTCAAAGCTTAAGTTTTCTTTATTGGCTGATAGGGTAATAGACAAAATATCCATAGGGACTTCTCCATTCGAGCTAGTTTATGGCAATGAGGCCATCTTTCTTATCCAGCTCATCCTTCCAGTGGAAAAGTTCTTTCAAGAAGATGAATATGAACCAAATGATATATGGATTTGGTAGAGTTACAGTAGATCAAGGAGCAAGTTGTAGAAAAATCAAAGGCTCAACAATAGAGGATAAAGCGTATGTTTGACAAAAGAGCAAAGGCAGACAACTTCTAGGTTAGATATTGGGTCCTCAAGTGGGATGCTGTCAGACAGGACAAGGGGAAACATGGAAAATTCAACTCTTTATGGATTGGCCCTTTTGTGATAACCCAGGTACATAAGAATAACACCTTCAAATTGCAGAGTCTGGAAGGTGAAGAGGTACTTGATGGCCCAATAAATGGGCGGTTCTTGAAGCTCTATTTTATTTGAGGCTCTAAGGCCTTATTATTGTAAATTAGTAGATAGTAGGTTTTTTTCTTTCAGAATAAACTCCATGCCCAATGGAACAATAAAGGATAGTGTTAATTTACTTAGTTGCTTTTAGGGAAAGGCATTTTGGTCTAGGGTTCTTCGGACCTTGCTGGGAGGTTCCCATCTCCAAGTAGGAGCCAAATGTTATATCCAAAAATAATTTATTTCAATAGTATGAAGAATTTAATTCATGTAATGAGGGGTATGAATATCACTGACAGTTTGAAAGCCTCTATTTTTTATGAAAATTTCACAAGTTTAAGCTTTCGATGGCTTGGTTGAGGATCAGAACATCTCATTAGCCACCGACAGACATACGGACTATGACTCCCACAACTAGATGAAAAATTCAGTGATTGGAGGTTCTAAGGACTACGTATCGATGGGGAAAAGTTAAAAGGTTCCGTAATGTTGGAGATATAAAGCACTAAATGTCGCCAAAGTCATGTATTGGAAATCAGAACCACTACTTAATAAAGCGTTGAAACTTGAAAAAACTAACCATTGGAAAGATAGTTCACTAAGGAGCCGCAACAGTGGGAGACAGACTAACTACGGGTTTCGCGATAGTAGAAAATCGTCGGCGATCGAAAGAACTAAGGACTACAGAATAGTGAGTTTAAAACTAAAGAATCTTCACAGTGTCAGTGAGGTAACGGACAAGGCCTCCAATTAATGATAAAAATCATTTCGATAGCGATAAAATTAGTTTGTTTCACCTTTGAAATAGTGGTGGCATAGAGAACTAAAGCTTCGATTCAAACTTCTACTGACCTCCGATAGCGATAAAGCAAAATCGCCAACAGTTAAAAAATATAAAGTTTTGAAAAAGTAAAACAAAAGAGATAATGTGCATCAGCGAATAACAAGACTGTAAATTAGTTCGTTACACCTCTGAAGCAACAGTGGCATAGAGAACTAAAGCTCCGATTCAAACTTCTATTGACCTTCGACAGCGATAAAGAAAAATCTCTGACAGTTAAAAAATATAAAGTTTTGAAAAAGTAAAACAAAAGAGATAACGCGCATCAGCGAATAACAAGACTATCCATCGGTGGCATAGAGGGCTAATGTCCTGATTCTTTCATCAAATGACTTTTGACAGTGATAAAATTAGTTTGTTTCACCTTTGAAAAAACGGTAGCGTTCCGGTCTAAGGCGCCGACGAGATAGAAGACAAAACTTTTGATCGCCAATGCATAAACTATCATGACATTAGTCATTTGAGGTGCCGACACTACAGTAGCATTGAGGCTTGGGGATCATATGGGTTAGAGGTCAGAGCTTCTGATCGGTGACCGCAATGACAAGGTATAAAATTCTGGCGGATTAAACAAGAAAGGTCACTTCAGTTAACCGCTGCGACACTAGATTTTGGTGGCAATTTCACACTGAAACAGTAATGGTGATTATCAGTGACTACTGCAGTTATTTAGTATTCACTCAGTGAACTAGATCTTCAAAATAGATAGATAAATAGTTAGCTAGGGTTTTAAACCCTAATCTGAAAAACTATCACTTCTGAGTATTTTTTGTGAAAACAGATTGAAGTTTCAAGAACTGTCATTTTTTGTAGAAGGCTATAAAGCCCATGATTGATTTTATAATAAAGGTTCGACTTCAGGGATTTATGAACCGCTAATGCTTTCAAGCTTCTCATTTTACTTATTCATGATATAAGCTCTTTTGTTGTGATCTGTTCAGCCATCATCTCTTTCTTTACTGTATTTATGCCTGAATGTGTATTTAGGTCATTTTTAGATTGATTAGAAAGCTAATAACTGTCATCCTATTGGTTTATTAGTGCTATTTGATTTATAAATACTATCTTCATCAGGATTTAGCCTTTTCTATGCATGTGTTTTGTATGTAAGTCTGTCATCCTGGTGAGTTCTCCATCCCTGCACCTTATTGTCAAACTTCTGAGCAATTGCAACTAAAATCCTTGTAAACGAGTGGGTTGTATGCATGGCTTGAGAGTGGAAAGGTTATATAGGTCAACTGACTTGATCCATATCAGAAAACCCTAAAAACATTGTAAGTTACCAAGCATCCTCGAGCTACAACCTAGAGGAGTTTCCTAGAGTGATAACAAATACATCTGAATAACCTCTCATAATTGGAATATCTTCTAATTTTAGCTTGTCTTCGTTATTAATGTGTTCTTCATTATTTATAGTTACAAAAAAATCTTTACATGCCTTCCAAACATCCCTTTTTAGTTGTAAGGAAGAAATCTATGTGATTACTATTTTCCTAGGGATTCCTTTTACTGTTACTTTTTCTCCTTTGTTATTTAAACAGGTAAAAGTTTTATCAAAACAAATTAACACTAATCGATGTTGTTCCAACCAATCCATTCCAATTTATACATCATAGGAGCACAATAGAAGTATATTCAAATTTATAGAAGTTTCAAACTGATTCATAAATAAAGTACAATCTTTCACAAAATCATATACTTTCATTTTTTCTCCTATAGCTAATTGAACCAGCCATGATTTTGCAAATTTCTCTAGTGGTAGTTTACTTTTCTCTACTAAAATGGGAGAGAAATAACTCAGGCTATCCCCTAGGTCAATTAAAATAGAAATACATTCATGGTTTAGCATACCTTCTACTTCCACCATGGAATTCTGATATTCATCCTGTTTGTTTTCTAACGCTGCATTGATTTTGGGCATCCCTCTCGCTAAATCACCAACCGTTGTTTCTTCCTACACAACGTGAATGTTGTTGAAGGTATTCTTCCTGTTAGGACATAATGATGCATAGTGAGGTCTCTGGCATTCCCAACACTTTACCAGTTCCTTATGTTCGTTATTTTTAACATAGTTACTATGATTATTTGTGAATTCTTTATTTCTTGTGATAGTAGGGTTTTTGTTGTGAGTTACCTTTTAAATTATTTCCTTGAAAATTTTTGTTAGGAAGATTGCGTGAGTTGTTATTCCCAAAATTTCGATTAGGTGTGAATTTTTTATTTCTTGGTTCAAAATTATTATCCCTTTTTATTTTCCAATTGGCAAGTTCTCCCTTTTATAGTTTTCTACTCATAGCATAAATTTGATTTTCGCATGGCCTCTTCAAGGGTCTTGGGATTATCATATTCAATTTTTTCTTTAATATGAAAAGGTAAACATCTTAGAAACCATTGTACCTCGGTTTTTTCATCAGAAATATAAGGCACATATCAAAGTAAGCTTAAAAATTTACTATTTAACTCTTTCATACTCATGGTTCCCAACTTTAGGTCATAAAATTCTTTTGGCTCGTTCCTCGTAATATTGCTTTGACACAAATTTATTTTTAAAGTACTTTTTAAAAGTGCTCCAGTTTATATTCTTCTCTTTTATGCCCTTATTTTTTTTTATATCCTTGTGGAAATTGAACCCAAGAGATAGACCAATTACACTCACAAAATTGCTAATCAAACATGTAAAATTCACACAAAAGGAGAGTAAAATTGGAGCATAACTTAATCCTGTATTGAATAAGTGTACATTATCCAAACATATAAGGTAATGGGCTACTAAAATTTAGAATTACGTGAGATATTTGAAACACTAGGTTGCTATTCGAATTGGTAGAAAAGAAGGCTTGCTAAAACAAGTCAAATCCCCCATGGGTGCAAAAAGGACTTTCCAAATCCATGAAGATCCTCATGAATTAGCTAAATCAAGTGGGAAAGCTAATATGTAGTGGAAATAAAACTCCTTCATTATTTTTTATGGAGAAAAGGAAGGAGGATGATGTGGTAAAAAAACAAGGCAATTTCCCTTAAACTAGCTTTTGCTTTATGCCTTAAAACAACTATAAAGGAAGGCAGCTCTCAGAAAAAGTAGATATGTAATTTAAGGAACTATGAATAAAGAAGACATGATAAATATGTTTCCAATATGATTTCAAAGTGCTCCATTAACCNATGTAGAAGTCAACTAGCATAGAGAGGGAATCTAGGATTCTAGGAATAAGACAAAAATGATTTAATTAATGTCAAATATGGGTAACTATGGGTTTATTATTGTAACACCCTCCCTTAAGCTTGAATTTATGAGTAAATATTAGAAAATTGTAGGGCCTAGCAACAAGGCTTAGTCACCCTTTTAGATACTACATGTCCATACAACCAAGGAAAGAGGCAAAAACCCAGTGCGAAAATCCTCCCTTAAACATGGACAAGAAAACAAAATTTTGGAAATATTCTCATCAATCATTCTTCATCACATGATCAAAAATCCCTAGCAATGATTTGAGATTACTGAAGGTCTTGTCACATAATACTTTGGTGAATATATCTGCTACTTCTGAAGATGTGTAGTAGCGTAGCGTAATGGTACTATCATGTACAAGCTCCCTGATGTAGTGCATAAGGATCTCAATGTGCTTGGTTCTTTGTATTTGAACTGGATCAGTGGAGATTCGAATGGTGCTTTGATTTTCACAATATATTACTGTTGAAAACTCTTTTTTGAATCTACATTCTCCAAGTATTCCCTGCAACCATAAACATTGAGTAGCTGTATTTACAACTCCTCTATACTATGCCTCTATAGATCAGCGTGCTATTGCACTTTGCTTATTACTTAACCAGGTGATTGGTCCTTCTGCAAGCATGAACACATATCCTAAGGTATACTTTAGACCTGTGCTGTCACCTTCCTAATCACTGTCAGTAAATCCAACTAGCTCTAAGTCTTATTTTCCTTTGTAGAAAATCCCATGACTCCTTGTTCCCTGAACAAATTTTAGGATCCTCTTGGATTCTCTCTAATGGATATGATGAGGTTGATCCATGTATCTTGAAGCCACACTAACTTCATAATATAAGTCGGGTCGATTATGTGTAAGATAAATCAAACATACAATCAACTTCCTATACAGTTTATTATTTACCATAGCAGAAGAACCTGCTTCTTCAAGCTTAACTCCTGAAAGGAATGGAGTCTTGCTTGGCTTGCAATATTTCATGCTAAACTTGATGAGAAAATCTGAATCATAATTTCACTAATGAACCTTGATTCCATGTTGATATTGAGAAATTTCGAGACCCAAGACTTGGCTCAACAATCCCAAATTTGTCATAGAAAAGGCATGGTTCATTGCATCCTTCAAGGAGGCAATCTCTTTGTTTGAACTTCCTGTAATAAGAAGGTAATCCACATAGAGAAAAATAATCATTAAATAACCATGAATAATATTCAAATATACATTAGCATCATACTTACATCAAACAAAACTCAGTGATAGCATAAAGCCATCAATCTTGACATACCAAGCCGTGGGGGCTTCCTTGCCCATACAATGATTTCTTCAACCTGCACACTAAATATGGATTAGATACAAAACCTTCTGGTTGCTGCATATAAATCTCTTCATTCAGATATCCATTCAAAATGGCACACTTTACATCCATGTGACGTACCTCCCACTACTTTGAATCTGTAATGGCTAGGGAAAGCCTTATGGAGTCCATATTTGCCACTGGTGCAAAGGTCTCATGTGATGTACTTCCTGAGTCAAAAGGATTTAAATGAAACATAGCAAAAGTAGGTAAGTAAAATCCAATAATTTTACTTTGATATTGAATATGTGACGGGGAAAAATAATTTCGTAGCTAATGCCTTATCTAGAATAACTTCTATTTCTCTCATGGATGTAGCAGAATATTGGAAAGCCACATTAGAAGTAGAGCATGAAAAAGATAAATTTTCTTGTGGAATTTTTTATGGGAATAAAAATTGTGATAGGTATAAGTTATTGGAAGGAATCATATACTACAAATGTAGAATCTATTTGGTCCCTAATTCATGTTTGAAGGAGGATATTTAAAAAAAAATATCACAATTCTCCTCTAGCAGGTCACCCTGGTTTCTTCAAAACATACCAAATGTTGAGGAAAATATTTGCATGGAATGGGTTGCAGGATGATGTTTTTAAGTATGTTAATGAATTCCCCACATGTCACAAAAATAAAGTGGAGCACACTCATCGAGTTGTTCTCTTACATCCCTTGCCAATTCCAACACAAAAATGGGAGAGCATTTCCATGGACTTCATCATTGGTTTGACCAAAGTATTTGGTAAGGATTGCATATTTGTGGTGGTGGATAGAATCACTAAATATTCTCATTTATTTTCTGTTACTATCACTTTCACTATTGCACAAGTGGCTGAACTATTTTTTTAAAGAACTTTTTAGATTGTGTGGGCTTCCTAAGAGCATTGTTAGTGACAGAGATAACATATTTTTTAGTGAATTTTGGCAATAACTCTTCAAAATGGTGGGGAAACATTTGACACCTAGCACAAGATATCATCCCAAAACTGATGGCCAAACAAATAGGGTGAATCAATAGTGGGAAGGATACTTGAGGAATTATGTTAGTGGGCAGAAAAAAACATGGATAAAATGGTTGCATTTGGGTGAGTTTTGTTACAATGCTACTTTCCATATGTCCATTGGCATGTCTCCTTTTAAATCATTGTATGATTATGATGCATAAACTTTTATCTACCAAATTTTTGGTGATATTAGAGCTCCGAAGGTTAAGGATTGGATCGAATAAAGTCAAGAAATTTTGAAGGTTTTGAGAGATAACTTGAAGGTTGCTCAAAACCAGTAGAAGCAATATGTAGACCAACATAGAATGGAGAAAAAATTCCAAGTGAATGACTTGGTTTATTTGAGGTTGCACCCCTACAAAAAAACCACCATAAAAGGTAAAGTTTCAGAAAATATGAAACCAATATTTTATGGTCCTTACAATGTGATTCAAAAAGTTGGAGAAGCAGACTATCAATTGGAGCTTCCCATGGGAAGCAAAATTCATAATGTGTTTTGTGTTTCTTGTATATATAACGTTATAGGGAATAACATTTCAGTTTCAGATAATTTACCACCTTTGGATGATTAAGGACAACTTATTCTCATTCCAAACAAAATATTGAGAGAAAGGGAGAGAAGGTTACGAAGCATACCAACAAAAGAATATTTGGTACAATGGAAGGATTTACCTAATGAGGAGGCCACTTGGGAAGATGAATTTTTTTTTTTAGCATCCAAAATTGGCATTTCTTGAGGAAAAGAAATATTGTGTGGAGAGGAATGTCATGTCCCCATTCCAATAGGTCTACTAGTTGACAATGTTCACCCACCTACTAGTTCCATAGGTTGGGGGAGGAGGCATTCAATATTGAAATAAGGGAGCTATGGGACCCAAGATAACCTTATTTTATCATTTACACATTAAATTGGGTTATAAAAATAAATATGGATAAAATAAAGTGGCATTTCTTCATAAGGACATTTGGAGTTCCATGGAGGCCTTGGGTGGCTAGATGCTTTCTTACACATGTCATGACTTAACCCCAAATTCGAAAATGTGAGTGATGGAATGTTATTGGAAGGTGAAGAGGAATCAAATGAAATATCATGAGTCCAATTATTTGAATTTTTTATTAGGATTAACTCCCCATAGAAGAGGAAGAGTTTAGGAAGAAACTAGGTGCCATATGGAGCTAGATTCCCTGCGCTTTATGACAACAATAATGGAATATTCTATGACAAGTCAGACCTGATTGCAGAAATGATTCATGGAATATGAAAAAGGGCTAAAAATATCCACCAATAGGTTGAATTTTGGATTTATAGGAAACCATTCGAGTTTAGTGGAGGATGAAGGGTTGAGGAGAAGGCCAAGTGGCATGGAGGTTACTATACATAAAGGATGAGGTGGAGGAAGCCTATGGGAATTAATTAGACCTTGGAGAGCCTTAGGAGGTTTATAAAAATACTTAAGGAGTAATGGAAATGTATTTTTATCATTTATGAATTTTCCTTTGGAATTTGAAGAGAAATTGCTTGTCCTTTGCACGATGAGTGCACACTTACCCTACTAGTGGGCCAATTTCGAGAGAGCAAGATTATCATCCAATTTGGCCATGAGAGATTCCATTAAGACCTATAAATTGTATCTTCAGAGAGTGTTTTATTTCATATAGGAGGCTTATATTGTCTGTGACCCATGTTTCCTCCCATTCTCTCAATTTCCACTTCCATATTTTCATGTTTTTCTATGAAGGAACACTAGTGTGAATGGTGGTTGCACCCCATTGAGTTAAGTTGATGCCCAAGCTCTGATGTATGATGTATGCTGTATGGATCTATAATATCATTTTAAAATTCTCTGTAAGTATAAATCAAAATAAATACATATGCAAATGTCCACATTTCCAATCTTTCTTGTGACTAGCTTCCATGTGATGATTTCCCTCTCAATGGAGATTGTGTATCTGATGTATATTATGACTTGGGTCAATGTTATATGTTTTTAGTGAGATATTGAATTTATTTAAATATTATATATTCATATCTTTCTGTTCTGAACCATTATATGCACCATTTATGAGTCAAAGTTGAGCTTTGTTGAGTCATTTCCCTTAAGAAAATATCACTGAAATTGTGCATTCGAATATGAAGCTTTATTCGTATACCATTTCTTCCCATACCCTAAGCAGAATTGCATCATAAATTGCTAGTATTTTTTCCCTTTTTTTCATCATTCCCAATTCGAGTTGCAGATGTATATGAAATCTAATAAAAATATGAGAGAGTCACTTTAATATTCCTAATACCCACCACATTAGTCCCTACCAAATTATAGACCCTCTTGAGCCATTTGAATCGCCCTGGGTCAAAACTAGTCTAGACAAATTTTCCAAAATTTTGCCTTTATTGGGTATTTTTGAATTGGTACATTCAAAATGAGAGAATGGTAGGATATATGTCTCACGAAATGTATAATCCTACTATATGAAATAAAAAATCCATTAAGCTCAAAATTAAATTTCATGGAGGCCTCTCCAATGGCCAATTTGGATGAGAATCTAACTCCCTCAAAATTGGCTCACTAACAGGAAGAGTGTGCACTTACCATGCAATGGACAAGCTAGTTCTTTCCAAAATTCCAAAGGAAAATGATCAAATGATAAGAACCCATTATTATTGGTCTTGAAATATTTTTATAACGCTCCTAATTTCCTCCAAGGTCTAATTCCATCCCATAGGATTCCTCCAACTCATCCTTCATATTTAGTAACCCCCATGACACTTGTACTTATCCTCATCCCTCCATCTTCCTCCAAATTTGAATTGCTTCTCCCAAAACCAAAGTGTTTCCTATTGGAGGTTGTTTTTATCCCTGACATGTCATATTTTTATAGGTCTACATTCAGGTCTGAAATCAGGTCTTTTTTGTCAAAGAATCTTCCATCATTGTTGTCATAAAACACAGGGAATCTCTCTCCAAGTGGAACATAGTTTCTTCCTAGTCTCTTCCTCTTCCATGGGGAGTTATTATTCTTCACCTATTAGAATATTTTGTCTCATGACATGTTACTTGACACCTCTTCACCTTCTAAGAACGTTCCATTACTCATAATTTCAAATTTGGGATTAAGTCATGACATGTGTAAGGAAGAATCTAGTCACCCAAGGTTTCCATGAACCTCCAAATATATCCATGAAGCAATACCACTTTATTTTCTCCATATTTATTATTTTTATGACCCAATTTAATGTGTATATGGTAAGCTAAGGTTCTCTTGGGTCTCATAGCTCCCTTATTGCAAAATTTAATGCCTTTTCCCCAACCTAGGGAACTAGTAGGTGGGTGAAACATTTCTAACTAGTAGTCTCATTGGGATGTGGATTTGAAAGTATTTCCCACCCAATATTTCTTGTACTTAATCAATTCCATGTTTTTATGCTGAAACATTTGTTCATATTCCCAAGTGCCTTCCTCACTAGGAAAATACTTCCATTGTACCAAGTATTCTTTTATTTTTCTGCTCCTTAACCTTCTCTCCCTTATTTCCAATATCATAATGAGAACAAGTTGTCCTTCATACTCCAAGGGAGGTAATGTATCTGAAACTGAGATATGATTACCTATAAAACTATTTAGACATGAAACATGACATACATTACGAATCTTAATTTCCATGGGAATCTCCAATTCATAGGCCACTTCTCCAAGTGTTCGAATCACATTGTAAGGACCATAGAACCTTGGTTTGAGATTATCTGAACCTGTACCCTTTATAATGGTTTGTTTTTAGGGCTTCAACCTCAAATATACCAATTTATTCACTTGTAACTGCCTCTCCACTCTATGTTTGTATGCATATTGATTTTTCTGATTTTGGGCAACTTGGAAGTTATCTTTCAAAACCTTCATAATTTCTTGACTTTGTTCAATCCAATACTTAGCCTTCGGAGCTCGAGTATCACCAAAAATGTGTTCAATAAAAGTGGGATGTATTATAACCATAAAATTATTTGAAAGGAGACATGCCAATGAACATACAAAAAGTAGTATTGTAGCAAAACTCACCCAAATGCAACCATTTTATCCCTTCTTTTTGATTCCCACTAACATAGTTCCTCAAGTATCCTTCCAACTATTGATTCACCCTCTTTGTTTGGCCACCAGTTTGTGGATTATAGCTTTTTGTAGGTGTCAAATTTTTCCCCACCACTTTGAAGAGTTCTTGCCAAAATGCACTAAAACTATGTTATCTATGTCACTAAGAATTCTCTTGGAAATCCCATGCAATATAAAAACTTATTTAAAGAATAATTCATCCATTTGTGCATCCGTGAAAGTGGTAGTAACAAAAAATAAATGATAAAATTGAGCGAGTCTATCCACCACTACAAAGATGCAATCCTTACAAAGTACCTTGGGCAAACTAGTGATGAAATCCATGGAAATGCTCTCCCATTTTTTGTTCTAGAATAGGAAAGGGGTGTAAGAGGACAATTGGATGAGTGTGCTCTAGTTTTTTTTACTGAAATGTGGGTAATTGATTGGCATATTTCAGAATATCAGCCTTCAATCCTTTCCATGAGAATATTTACCTCAACATTCAATCTGTTTTAAAGAAACTAGGGTGACCTGCTAGAGGATAATCATGAGATTTATTTAAAAATTTCTCCTTGAAACTCGAACCAAGGACCAAATAGATTCTATATTTGCAAGATATGAATCCTTCCAACACATTATACCTATAATAATGGTTATTCCCATCAAAAATTTCATAATAAAACTTATCCTCGGGATACTCTACTTCTAATATGGATTTCCAATTTAATGCTACATCCATTAGAGAAACATAAGGTATTGTAGATAAGGCATCAGCTACCACATTATTATTTACCTTAAAATATTCAATACAAAAGTGAAATTAGTGAATCTTACTCACCCAATTTTGGTGCCTTTCATTTATATCCTTTTGAGTGAGGAAGTACCTTAAGTTGTTATGGTTAGTTTTGACCACAAATATATTTCCCACCAAGTATTGCATAAACCAGTGATCAAAGCATGCATGATGTATAAAATTTATTTATCATAAATAGATTAAATATTCTCATGCGCCTGTATCTTCCTACTCTCTAAATCTATTGGGTGTTTTCGTTGCTTTAGGACTTCTCCAATTCCTTATCCTGATGCATCACATTCCAAGACAAATGGCTTAGAAAAATTAGGCAAGGCTAGAATAAGACAAATTCTTATTACCTCTTTCTTTATTTCAGAATATTTTTCATCTCCTTCATGCCATTGGAAATAATCCTTATTTGTCAAATGATTTATAGGTTAAGTGAGTTTGGAGGAACCCTTAACAAACTTTCTATAGTAGGTACAAATTCCAATGAATCCTCTAAATTCAGTGAGATATTTCCGGCCAAGCCATTCCATATTGGATTTTATTTTTCCATTTCCACCTTAGCACCATATTGACCAATTATTTGTCCAATATACAAGAGTTTTGTCAAACAAAACTCACATTTTGAGAGATTTGCAAATAAATATTGATCATGTAGACTTTTTAATACCACTTCTAGATGATGAAAATGTTCCTTCCATGTTTTACTATAAATAAGAATTCCATCAAAGAAAAATAGTACAAAGTTACAAAGTTGATTTTGTAAGATATTGTTCATGCATTATTGGAATGTGGTAGGATCATTTTTCAATCCAAAGGTAATGGACACAAACACAAAGTGACCATGGTGGCATCTGAAAGCAGTCTTTTGTATGTCTTCTTCCCTCATTCGAATTTGATGATAACCAAATATAAGGTCAATATTTGAGAAGAACTTGGATCTATGGATCTCATCCATGAGCTCATAAATCCTTGGGATGGGATATCTATTATTCATTTTCCTCTTATTAAAATCTCTAAATTCAATGCACATCCTCAAAGTTCCATCCTTTTTCTTTACCATAACAACTGAAGAAGCGTATGGAAATTGAAATAGGCATTATGAGACCCAAATACAAAATTTATTTAATGTGAATCCTCCTCAATATAATCTATAATCCTTTTTGGGTGCCTATAGATATTTATTTTGATAGGTTGTATTCCTATCTCTAACTCAATGATATGATCCACCCCTCTGTCTGGTAGTCTTCATGGGGGAAGGTCCCCAAAAAACCTCTCATACTTACTCAATAAATTCTCTATCTCATTAGGATGCTTGGAAAGATTCAAGTGAGGTTTATAATATGTAATTAAAAATTCAACAACCCATTCTATGTATCCATGCCTTAAGATAGACCTCATATTATGAGAGGACAACACTTGATTTGTGTAAGTGTGCATTCCCCTCAAAAAGATGGGTTTCCCTTCCAAATTTTTGAACCTAATTTCATGGAATTTATAGTTCAATGTATTCTCCCCTAAATAATTCAATCATTGGAATCCCAAAACCACATTTGTATCAGCCACATTCACTACATATAAATTGTCAGTGACAGTATGATTTCCTATAATAACTTGAATCTTTGGAATCCATTTGATGTAGCCTATATAATTGTTACCTGGAATAATGATTGTGAAACCATCAAATTTTCATATTGTAACTTTCTCTTCTCCACCAAGGCTGCATATATGAATTTATGAGTGGATCCTCCATCCACTAGAACCATGACCTTTTGGCCTTGGATGTTACCCTTGATCTTGAAGGTGTGGAATATAGGTACACCTTAGTGTACTGCAATTTTTCTTGTATCAGAAATATGATGTTATTATTATGATATTTCATAACCCTCTTCTTTAGTTCCAAGTTGTGGTTACTCCTCCTCCCCTTCTTCATCATCCTCAGAGAAAAATTCAATGTAGTTTGCCTTCCTTTTTACACACTTATGTCCCAGAACCCAAGGTTGTTGCATGTGAAACATAGATTCTTTATTCTAATATATTATTTTCTTGGTCCACCTTTATGTTCTTTGGAAAAGGATTCCTTTTTCCATGGTTTATTACCATCATTGAATTTGGAAGGGAAATTAGGCTTGGGGGGGGGCACAATTGGTTCTTGGCAACGCATTCTGCAAATCTCTCGTCAAATTCATGGAATCCTTCAATGTAGATGGATTGTGGGATTTAAAGAGACCTCTTAAAGGTTTTTTCAATCCTTCATTAAATAGTAAAACCAACATAGAAATTAGATACATCAGAAACCATTACTAAAATCTTTTCAAGTTCTAACATATATGCTTTAGGATTTCCAACTTGCTTCACTTGTGCTAGTTCTTTGAAAGGAAATTTGGGGTATTTCTTCTCAAATATATCCATTAATGCATGGGAGAAACCTTCAAAAGATAAAATATGATCATGTCCCAAGTTTCTAATACCACAGAACCACCAATCACTATCTTCCCCCTCTAGATGAAAAATGGTTGTTTTCAATGCATCTTCTTCAACCATAGGATTTAATTGAAAATACACACTTAATTTTTGTAACCAATCACTATAAGACATTTGGGAAGAACCATAAAAAGGAAGGAATAGTTAATTTTCCCATGGTATTCTTTAGTTCTTGATTAAGAGTAGGTTCCCTATTCCCACTTCCTCCTTTATTAAACTGAAGAGAGGCCCTAATGAATTGATCAAAAGGTATGACTTTCCTACATTCATCACTTAGTTGTTTCCAATCATTTGCTGCTTCCCTCACATCATAAGTAGTATAAGGGACATATTTGGAATCTAAAAACTTAGGAATTTCATGTATGTTCTGATTCTTGAATTCATGGGGTTGGTTATGAGGTCCAGTATTTTGAAAGATGACTTCCCCATGGATCTTCTTCTCATCATGAGGTGTACTACTACTACTCCCGTGTGTTGACTTTCCCCCAAGTTGGCTAGAAAAAAATTAGAAACCTTGAATAATTTTTTTCCATACCTTCAATAGCTTCCTTAATTAATTTTTTAAGGTCCTCATTATCTTCCTTGCCCACCATATCTCCAAATCCTAGTTCTATTCTAGTCTCCTCATACCTAGAATTAATTTCTTCACTCTATTCTCTTCCACTATTAATGTCTCCAATCTCAGTTTCTAATGTATGGAGGTCATCATAAGTAAAAATAAATTGATAAATCCAAGAAGTGATAATATCATTCTCAATAACACTGTAATGACCCAATTCCAAAATTCCTAACAAAGACAAAATTATGGGAAAAATTGTATTGACTAGTCTTAACACCAGGGGATTCGAATGGAACAAGAGGGTATAAATTTTCTAGAGACTCACATGGTGAGTCTTATTACCAATAAATGGAATATATGGTCACTTTATACCAGGTTATAGACAGCTGCAACTATATTTTGGGTCATTGGAAGAAATGGAAAATTTGCTAGTACATTGTGGTGAAATTCCCCCTAGGGTGTGAGCAAAAATGGATCTCCAACTCATATGAGACCGTCCCAAATTATCAAAAAGAGTATGGGGAATGATATTAGATTTAATTTACTGTAAAAATGAGTTTTTATAAGTTCTGAAACAGATATATAAATCTTCATATTCAAATGTGTATGTTCAATGATATTTGCTTAAAGGAATTGACAATAATAGGTTAACTTGACTCATAAAATGTATAATAAACGGTTCATAAAATAGAATAAATAATTCATGGAATTAATAACATATAAATATCTCACTCAAAATCATATAACATCATATCAAATCCTCACCACAAATCAGATACATAACTCCACTAAAATGGGAAACTAATACATGGAAACTAGTCAAACCATAGCTTGGAAACATGGACAATTTTTCATATGTATTTATTCTAATTTCGACTTATAGAGAGTATTGGAGAAATAAAAAATATCCATAAATCATTCACCCATTTTTGGTAATCAAATGGACTCAACAAGGTGCAAGAAGCATTCACACTAGTGCACCATCATATGGAAACGTGGGAATAATAAAGTAGGGAATGAGAGAATGGGATGAGAGATGGATCACGAAATGTAGAAGAATCCTATATGAAATAAAAAAATCCATTAATATCCAAATTATAGGTCAGGATTTCCTCTCAAAAAAACTATTTGTATTAGAATTCAACTCCCTTAAAATTGGCTCACTAGGAGGGAGAGTGGGCAGTCACCGTGCAATGGACAAGCTAGTTCTTTCCAAAATTCTGAAGGAAAATGATCAAAATATAAAAATCCAATATTCTTCATCATGGAATATTTTTATAACCCTCCTAAGGTCCTACAAGGTCGAATTCCCTAGCATATGTTTCCTCCATCTCATCATTGATGTTTAGTAACCCCCATGACACTTGTCTTTCTCCTCATCCCTCCATCTTCCTCCAAATTATAATTGCTGCTACCAAAACCCAAAATCATATTTTCCCTGAAATTTCATATTATCATAGGTATGCAATCCAGTGTGATTTTGTCATAGAATATTCCATCATTGTTTTCGTAAAATGTAGGAAATCTCTCTCCAAGTGCAACATAGTTTCTTCCTAGTCTCTTCCTCTTCCATGGGGAGTTATTCATATTCACCTATTTGAATATTTGGGCTCTTAAAATTTTAATTGACACCTATTCACATTCCAAGAACGTTCCATTACTCATAATTTTTTATTTGGGGTTAAGTCATGACATGTGTAAGGAATAATATAGCCACCCAAGGTCTCCATGAACCTCCAAATGTCTTCATGAAGTAATGCCACTTTTTTGTTTCTACATATTTATTATTTGTATGACCCAATTTAATGTGTATATGGTAAACTAATGTTATCTTGGGTCTAATAGCTCCCTTATTTCAAAATTTAATACCTCCTTCCCAAGCTAGGGAACTAGTATGTGAGTGAAACATTGCTAATTAGTAGTCGCATTAGGATAGGTACATGACACAATCTTTGCAATCAATTTTTCTCCCAAAATAACATCGCAACCTTCCATTTTAATGGAATAAATGAAATATTCTAAGAATATTCCTCCATTTGGAGTTTCCCATTCTCACACTTTCCACCACATATTGGAGTACCTCCATTTCCTATCATGATTTGGAAATCATGCACAACATGGCATTACAAATGTGTTTCTTATAATACTGAAAAATGGATGAAAGTATTGGTACTCTTGTTATTGATTTATACATCCACCTTATTATTCTTGATATATCTATCAACTTTAAGGTTTGGGGAGCCATAATTATTAAGAAAGCACGGATCAAAATTTGGGGTGCCTCACAAGGACATTGATTACTCGGTCTACATCAATATAGGGTTGAATATATGCTTGTTATTGCTTGGTTATGCCTTTGTATGAAATTTCATCAAATTTTCATAGTGAGGTCATATAAATGAAAAATAAATGTGTTTTATACATTTATGACTTTGGAAAAAATTCATCACAATTATATAAGAGATGTTGAAATTTATGTTTGTCCATTTATATTAAATTCAACTTGTAGACCATAAGGGGTTGTAGGGAGTAATGTCCCCATTTTGGTGACATATGGATTATCCTATTAGCCATCTAGTCACTATGGTTTTAGAAGAAAAAATCATATGCTTGGGGTAATATTTTGAAACATGGCAATTAATTAGTAGTGGCCACTTAACTACTAGGAGTTGATTACATAAAATAACTTTCCAAACTTAACTAATAACTAACTTTCTTGACTAACTTTACAAATCTTTAGCTGCTTCAACAAGTAAAGCAATGCCCTCCAAGGCTTGAGATTTCCTTCTCGACTTCAATTGATTTGTCTCCATGTCTACACTCCTCCTTGATAGCTCCTCATTATGCTGTTGCAGCTCCTGGATGGTTTGCTTTAACTCTGTGAACTAATTTTTTGTTTTCCTTTTCCTTTTAAGTGCTTCTCTTGAAACTATAATCAACTCCTGGTAATGACTGTTAACTTCCTCCAAATATTCTCTAAGTATCATGTTTGCAGTAACTAACCCATCATTAGCTTCATGCATATATTCAATTTGATACTTATATTTCTTAATGCTTCTTTGTAGGTTTTCTTTTTCAGAATCAATACATTTGTCTCTTGCTATTGTTTGCATCCCTTCTGGTGTCCATGGAATTTTCAATCTTTTATAGATTTCGTCATCTTCATTCATAAGTTCTGCGGAGGTCATAGGAAACTTTGTATGTTCTTCATTTTCAGCATTGCAGGGAACTTCTTCTTCAATCATCTCCTTCTTCTCTAAACATGAACTTTTTACCTCACTTTGTTGTTGTTCTTCAAACATTTGATTCCGAATCTCCAGAAATATATTAGAGATCTTGGTATCAGTCATGATAGATTTTCCTTTTGATTATTTTGATGCAATTTCTCTTCAGATGATGAATCCTCTATCACTGCAACCTTTTCTTTAGCCAATTTGGGATTCAGTAGCTTTTTCATGTTTAATCTAAGTTTGTTCTTTGGCCTTGTTTTAGGTCTCCATACTGCTGCAATATCTCCCAACATCTTCAGAGCCTTTCCTTGATGATTTATCAAGGCAAATTCAACAACCTTCATTTTTTTCCTTCTTGACACTGTTTCCTCATCACAATGAATGTGAACTTCTTGCTCAGCATAAACCCTAGCTTCATTAGTAACAGGAATTCTAGCCTCATCAAATAGGTATTTTTCATCCTCCTCTGATAGTACTATAATAGGGCTTTGCTTTTGCTCCTCAATATCTTCTTTTACATTTTGAATTGATTCTGCAGGTAAAACATCTACAAGAGGCTTAGCTTCTTTAATTTTTTACTATAAAATCTTGCTATCCTCAGCATTAACTCGCTGCTCAAATTCAAAGTTTTTATTTTCTTGTTTTGAAGCTTCTATTGGTTTATCATTTTCTTCACCCTTGACTATTACCTTTTTTCTAAGCTTCTTAATCAGAGTTTGACCTTTAACTACTTGTCTTCTCTAAGATTGTTCCTCCTGATTGGTCTTGAAACCTAACCAAAAAATGAAGTGCTCCCAAGTATTCTCCCTATTCTACAAAACAATACTTATGATGAGCTTAATGAGTCCATGCTGAAAAACAGATTTCTTTTTATGATCATGGTGCTCTCTCACCCTACATGACATCTTCTGTAAGCTTTTCAAAAAGAAGAAAGGCAGGTTCATTTTAGACTCATTACTGAGATGCTGGGGGAACCTAAAGTGATATTTGAAAACAAAGGCAAATCTACCCTCTTAGGTGACATAGCTCTGCAAGAATTTAATAGGATCAATCCACTTAGGTTTAAAGTTTTGAATTGGAACACCTCTTCCCCAATCTACAACTACACTAGAAAGCAAGTATCTCTGAGCATTAAAGGTGAAAGGAACCTTTTTGAACCAGAACTCTCCCTCATCCAAAATCCATGTTTCTTCAGCTATTAAATCCCTAGTTAATTTGAAATTCAAGGTGTCAAAAGACACTATATCCTTGTTTAGACATTGAGAAA
>LPNX010228658.1:379398-409962 GCA_001517045.1 Pseudotsuga menziesii | reverse complement strand
CATAAACTGGCTAAGGATCTAGGCACACAATTAACCTCACAGAGAAT
Source organism: Pseudotsuga menziesii (assembly GCA_001517045.1). Lineage (NCBI taxonomy): Eukaryota > Viridiplantae > Streptophyta > Pinopsida > Pinales > Pinaceae > Pseudotsuga > Pseudotsuga menziesii. Next base: position 409,915 of record LPNX010228658.1, on the reverse strand, counting down.
TGTAGAGAATTAGCATAATGAGTGAAGAAGAAGAATTAATGAACACACATTAATGAATGATCAATAAATGATAATTGATATTATTACATAGGTAATACATCCTTATAAAGGAAAAAGGAGTTGCATGAAGACAACTCAAGCTAGCTCATAAAAGCAGGCTTACTAATTATGATAAACCCCATAAAGTACTTTCCAATATACCAAGCACCTCACGAGTTGGAAAAAGCATGAGTGAGTTGTCAAGGAGATGGAAATAATATGCTAATGGAGAAAAAATAATGGAAGATGGGTTGGAAACAAAATCTCCCAGTTTCCTAGTTGACTAGCTTTTATCTTATCCATAGAAAAGCAGAATAAAGCAGAAAAAGCAGAAAAAGCAAAATCTGCTATATGGTCCTGTATACTAATTCTAGATGAACCCAGAATCAGAAATAAATCATTCCTAGGATATGGATGGCATGCATTGACTTTAAGGTGCAAGTGGATGCCAACTAATTAATCTAGTGGGTGAATAATTAATCATTACTTGATTAATTATTTTATCCTAAGTGTATGAGTGGGTTTATTATATCCCAACATCCCCCTTTAATCCTGACTTTATGATGATATTCCTTAACTAATCAGAAATATATATGCATATAGGGCCCAACAATAAAGCTATGGTCACCCTTTTACAATTTATCTTGTCCAAAGAAATAAGGAAAAAGGCAAAACCTCAAGGGGAAAATCCTCCCTCAAGAAAGGACATGAAAAGCAATACCAAAAATGTTGAACTGCTGGTGTTGCTGCTACTCCAAACTAAATGCTGATGTTTGGAGGAATCTTCTTCTTGGGAAGAAGATAAATCTGCTCACCTGGATCAAAGACAGCTGCAGGATGGAACCTGGGACCATGTAGAACAACTGAAATCCAATGATGTGAAGGCAATATTGAAGGATCTTGAGACTTGTAATCAGCTCCAAGATGATGATATGAATTGAAATTCGAACCAGTAGAGATGAAATGAGCTCTAGATAGGTGAAATAACTATCCAAGCGAATGTATCATGTCTCCATCTTCATTTACACAGAGAGGATGTGTGCAAGTGATCATGTAGGAACATAGAGAAGGCATGGGATCAAAGAGTGCGAATGAATGGGCTCCATGGGTTGATCTAGCTTCCAAATAATCTAAGAGATCACAAATAAGCACAACAGTAGACTCATAGGAATATACTGGTAAAGAATCCTCTATGGTAGAAGTATGAGAGGAGCAAAGATACTGATGTTCAAAATCTTCAAGGAGGCTCTGAGAATGAGTGCCAAGAACAAAGGAGGAGCTGCAGAAGCATATGGGATCAAGTATGGTAAGTGTCAAAACACTGGAAGGACTTGATTTGGCTAAGCAAGCATCCTTGAAATCACTGGGTTGCGCACCATCAAGAAAAGAGGCATGCACAAGGTGTGAGAGGTCTGGCATATGGATCTCAGAATCCATGATAGAAGGCATATAGAACAATGAATGTGTGAGTGAATCATCAATAGCAATATCAGCTCCATTAGTCACTTCTTTTTCATCAACAGCATCATGAGAAGATGAATCAAGATCTTCTACTTCAGGAGGCACAGAAAAAGATGGCTCTTCAATATTTGCTTCTTGATTGAAAGAGGAGGCATTCAAATCAAAGAGAGTAGTAGCAATAGGAACTATATGAGAAAATTCTTCTTCATGATCAACTTCATTGGAGACAGTAGAGGCTGAGACATCTTAAGAGAGAGAAATCATTGAGGAGCTAAAGGCACTCTCCACATAGCTAGAAGGATCCTCATTGTCCTTTCCCAAAACTCTATCCAATGTTGTCCAGAGCTCCTTTGGGGAATCAATAGAATCAATAAGGTATCGCATGCATGGAGAGATAGATAGGAAAATAGCTCCAATTGCTTTGTCACAGTCATTCAACCAGTCACTTGGATCTTCATAAGATTCTTCACCAGCTCCAATAGATATCTCATAGAGACCTTGTCTCTTTAGATATGAAATCATCTTTAGTTTCCACTCTAAATAGCTTGTGAATGGAGAAAGAAGAGGAACTAATATTTTTGAATCCATTCGAAGTTGAACCTGCAAAATAAACCTGCAAATCTGGAAAGGAGGATTAATTAATGAACTCTCAAAGATCTGATATCATGTAGAGCTTTGATATCCTTAGCTCTAATTGCATGAAGAACTTGAACTTTGAGAACCTTAGCTCTGATACCATGTAGAAATTCTAAAGCCTTGATGGCATAAAGAATTTCATAAACTGGCTAAGGATATAGGCACACAATTAACCTCACAGAGAATTGTAGAGAATTAGCATAATGAGAGAAGAAGAAGAATTAATGAACACACATTAATGAATGATCAATAAATGATAATTGATATTATTACATAGGTAATACATCCTTATAAAGGAAAAAGGAGTTGCATGAAGACAACTCAAGCTAGGTCATAAAAGCAGGCTTACTAATTATGATAAACCCCATAAAGCACTTTCCAATCTACCAAGCACCTCACAAGTTGGAAAAAGCATGAGTGAGTTGTCAAGGAGATGGAAATAATATGCTAATGGAGAAAAACTAATGGAAGATGGGTTGGAAACAAAAGCTCCCAGTTTCCTAGTTGACTAGCTTTTATCTTATCCATAGAAAAGCAGAATAAAGCAGAAAAAGCAGAAAAAGTAGAATCTGCTAAATGGTCCTGTATACTAATTCTAGATGAACCCAGAATCAGAAATAAATCATTCCTAGGATATGGATGGCATGCATTGAATTTAAGGTGTAAGTGGATGCCAACTAATTAAGCTAGTGGCTGAATAATTAATCATTACTTGATTAATTATTTTATCCTAAGTGTATGAGTGGGTTTATTATATCCCAACACAAATTTGTAAGACACCTCTGCATGATAACCTTCAATCTTTTCGAAGAACATTAACCATTCTGCATCTAAAAACAACTATGCACAATCTGGAAAATTCTTCACCCAGCTTAAGTGTGAGGGTTCTACCCTATTGGTTTCTCCACTCTTTTTCATTTTGAACTTATGGTTAAACAACTTCTATCAATGCAACACAGTCTGATTGTCTTGAAACATTAACAAACGGACATATAATACAGTATAGGGACATCCAAAAAGGGTCTGCTCTGAATTCTTCTGTTTAAATGATGAATACTTTAAATGCATTGATTAATAATTCATCACTTAACATGGATTAGGTCTAAAATTAGTATTATGCCTTCAAATATGTCATTAGTCATTTTTTTATAAAAACCCCAAATTAAAAAACCATGGTAATGGCACATGGACTACCTGTTAAAATGGCCAATTTGAATACTGGAATGTGCTTATTTCAATTGTTAGGTGTCGAATTGCATGCTCCACCTTTCTCTGACTGCTTAGACCACTCCATCCAACTGCTCCTGCAAGCCCTAATTCTCGCTCAGTTTCAAAATCCCAATTATCAAGCACTGATTTCTTACCATGATCTTCACTTACTCTTCGTGCATTTTAGATAAAAACATCATTCCATACACCTTTGTTCCATTATACTCTGCTATCATTATTATATCTGCTTCTGCAAATGACTGCCACGATTTCGCCCTCATGATAATATTCCACCTGCCTTAGTTATTAAACTGCAGAAGACACATATCAAAACCATCACACAGTGTGATTGACACCTCAGGTGTGAGAATCCCAAAGAAATTGGACCAAAAAATGATGATTTTAGCTCGCACGATTTTCTTGTAGCGTCTCTATGCATCTGTTTTTGTCTTGCGCTACAAGAAAGTCCAAGTTAATGATTTTCAAACTTTTAAGCTAATGATAAGATTTTGAACTTGGTTTAGGAATCCCAATTTAACTTTTATGCTATTTTTAGACTTTTTGAATCCATATATGCCTTATATAAGTCCCTCGATTATAAAATCAAACAAAACTTGTAAAAATAAGCTAAGAAATAAAAAATCATGAAAGTTAAAGGGTAAAATTAATATTGTCCTTATCAACAAAATTTTCTAGAAAAAAAAAGTAAACAAGATTCAAAATATGAAATAAAAGTATAAAAAACAATGGAAAGCAAAAACATGACCTAACAACTGGCTCCTACTGCGGGATGAAGTCCTCCTTGTGAGGCTTCAAGAAGCTGTAGACCAATGCCTTCTATACTGCTACCTGCAAGTCTGCAAAATTTCCATTGGTTTATGGAGTCCTTATTCTATTTATTCACACTGGTATATATAATGAAAGTCCAGAATTGATTTCAAAAACAGTAAAAATGCTTGAGGAATCATCCATTAACTGGATTAGACAACTCCTCACCCTCCAAGGTCTGTAGAAAAAAAGTATTGTTTTCCAAAAGCTTCGATACTATGAAAGGACCAAACCAAAGGTTATCAAACTTGCCATGCTTTCCTTTCTGCTCCTTCCTAGCATCCCATCTCAAAACCATGTCTCCTACTAAAAAAGTATTATCTTTGATCTTCCTGTCAAATCTTTATTTAATATTCAACCTGTATAGCTATGCCTTTTCTTCCACTTTTTCTCGGTTCTGCTGTAACTCTATCATGGCATAAATTCTTCTCTGCATATCATTAGGCTCTTCCTGACAATCTTGAAAAAACTTCATCACTTGGATACCCAACTGAACAGGAAAAACTGCATCTGTACCATATACTAATTACAAATGAGAAGTTCCAATTACTTGTTTAACTATTATTCTGTCTGCCCATAATGCATACTTTAGCATAGAATCCCATGATCTTTTATTATCCTTCAGCAATTTCCTAATACTCTGAATGATATTTTTATTTGATGACTCAGCTAAACCATTACCTCGAGGATAATAAGGAGTTGAGTGTTTCAATAGGATACCATTCCTTTCACAAAATGCCCCCATATCCTTAGATTTAAAAGCTTTTGCATTATCAGTTAATACTCTCTGTGGACATCCAAATCTACTAAGAATATTTTCTTCAATAAAATCTATGATCACCTTATCTGTGGCATTCCTTGTGGAAATAGCTTCCACTTATTAAAGAAATCTGTTGCAGTCAAAATCCACTTATGTTGCCCTGAGGAAGATGGATTTATCTCTCCTATGAAGTCCAAACCCCACTGTTGAAAAGTGGCATTTACTGCAATTGGTTTTAAAGGTAATGACAACAACTTTTGTTTACCAACAAATTTCTAACAAGGGATACATGCTCTTACCTGCTGATATACATCTGAAAATAAAGAGGGCCAATAGTATCCAGTTCTTAGAATTTTATATTCTGTTTCCTTCCAATACTTATGACCTCCATAAGCACCTTCATGAGATTCAGAAATTACTCTTTCAATTTCAGGTTTATCTAAGCATCTGAGTAGAATACCCCCTGGATCTTTCCAAAATAGTTGTTGTTCTACCAAACAATACTTATTAGTTTTTAAATTCAAAGACCTAGTAGCTTTCTTATCTAAGTTTTCTGGACATTGCAAGTACAAAAGAAAATATACAATGTCTGCATACCATGTAGATGCTGAATAGAAATCCATAATCTTCTCTTTCTCCAGCTCTGCTTGATTTTCTTCCTGTGCTGGCTATTTTTTCATCAAATGTAGTCCTAAAGCTTGGAAATTTGAATCATCTAATAGTTTAGCTAGGCCTTGTCCCTTTACTAGATTTGTAGGTATTATATCCACATCATATTCCATGATTTTAGCAATCCACTTTCCTCTTTTTCCCTCACTGTCAGGTTGAGTCAAAACATCTTTTATGGCAGCATTAGGCACATAAGCAATAACTTTGGAGTGCAAAACATAGATTTTGAAGAATTTTAAATCTTTTACCAAAGAGTAAGCCTGCTTCTCTAAAGTGTTGTACTTTAACTCCGAATCTCTAAGAGTTTTGCTAAAGAATGCAATAGGCTGTTCAAGACCATCCTTATTCTTCTATAATAAAACAACAACCAATGTATCTTTAGAAGAAAAAGAAAAGGTTAGAAATTCCTTTGTAAAATATGGACTTACTAATACTGGAGCTTCAGTAAGAGCCATCTTAATTTTTTCGAATGAATTCTTTGCTTCTGCAGTCCACTTGACTTCTTGATCCTTCTTCAGCATGGCTGTAATCTGTTTGATAGTCTCAGCAAAATTTTGTATAAACGAACGTAGAAAATTGATTTTACCAATGAAAGATTGTACATCTTTTTTGCTCCTAGGAAGACTTATTTTCAGTATTGCTTTCACCCTTTCTAGATCAATCCTTATGCCATCAGCTGAAACTAAATGACCCAATAATTTACCTTCCTGCACAACAAAATGTGACTTCTTTGGATTAAGAGATAAACCATATTTTCTGCATTTCAGAAAAGTTTGTTTCAAATGTTTTAGATGTTCATCATCCGATTGTTAAAAGACTGTAATATCATCTAAGTAAATCACTACAAACCTGTCTCTTTCCCCAACAAAGGCTATATCCATAGCACTTTGAAAAGTTGCTCCAACATTCATTAATCCAAAGGCATTTTATCATACATGAAGGTTCCCCAGGGAGTAGTAAAAGTTTTTTTCTCTTTATCATCAGGATGCATGGCAATTTTATTATATCCTGAAAAACAATCAACCATAGAAATCCTTTTGCCCCAACAACCTTCTACAATATTTGTTCTATTTTCGGCAAAGGATAATTATCCTTCAATGAAGACCTATTCAGATTTCTAAAGTCAACACATAGTCTGATTTCTCCATTCTTTTTTTTGATAGGAACTAAATTTGCAACCCATGAAGAATACCTAAGAGGAACAATGATCTTGGCATCTAATAACTTCTTCACTTCTTTTTCAATAACAGGACACAAAGCTGGATTTATCCTCCTTAATTTATGTCGGAAAGGTTTAACATTTGGCTTTAAAGGTATTTTATATTTTATAATCCCAGTATCATATGTCTTCAAGTCTTCATAAGACCATGAAAAAACATCAACATACTCCTTTAACAACTTAATGTACCTATTTCTCTATTATGTTGTGAGTGCTTTTGAAATCTTCACCATTCTAGGATGTTCTGGAGTACCAATATTACAGTCCACCACATTTTCTTTTGAAGACTGTACAACAGGTTTTAAAGGTGTATCATATTTTGAAAATATTCTTTCTAATGGCACCAAACCTTTAGGAATGAAATTACCTTTAAGTTCAATAATATTATGGCCATCAATCTCATTTTCAGAAATATCTTCAGAATATTCAACCTCATCATCTTCTTCTTGATCAATCAGGGAATTGGAAAACTCACCTGTCAGCTCTAAAAATATTTTTATTTCAATGCCATCTTCAAAATATTTCCACTGCCTTATGTTATTAGGCACAAAAGGTCTGTACCTAACCTCAATAGGATACTTTAGCTGTGTTGTTTTGGGGATTCTAAAATGTGTGGCTGCTAAGGCCAAAGAATCAACAGTTTGGTTATGGTCCCTAGGAATATAGGTAATGTTAAAAGCCACAAAATAATTGTCTATCATATCCCATACTTCATTACGATAAAATTTCAGCAAATCTTGTTTCACTTGATAGTTGTTCCTCACCTAATGAACAACCAACTCGGAATCGCCATATACATAAATCTGTTGAATGCCTAAATCTTTTGTAGCTTTCAAACCTAACAACAAAGCTTCATATTCTGCAGTATTATTGGTGGTAATAAATTCTAATTTATACATTAGATTTACTATTTCACCACCAAGAGATATTAAAAGAACCCGTTCTCCAGCACCTTCCTTACAAGAAGATCCATCAAAGTATAATTGCCAAAGTTCATCTTCTTGTTCCCTACTACATTTAACTGGCTTTTATTTTTCAACCTGTAACAAACCAGCAATATTTTCATCATCACTAAAATTTAACATGCAAGTATCCAGATCCTTGTCATCAACATACAAGGGATGATTTGTTGGGTTCTTGTCATCTGTCACAATATAGGAAAATTGCAATTCTTTGTATAACCTTGTGTTTTCTCCTCCAAACATAGGTATAGTGGCATATGTTAAATCCATTTGTAGAGTCCCACCAAATTTCTTTTCCCAATATCTAGAGAGGAGCAGTCCAAATTTAGGTGTAATGTCTGCTACTATCACATCCATAATCACACTCTTCATTGGTAGCTGAGCCAAAATGACAACCATATCTTTAATCACTCCTAAACATTTTACAGCTCATGAATCAAAAGCATACAAATCATGATAGGGTTTTGTATAATCAAACCTAGAGCCTCCATGATGGCCTTTGGAATTAGGTTATGTGATGCTCCTGAATCCAAAAGACAGTTATGTATCATCTGTTCATGAATAGTCAGTGTGATGTAAAAAGGAGGTGATGCACTAGCTTCATTCTCAGTTTTTTCAACTAAAGCTGATCCAATAAAAATTTTAGGGCTTTCTTCTTGTAAATTCACTGTATCAGAAAGAGGTTGACTATTTGCTGAACCAATCATTTTAAGAATTGAATATTTGTAAGAAGGATTTTTCATTAACTCAGTAAAAGGCATATGAATCTTAATTTTGCCTAATTCATTTTCCATATTAAAATTCTGCACACTTTTGGTTACTTCTTCAACTTCCACATTCTCCTTTTGTTTATCCTGAATTTGTTTTTTCTCTAACACAGGATCATAATGCTGTTTAGTAGGTACAACTACCTTTTTCTTTGGATTTTGAACTACTTGCTTTGGACCTGACCTCAAATTCAAAGTTTTCTTTGGCTTAGTCTGATATGCATCAGCAGTTACAGTAGTCACTTCAAAATTTAAATCATTTTTTGTTTCAAACATATCAACATCATAATATTCTGAATTTAAAAACTCTTCTTCAGTGACAAAACCCTCAATTAAATGTTCTCCAAAATAATTCATATCCTGGTCTGTATCTTCAAAGAACACTTCCTCTTCAATTTCTTCTTCATCAACAACATTATTCTGAAGAGGGGGTGGTACTCTTTGATCCTCAGTTTCTCTCCTTTCTTGTTGTATATGATTGTTTCTTCTTTCTCTAGGGATGAAATGAGGTGCAAATTGTCTTCTGAATTGGTTTTGATTGTTGGGGTTTATCTCACCTTCTTGAATAGGTTTGCTTGAATTATTTTCTAGTTCTAACTTGTTTAATTTTGCAGTCAGGATCTTAACTAGCTTGGCCATTTTATCAATTTTACCTTTTGCAGAGTGGGATGTTGAAACCCTTGGAGCTGCCTCTTTCTTACCTTTCCTGTCATATATCTATTGAGCTATATTTCCCTTCAATCTATTAGAAGCTAATAAATTAGACTCCACTTCTAATGCTGCATTCTACATGTTCGGTAAAGAAACAGGTCTTCTTTCTCTTAGAAGTAAGGAAAATTCATGATCAAAGGCATTTGCATTTGTGAGTTTTGCAGATGTTTCTGAAGGTTTTATTTCTGCAGGAATTCTGCCATACATTTTATTGAATCTCTTCGAAAAACCAGCTATGGTTTCATACTTATTTCTCCTAAGGGATCCAAACTCAGTTATATAATAGGTATGATCCTTGGTGTCTCCCCATTATCTCATGAAAATGTCCTGAAACTCTTTTATGATAGTGATAGAATTTGCAGGAAACTACCTGAACCATTTTTTGACATCTCCATCAAGACTCTGTACAAACATCCTCATTCATACATCCTTAGCTTCAATATTCTGATTATCATCAGAACTGAGAAAGGCTTCCCAATGCTCCTCAGCTATAGTTTCACCTTGTCCATTAAACCTAGGCAGGTATTTCTGGTAATCACCTCCGGGAAGTGCATTCAAAGGTTGAGGCAAAACTAAAGGTGCATACCTAGCTGCAACCATTTGGTCCATCATATCTAATGGTTGATTTTGGGCTGCCATTTTTAAGTTGACTGGTTTTGGTGATGGAAAGACTTGACTGGAACTTGGTTGAAATGGAATTTTACCAACTTTTATATGAAATAGGGGATTTTTACCAGGATATATTGTCTTTATTTTCTTGAAGGATTTAGGATCAGTGAAAACTTGAAAATTACTGACACGAATTATAGGCTTCAACCAGGGTGAATTTTTTTCTTCTCCCTTAAAAGTAGATAAAGATGATGAAATATCTAATTGATCAGGGTTACATAGGGTTGGTGATGACTGAGACCTTTTGATTTTCCTAGTTGTTTTTAGTATCTGTTATGGGTCTGAAACACCAATTATAAAGGTGAACTAGGTCTGTTTCTTGTCCCAACTCCCTTAGTAGCCACTGTGAAATACTAGTGAAAAGTAGTCTTTAAGATTTGTTGGTTTAAGTTCACCTCTTACAACCAGTGAAATAATAAGTATCGCAGAGAAAAATAGGTTTCCAATTTCGATCCCCAGCAACGGTGCCAAAGGTGTTTATGCCAGAAATTGTTCCCAGACCACAACAGAACAAGCCAACACAATATCAATAATCACAATAAAGTAAAATTGGGTTTTTAGGGGTTTCAAGGTTTTTGGTTGGAAAATTTGAAGACAAGAGGGAAAACATCCATAAAACCAAAGTAAACACTAAATCATGAGCATTTGAATGACTGATATGTATAACATATAAACCATAATCCAACAGAAAACACAATACTGAATTTCAGCCACAGTTAGCAAGCATTCCAAGCATAAAAACATTAAACAAGAAATGAATATACTAGATGAGTAATTAACACAAAGTATAAATGAAACTAGTCAATAATCTGAAGGGCATATAGTGCATATATTTCATAGTTCAGTATTCAAAAAACACATAAGAGTTTTTACTTAGCTCATAAACAAAACCTGGCAGCCTCCCCTTGTTAGCAAAAAATTGAACCATTTGTCTTCTTTCAGACTTACATTTATCCTATCTTTCAAAATCAGTTGAATAACTAAACCCTAACTGTTTTTAGACTATCCTTCGAATAATTCACTCTAAATTATCCTTATACAAAATTAAAATAACTTTCCAAACTTAACTAATAAGTGACTTTTTTGACTAACTTTACAAATCTTTAGCTGCTTCAGCAAGTAAAGCAATTCCCTCCAAGGCTTCAGCTTTCCTTCTTGCCTTCAATTGATTTGTCTCCATGTTTGTAATTCTCCTTGCTAGCTCCTCATTATGCTATTGTAGCTCCTGGATAATTTGCTTTAACTCTGTGAACTGATTTTCTGTTTTCCTTTTCCTTTTAAGTGCTTCTCTTGAAACTGTAATCAACTCCCGGTAATGACTGCTAACATCCTCCAAACATTATCTAAGTCTCCTATTTTCAGTAACTAACCCATCATTAGCTTCATGCATATATTCAATTTGATACTTATATTGCTTAATGCTTCTTTGTAGGTTTTCTTTTTCAGAATCAATACATTTGTCTCTTGCTATTGTTTGCATCCCTTCTGGTGTCCATGGGATTTTCAGTCTTTTATAGATTTCTTCATCTTCATTCATAAGTTTTGTGTAGGTCACAAGAAAATTTGGATGTTCTTCATTTTCAGCATTGCAAGGAACTTCTTCTTCAACCATCTTCTTCTTCTCTAAACAGGAAATTTTTACCTCACTTTGTTGTTGTTCTTCAAACATTTGATTTTGAATCTCCAGAAATATATCACAGATCTTGGTATCAGTGATGACATATTTTCCTTTTGATTCTATTTGTTTTTTACCTTTATTGCCATCTTCACTATCATGCAATTTGTCTTCAGATGATGAATCCTCTATCACTATAACATTTCTTTAGCCAATTTGGGATTCAATAGCTTTTTCATGTTTAATCTAAGTTTGTTCTTTGGCCTTGTTTTAGGTCTCCAGAATACTGCTATCTCTCCCAACATCTTCAGAGCCTTTCCTTTATGATTTATCAAGGCAAATTCAACAACCTTCATTTTTTTCCTTCTTGACATTGTTTCCTCATCACAATGAGTGTGAACTTCTTGCTCAGCACAAACCCTAGATTTATTAGTAACAGGAATTCTAGCCTCATCAAATAGGTATTTTTAATCCTCCTCTAATAGTATTGTAATAGGGATTTGCTTTTGCTCCTCAATATATTCTTTTACATTTTGAATTGATTCTGCAGGTAAAATATCTACAACAAGTGCAACTTCTTTAATTTTTGATTGTAAAATCTTGCAATCCTCATCATTAACTCGCTGCTCAAATTCAAAGGTTTTATTTTCCTATTTTGAAGCTTCTTCTGGTTTATCATTTTCTTCACCCTTGACTGTTACCTTTTTTCTAATCTTCTTAATTAGATTTTGACCTTTATCTACTTATCTTCTCTGAGATTGTTCCTCCTGATCAGTCTTGAAACCTGACCAAAACATGAAGTGCTACAAAGTCTTCTCCCTTTTCTGCAATACAGTACTTATGATGAGCTTAATGAGTCCATGGTGAAAAATATCTTGCTTTGCATGATCATGGTTATTTCTCAGCCTACATGACATCTTCTCTAAGCTTTTGAAAAAGAAGAAAGGTAGGTTCATTTTAGACTCATTACTGAGATGCTGGAGGAACCTAAAGTGATATTTGAAAATAAAGGAAAATCTATCCTCACAGTTGACATAGCTCTTTAAGACTTTAATAGGCTCTATCCACTCAAGTTTAAAGGTTTTAATTGGAACACCTTTCCCCCAATCTACAACTACACCAGAAAGCAAGTATCTCTGAGCATTAAAGGTTAAAGGAACCTTTTTGAACCAGAACTCTCCCTCATCCAAAATCCCTATTGCTTCAGCTATTAACTCCCTGGTTAAATTGAAATTCAAGGTGTGAAAAGGCACTATATCCTTGTTTAGACATTGAGCAAATTTGTAAGACACCTCTACATGACAACCTTCAATATTTTCGAAGAACATTAACCATTCTGCATCTGAAAATAACTATGCACAATCTAGAAAATTATTCACCCAACTTAAGTCTGAGGCTTCTGCCCTATTGGTTTTTCCACTCTTTTTCATTTTGAACTTATTGTTAAACAACTTCTATCAATGCACCACAGTCTAATTGTCTTCAAACCTTAACAAACTGACATAGAATACAATATAGGGACATCCAAAAAGGGTCTGCTCTGAATTATTCTATTTAAATGATGAATACTTTAAATGCATTGATTAATAATTCATCATTGAACATGGATTAGGTCTAAAATTAGTATTCTGCCTGCAAATCTATCATTAGTAATTTTTTTTAGAAAAACCCCAAATTTAAAAACCCTGGTAATGGCACGCGGTCTACCTGTTAAAATGACCATTTTGAATGCTAGAATATGGTTATTTCAATTGTCAGGTGTCGAATTGCAAGCTCCACCTTTCTCTGACCGCTTAGACCACTCCATCGAACCGCTCCTGCAAGCCCTAATTCTCGCTTAGTTTCAAAATCTCGATTATCAAGCATTGATTTCTCGCCATGATCTTCACTTACTCTTCGTGCATTTCAGATAAAAACATCATTCCATACACCTTTGTTCCATTATACTCTGCTATGATTATTATATCTGCTTCTACAAACGACTGCCATGATTTCGCCCAAATGATAATATTCCACCTGCCTTAGTGATTAAACTGCAAAAGACATGTATCAAAACTGTCACACAATGTGATTGACACCTCAGGTGTGAGAATCCCGAATAAATTGGACCAAAAAATGATGATTTTAGCTCGCGTGAATTTCTTGTAGCACCTTTATGCATCTGTTTTTGTCTTGCGCTACAAGAAAGTCCAAGTTAATGATTTTCAAAATTTTAAGCTAATGATAAGAGTTTGAACTTGGTTTAGGAATCCCAATTTGGATTTTATGCTATTTTTAGACTTTTTGAATCCATATATGCCTTATATAAGTCCCTCGATTATAAAATTAAAAAAAAACTTGTAAAAATAAGATAATAAATAAAAAATCATGAAAGTTAAAGGGTAAAATAAATATTGTCCTTATCAATAAGATTTTCTAGAGACAAAAAGTAAACAAGATTCAAAATATGAAATAAAAGTATCAAAAACAATGGAAAACAAAAACATGACCTAACAGGACCAACAAATGATTTTGGAAGAGGTACATGCATTCATGGAGCAGCTAATAAGAGTTCTTATTCATCCATGGATAGGACGAATAGAGTCATTATTAAAATGCATACTTTGAGAGATAAATGTTTATTTTGTTGTTGCAATGAAATTTTTGTGATAACTGACATTTCCATGAAATGTGAGCAGTGGAAAAGATATATTTTTCAGCCATTAAATAGATCCAGTACAAATGCACATGAGGATTGGATGTGTAATTTCATGGAATAATTTTTTATAAGAACTGAAAATTATGGAATTCAAACATGGTTATGTGACCTTCGAATCCTTTGGAATAACAATTTTTTGTAGATAACCAAGGTGTCAAGTGGAAGGATGCATAAACCATGGGATCTTGGCATTCCATGGAGTAACAAATTCTTCCTAGTGGTATATGAGTTTGGGAGAATGCAACATATTCAGTGGGATACAAGAGGGAGATATATCCTTCATCTCCAGAAGCTCATCCATGAGGAGCAATGGTTTGATTTTCTACATGAAAAATCATATGGTGGATGGGCTCAATACTCTCCTTCTTTGTGGGTTGAGATTCTTCATGAGGCTTTTTGTGTAGACACTAATAAGTTTAGAGAAGTGTTACAGAGATAAATTCTTATGGCTTGGGGTACCACAACAGACATCTTTGACTCCAGAAATCAATCTTTCCCAATATGCAATAGAAATAAAATGTCTAACACTAAAGGATCAGACCTCATACCTTATTCCGGACGGTTGAAGTAGATCCCCATTGAGCTTTCCAATCTTCAGCTTGAATTGATATAATACTTCCTCAAAAAGAAGTAAACAATACAAGAATACTATGTATCATGGTGTTAGATCTATTCTAGCATATATAATCAATAATGTAAAAGAATTTGACATATTCCAATGGATACAATATTCAATCAAATACACATCATTGGACAAGGAAAGATAGTTCTTATTAATATAAATCAGAGATTACAAGATAGATACAACCTCTGACGGCACGTCTGCGAATCGGAGAAACTGAATCCCCCACTTGGGCCTCCACCACCTTAATCATCCATCTCACGATAGCAAGCTCACTAGCAAAGGGCAAGCTTGGGAAGAACACAACACTGCTCCAAAGGGACAAAGGGATGCAGACTCAAGCATAAATTCTGGCAACAATGGACTATAGTTTCGTTGCTTTCAATCTCTCTATATTCCTTCAATGTACCAAGGGGTTCCTTATATAGCTTCACAAGGGATAATGAATGGTCGAATCCGAGCGATCTCAAGGAATATGGAAGGCCAGGAGTCAAATGAGTCGGATCCATGTCAAGGAAAACTCCAAAAGGATTTGGACTATGCAAACATCCCGATGTACGTGGTTATAGGGGTCAAACCCACGTATGTACACAGTTATCGGGGAAAACGCCACGTATATCATATTTTATATAGTTTTAGGGATGATCAAGGAAACATCAAAGGATAAAATATGGTCCATGGGGTCTAAAGAGTCTGCAACAGGACAGGGGAAGGCCATACAAAGTGTGATTCACCTAGAGTGGTGAAATCCGCTATAACAGATGCCACCTAATGTGTGAGGTTAGAGGGGTCATACGATGGCCGAAATACATTATAAGTCCATCCCAGAAGTGGAGTGATGAAGGATCCCAAATGGAAGACCAGCCACCCAATCAGCATAGTACAATGATACAACTCTGCATATAACTGCAAGTACATATAGCAGTCCCGGATACATAAGAGTACAATGGCCATGAATAGGCATAATACATGATATCACATATGTGGTCATCGCCATGTACAATATACATAGATCAGAATCTCCATGATGAAGATATACAAAGGATCATGATCTCCAAAATGGCTAAAGATATATAATAGATCAAGATCTCCATAGTGGCTGGAAATGTCTGACATACACTGGAATGAAGTCACGAGAGATGAAATCTCATGAACACGGGCACGATCAAGGAGGTAGCATACAAGAGATGCCACCAATCTGGAAAGTATTCTACAAAAACCACTATGAGTACATGTCCTACTATGCGAATAGAGGTGTCGAGGTCGAACATAGTAGTCCATTGTCTGATTACCGGTCATTGATGTATACTGTTAATAGACGCGAGATTACCCACCGATAATGATAATGGGAATCAAGGTACTAGAGTGAAAACTAATAAGTGTGAATAGATGTGTTGAGGTTGAACACTTGAGAGAATCCATCGATTAGGGGACATTGATGTATTCCCAAGAAACTGTCGATGGCGAGAGAACCTGCCACTAATGACTGCAAGTCTCAAGGAACTCAAAAGGACTCTAGATTCCAATCCCAGAATAAATGATCTGAAGTCGATGGGATGAAATTTGCTGGAAGGAGGGCATTAAGTCATCCCCCATCATCCAACACGAGGTACTCAGCAAAGCTGTCTAATGTGGAAGGAATCGATCATAAAGTGCATGAACTAGTAACTATACCGGGAATGGCCGACATGCAAAGTCAAGATAACTGAGGAATGGCCGACACAGGTTTCAACTTCCTTTGAACAAGAGCATAACAGTGTATGGTAACTAAATGAAGGCAACATAGACTCGATATACAAACTGGGACATCTCTGTGACACAGGAGGAATCAATAGAGGCTCCATAGGGACTGGAAGCTTAACGAGTCGGTGGAGATAAACTCAGATAAACGAGTACAACTCCTAAAGTCAAACTATAACCCAACCAATGGATGTGATATATAGTGCTCTGTTCGAAGGAGACATGACTCGACAACTGCCAACATATAACATCTTTCCTTATCCGGCTTTTTGGTTTTTTGATTTTTTTTTGGACTTTTTCAGTTATTTGAAAAGCTTGAAAAAAGAATAAACTAGCTTTATAGTTACAAACTAGGAGGAGACGAGTGTCATCAGGGCAAACAAACTAGTTCCAAGCAGTGGAACATACCTATGCTCAATGCAAGTATACATGTGTAGGATATCGACACTCGGGGGAAAATACCTGTTGCAGCTGCAACATTTTCCCAAAATTCTAAAAAAAATTTGGACCCTCCTTTACTTTGAATTAGTCGGTTCTTTTCTTGATTTTTTGTCCTATGGATTTTGAAGCATCTTCCAGCACTTTGGTTTGCTATCATTCGATTGGTTCTTTCTCAGTTCATGCTTAAATGAATCCCATCCTTAATTGAGTTCATCGTTGTTTTGCATATCTTTCAAAGCCGTGTTGAATCGGGAGTTAAGTCATTGGACTCTTCGCCGTTGCAAGTGGACCTTTAAATTCTACCCTCCACTGTTGCGGACCGTTTCTGGGTGTGGACTTTCCCTTTTGCTCCGACCGTTGCGCCTAAGTTTTGTTTCTTTGACGTGTCGAAGGGTTTTTGATTCGTCATCGGATGGGTTTGAAGTCTCCCTCATCCGATGCTGCGGACAAATCTCCTTTTCGGGCATCCGCCGTTGCGGATCACTTTGGACTTAGAGTTTCTTTTGCGCCCCGATGTGCGTTTCATTTTCTCCCGGCTTCGTATCGGGGCGCTTGGACATCACTTCCTTCCCCGTTGCGGGCGACATCATGCTCTGAGGATTCGCCGTTGCGGAGGAGTTCGGATTCTTGGTCATCCGATCAAGGTACCCGCCGACGCCCGATTGTAGTTCACGCGTTCTATTTTAGCCGTGCGGGTGAGTTAGTATTGTGGACCATCCGCCGTTGCGGAAGGCCTGAGGTATTATCCGCCCGACGCAGTTTCATTTCCCGCCCGATTTAAAGCCTCTCGCACGTGTGGCATTTTTTTTTATACGGTGCGATGGTATGGGTTTTTTGTATTGTTTTTTTTTATTATTATCGAGCACTATCATGGTGAGCTTAGCATTGAGCTGTCGTGCTTCGAAGGGAGAGAGGGTCTAGCTGTCATTGTACCAGCTTCTAGGTGGAAGAAGTATTCCAACCGTCATCAACTCAGCCGATTCGCCGGATTTCTAGGTAGGTTTATTCCGTCTTTTCCCATCACGTTTGAGCGGTTATTGGTTTTCTCCCATATTTTGGGTTCCCCGGCGTTTTCCCTCGTCCAGCTAGGATTTAAGCCTGTATGAGTGGGTTTTATCTTGACCTTGGGTAAGGGGGGGCGTTTTTCCATTTTAAGCCGTTTGCTTTTCCACCTTTTAGTCAATGCCTCGCGCGCACAAGGGTTGAAGGGTTTAGGCGCAGGTGGCCGTTATGCTGTCTATGCCAAACCTCGCTGCGCGACCATGATAGAGAGGGGGTAGTCAGGTTTCGGGAACTTCCTGGGGAGTTTGGTAGACTATTGATTTCCGTGGTGCATTCCCAGCCTATAAACCCTAGCCGTTTCGCTTCCGCGTTTTTCTGCAGCCTCGACGAGGCAGAAGGTCGGACCTATATTTGGCCGGGGGGAATAGGTTTTTGAAGGGGATTTTTTACAGTCGATAGTGTCGCCTTCGCGATTCTAACCATGGCCTGCATTGATTGTGCCATCCTTCGCAGCCCCCTTTTTTGGTTTTGGTCGCCTAAAACCCTAGTGGGGTCGAAGGGATGTGTCGCAGGTTACGCTGAGGATAGCGTGGGTCGTGTTTTGATGAGGATACCCTATGCAAAAATGTAGTTACGCACCGCGGGGAAGGGCAGGATGTACTATCAGCTTAATGTATTTTTTCCGCTGCCAGTCGCATGTGTCTCCTTTGTGATGTGTCTGCTAGGCTTTATGGCTAAAGTGTTGATTGGCATGAGCTTGATGCTTTTAATCCTTCTCTGTGTTTGCTAGACAATAGAATGATGATTGAATACTACACCTACATATAATTTACAATGTTTTGCTTCAATGTATCGCTATCATGAGGAAGTGGCAGGTCGCATAATAGTGTAGGTTTAATCCTTGCATAAGTATGATTGATAGGCTTGCTCATATAGATCAGATCATAAGATAGTGCAGCCATAGTCTCAAGGCATTACAAGGTTGAACAATATATGTATTTGTTGCATTGGACATTACCATACTATGCATAAGATAATGGCACATTGCACAGTACTGCATGCTAGTTTGATTGTTCAGTATGAGAGACTTATGATTTGATTTTATGGACTGGTCACAATTAAGATACACTTGAAAAAGGATATATTGCTACACAATGTTCACAAATTCAAACTGCTTAAATGTCAAAATGTTTTTACATTGCAGGAAGAATTTACAATGTCCAAGAGGCAGAAAAGGAAGGCCCCTGCGGTCGAAGAACAAATAGCAATAGAGGTCATCGCACAGAAGGAGTATATATATGAGGATACCCAATGTATCTCTGGTATTGAGCCTGAGTACAAATGGGGTGATATATATAGACTGATTTCCCATAGGGAAGTCCCAGACACGGGTCTTGAGGAAGAACCTATTTACGCCAACATTGAAAAATCCGCCATCATGAAGGTGGCTACCAGACCAGAGCTGTTCCCTTGCTCTGATGTGATGACATGGATTCTACCACACACAAATAACAACACAATGCCGATGGGAAATGTTGAAGGTCAGGGCTATGCTGCATTTAGCCCTGGATATGTGGCATTGGCTTACCACCTGCCAGAGCCCCAAGTCTTCCTGTCAAACGATTGGTTAGATAACCTTAGGATGGAGTTAGTGGAAACCCTGAGAAGAATGCTCTTACCAGGAAAGCTTTATAGACACAGAGCAACTGAGGACTATGACACAACGAGCTTAAGAGCTCCTTATAGGTTTATAGCCTTGATGCTAAACTGGATCTTTGGAAGAGCCAATGATAGACTCTTCAAATTGGAGTGGATACCTCTTATGTTTCATGTGGCCACAGAAGGAACAATCTTCAACTGGGCCAGCCTAGTATCAAGTAGTCTCTCTTCTTGTGCAGCTGCAGCCCTGGGAGGAGGAGAAGCCGAGAAAAAATCTGAGTTCTACATGAGTTCCATTCTGATAGACTGCATACTATGCCACCAGCCTTTCCCAGGGCTCACATGTGTTTGGGAAAGGGAAAGAACGCCCGTATATGAAGCCTACAAACTACTGGGGGCTCATCAGTACCCCAGTTACTACCGAGAGATCTGTGAGCATTTTATTATGCCTCTACACACGCTTATCTTCCGAAAGGAATGTAACTGCATGTCTGAAGAGGCTATGCAGGTAATAGAGGAGTATGGTGATTATTTCTTGACAGAAAATGGGATGTATCTTAGAATGTTTGGTGGATCAAAAACACCTTATCTCCTGCCCAAGTATGCAATGGATTATATAGTCCACAAAGAGGCAGTCAGACAAGTGTTTATTGACGGAGTTGGTCACTTCTTGTTCCAGAAAAAGAAGACTGCCTATCCACCTCTACCTTTTAAGCTAGGTAGCTGTAGTTTCGTCAATGTGAAGCAAGCTACAGAATTTATAGAGGAACTAGGGAAGTTCCACTTTGGCGAGATGACTTTAAGATGAAATGTCACTCATGGCAGAGTGACTGAGCACTGCAAGAAGCACAAGGTGTTTTACGAGTACACCCACCATTTTGATCGAGATGAATCTATTTTCAGGAGTGCACCAAACATGACGGCACTTAGTAGAAGATTCAAACCAAAGCATCCCACCAAGGGCGGAAAAGGGAGTGAGCAGGATAAAGCTGAGCAAGCTAAGGCTGAAGAGGTCACCAAAAGGATAAGAGAGGAGGCTCAAAGGCTTGAAAATAAGGCTACAGAGTGGCTGCAGAAGGGAGAAGAAGAGAAAATGAAAGTTTCCCAAGAAGCAGCTGAACAAGCAAAAGAAGCACCCAGAGAAACAAAAGAAGCTGCTAGGCAAGCAGCCGAGGAAGCACAAAGGAATCTAGATGAAGAGCTTCGAGAGCAGGAGACTGAGAAGATAAAGTTGACTCAACAGCAAGCCTATGAAACACCAACAGGGCAGAGTCAGGGAGAGGAAAACCCTGAAGTGCAAATCCTTCAAGTACCTACTACCAGCACTTCTGTAACCCCTATGCTTCAGCTAGTACCCTTCGTACAGAAAAAAGGGGAAGAAGTCCCTGATTTCAGCACCGTATATTATGATAGGGCTACTAAAAGGATAATAAGGAGAACAGAAAGAAAGGTAGAGGCAAAAGGAATGGCCAGCAAAATGATAACATATAAGGTCATGATGGTAGGGATAGATGTAGATCCAAGGTTTACTATAAGGGTTGGGACTGCAACAATAAATGCTTCAGAGGATAACATAGACAGAATGATGATTGAAATAGAGTCATCCAAGAAGACCTCCTCTCAGCTTAAGGACACCCTGAGAAAAGAAAGGGAAGAAGGCAATAGACTTAAGAGAAAATATGAACATGTGCTGAGAGAAATGGAGGCCACAAAGAGTGAAATCTACGTCATCCAGGTAAAAGCACAGGCCAAGGAAGAAGCACAAGAGGCTCTAGAAAATGCGCAGCAAGAAGTTCAAGATCTCAAGAATGAGAAAGAGCAGTTGAGGGAAAAAGTGGAAGAGCTGGAGGTGCAGCAGACTGTCATTTATGAGTCCAATGCCTCATACACCCAGGAACTTCAACGAAGCTAGTTTCTCTGACTGCTGAAATGGAGACAGCAAAGGAACAACAGGTCGATCTATAGTCAATTAAAGAACACATCCTGGCCAAGAAGGATAAAGTGCTACACCTGCAAACTGCCCTGGAAGAAGAAAGACGCCAGGTCCTCCAGATTGATAGCCGACTGGAAGAACTCTTGGACACCGCTTCTTATTTTGTTGACAGGTCTCAAGACATTCTCGAAGCACTGACGACAAGGATAGCAAGGGTGGAGAATGATGAAGAAGTCCCAGCAGAACTACCATCCAAGGATAAACAAGCCCTTAAACGGGACCACGATCTGATAGAATTCGCTATCAATACTGCAGAAGACTTCCAGAAAACAGTCAAGAAGACAAAGGGAGCCTGCACAGAATTCTTCAGGAGAGCCCTGGTTACCTACAACCGATGTCAGGTAGAGGCCGAGCAGAGACTATATGAGTTCCCTGATCATGATGCATTTGTAGAAATGTTGTAGAAAAGACAACAAGATGAAGAAGCCAAAGTACAACTCATCAAAGCCATTAATGACCAAATTCTGAAAGATGAAATAGGCCACACAGCCGTTAGTGTGCAGCTCTTGGAAGAACAGGTGCGATTGAACACAGCCAGGGTAGAGGCCATAAAAAACCAAGCTGACAATTTCGAGCTAAACATTCAATTTTTAGAGCCTAGCTCGTTTGAAGGTCTCGCTGCTGAAGCAGCAGCATGGAAAAAATTCTTGGAGAACCAAGCGGGACCCTCCTCACAAGAGGACCAGTCAACTTTGTTGTAATTTAATAAATTGTAAAAGGCTTTTTGGAAAATTGAAACGTTGGGAAGACAAAAGGGTTGGGAAGCCCAAAGGTCACTTTGGGCAGTCCAACCAATTTTGCTTTTTGTATAAAAGTAGGAAGGGTAGATGGGAAAGGGGCTTTTTCCCAGTAAGACTGGAGGACATATTGTAAGAAGAACTACTTCCTTTTGCAATAAAAGATTTTAGTTTGCCTGTTGGAGAAAGAGATGTGAAGTTTCCAAATGTTATACAATGGATGGCAGAAAGATGAACTACTTTATTTTTCAACTTGTGTCCATGAATTGTGAGATCGTTCTAACCTTATGACCTATGTCTTGTTGAATGATTTCTAATTTTATTTGTGGAAAATTCACCCAGAGTAATGTATGTGGTTCATATAACAATTGGCTATCTGATTGTTAGAATATTTTCTTATTCATGTGTTGTAAACATGAATATCAGCTACCTGTAATTTTGTTTATCATACATGAAAACAATACATTACTCCCAAATAATCATTCTTCTGGCTCCCCGGGGATAGATAGTTAGGTGTTTAGATAGTTAGTTGTTTTACTGCATGGTTACATATGTGGTTTAGATGTTTGTGAACCTAAGACGAGAGGTAAGAACCTGCACAGCACCTTGTGTTGTTCCTTGCATATTTATCACCCTGCATGTTAAGATAGGCATGTGCATTGCATATATTAAGTCAAAAAATACAAATTCTGGTGGACCAGGCCGCAACCGGTAAGCCCTTTTGTTACTTTGACCTACGATGGCCGGACCATAAACCGGATGGATTCCCTATACCAAACAGTCAATGGGATAGTTGGGAACGTTGATTGGGGAGAATCCCTTACTGTTGTCGCCTGCGAATTTCTAGGCCTCAACAGTTTTGGCGCTAGAAGGAGGGCCCCCAGTGAAGGCTGGCCGTGGAATTTGATTTCCCAAGACTATCCTACCAGCATATGGTTTAAAGTTTATCCTAACTCAGGTTTGAAGCTTCTGGTTCTATCGTTGAAACCCTGTTTTCCTAGTGTTACTCGTTTTCCTTTGCTCATGGCTGGTAATCAACCTAACCCTTTGCCAGCATGGAGAGCCAGGTCACCTCTAAACTTAACTCCTCCTTTGCATAACCTACCTCAAGCCTTTGACAATATTTTGCCCAAGTTTGACCCTACAGACAACATTGCTGTAGATGATCACCTTCAAAGTTTTTACCTAGCGTTAGAAGGGCTAAGGGCTGGAGAATACGAAGATGTGGTGTGTAGACTTTTTCCTCATATTCTGAAAGGAGCTGCAACATCTTGGTATTTCGGACTACCTGCAAACTCCATTCCTAATTGGGACACTTTTGAGGGGGTTTTCAGGAGTAAATATACCGCTCAGAAGACACATGCCTCATTGATGAAAGGGCTTGTTTCGTTAAGAAAAGAAAGGAATGAAAAGGTACATAGTTTCACGTAGAGATTTTCATCATACTTGAAAAACTTCTCTCAGGTTGACAGACCTTCAGATAAAGTCCTAATTGAGTATTATACCTCAGTCCTAGGACCTGAGCTGGCCATGTTTGCCAAGATGAAAGTCAAGCCTACACTGGTAGAAACCTACCAAGAGGCTGAGAGAGTAGAGGCTGAAAGTGAGAGTATAGAGGACTATCCAGACTCACTTGAAGAGAAGACCACTATAAGAAGAAACTCACTGCTGTTTAAATCTAGAGAAGGCCAACCACATGATTATCATGAGATGATGAAAGTGCTTCAGAAAATGTCCAACCGAATTGTAGATCTGGAAAAGGAGAGGGACATTGAGAAAACCAATGAGACATACTATCCAAAAAAGGAAGATAACAACCAATGGAAAGTCCCACTTCCAAATTTGGCATCAATAAACATAACAGAAATAGGAGGGGATAATTTCTGTACTTTTCATCAACAAACTCATTCTGAGAAGAAGTGTCCTCAGTGGTTACATTCAATGACCTTGGTAATGAATAAGTTGTTGGACCCATATTTGACCAGGGACAGTGGTGAGGAAGAAGAGGAGAAACAGATTATAGTAAAACCAGACGATGATGATATGTTTTCATGGAATGGTATTTCGCTGTTTAACACGGAAGAAGGCGTTCTCGAGTCTCAATATACTCCTACAACCACAGAAATTGAAAACCTGGCCATTAATAACAATGCAAGAATCTCAAAGGTTCAAGATTTGCAAGAGGAAGTAAAGGGGCAGGCGGATGTGGAGGCTAAAGATAACATACCTAAGGATATTCATGGCAAATAGAAAATAGAGCCACTCATTGAACTTGCCAAACCAGTGGAGGATTACGAGGAAAGAAAAGCTGGCAGACTTAAAGAGGAGTTGCCCACAAAGAACCAACCTGTGGAAGAAAATATTGAATTGATTAAGACAAAGAAAACCAGAGCTCCACCTTTCCTTGTGACTCTTGAAATTCTTAATCATAAGGTGCATAATTGTTTGGTGGATTCTGGATCATCCATGAATGTTATGCCTCTCGTAGTTTGCAGAAAACTTAATGGACAGATAAATCCCACTCTTTGGGATGTCACTCAACTTGACAAAACTAGTGTCAAAGTAGTAGGAGAGATGGAGAACGTGATGATTTAGTTGTCTGCAAATAAAAAGATATGCCATTACATTGACATCGTAGTAGCAGACATACCTGATGGTTATGGGATGATCCTGAACTGAGACTGGACAGCAAGACTAAATGGGTACTTTGCTTTAGACTGGTCTCACTTGTGGTTACCTCAGAAGGGTAGCCCAAACATGATTAAGATTTTGAGAGAGCCATATATGAAGCACAATGTCACTAAGCTAGGAGAATAAAATGAATCTGCTGAGTCTGTATTGGGAAACCATCTAACGGAGTGTAAGCTGAGACATCATACTTCAAGAAAGGCCAGTCCTATGATGGATGCCCAGCCTAAGCTCCTTCAACTCCCTCAGGCTGAAAGAAATGACTGCAGGATCTTAGATATGGGTTCCATTTCAATAACAACACAGTTGGACCATGGTTAGGCAATCCATGTCTAAATCCATCCCATTCCTTAGTTTTTAGATTTATAATTTTTCAGGAATGAGAAAAAAAATTTGTTTTCTTTTTGTCTTCATTTGTACATAAATAAATTGCTTTGTTGCTTATGATGTTTTCTTGTTTTAATGCTTTGATGTCTTCTTTATTTTGATTTCTTGCTATGCTGCTGTTTTGTTATAGCTTTGCTAGTTTCCTTTTGATTTGAATAAGAGGCAAACTTTTGGTTGCAATGGGAACATCAGGGTTCTTTATTAACTAAAATCTTGAGTGAAAGACTGTGCTTAAAAGTATAGAATGTCTCCTAGTAACCGTATTCCTAACTGACAGAGCATTTATTTTAAGTCTTACTTAATCCCTGTAAATAACTCATAAGTGAAAAGGGTCTGAAGTACTATTTCAAGGCTCCATTTATTTCACATCTTAAATACCCAAGGGGGTGACAGCAAAATACCCATGGAAAGGAAGCAGAGTGGAAAATTTTATCATATACAAATGATCCCATGCCTTGAATTAATAAAAAGTTAAAAGATATGAAGAGTCAAAGCTCCTGAAAGAAACAAGACATGTCAAAGCAAAGCTCGAAAAGCATTAATCTCAAAGCATAAAGTACCAAATGGCCACAAGATCCTCTTTGTCCGTGAACTGAATTACAAAGTATATCATTCACACAAAAGGACACTATGGGATAGAGGATCCTGAATTAAAATTCAGTAAGAAAGGCTTGCAGGAAGACTCATATCAAAGAACTAATGTTCAGAAGGCACAAAAAGTGCAAATTGGCACGGGAATGAGGAACAAACAGATAATGTTGTTACTCTCTGTCACAATACTGTGGTGTCTAAGCTGTTGCTACCGAAGGGTAGGTAAAATAAAACTCACCCATTTGGCCTCAAAAGAGTTATTCAGACCTGAAGCGCTGCTGATGTTACCTTTTCCTGAAAAATGGACTTCTTCTATGAATTTTAATGCATAAGTTGGCTTGTTTAGGAATACAGACATCTAGGAGATTTCACTTTTATTCAGACAGTCTTAAGTTGGGAGAGAGAGTTAATTCAAAGATATGGGGTTCACCAGATAGTTGCCAATTGTTGCAGCTACAACATTTTCCCAAAATTCTAAAAAAAATTTGGACCCTCCTTTACTTTGAATTAGTCGGTTCTTTTCTTGATTTTTTGGCCTATGGATTTTGAAGCGTCTTCCAGCACTTTGGTTTGCTATCATTCGATTGGTTCTTTCTCAGTTCATTCTTAAACGAATCCCATCCTTAATTGAATTCATTGTCGTTTTTCATATCTTTCAAAGCCGTGTTGAATCGGGAGTTAAGTCACTGGACTCTTCGCCGTTGCGGGAAGACCTTTAAATTCTACCCTTTGCCGTTGTGGACCGTTTCTGGGTGTGGACTTTCCCTTTCGCTCCGACCGTTGCGCGTAAGTTTTGTTTCTTTGACGTGTCGGAGGGTTTTTGATTCATCATCGGACGGGTTTGAAGTCTCCCTCGTTCGATGCTGCGGACAAATATCCTTTTCGGGCATCCGCCGTTGCGGATCACTTTGGACTTAGACTTTCTTTTGCGCCTTGATGTGCGTTTCATTTTCTCCCGGCTTCGTATCGGGGTGCTTGGACATCACTTCCTTCCCCGTTGCGGGTGGCATCATGCTCTGAGGATTCACCATTGCAGAGGAGTTCGGATTCTTGGTCATCTGATCAAGGTACCCGCCGACGCCCGATTGTAGTTCACGCGTTCTATTTTAGCCATGCGGGTGAGTTAGTATTGTGGACCATCCACCGTTGCGGAAGGCCTGAGGTATTAGCCGCCTGACGCAGTTTCATTTCCCACCCGATTTAAAGTCTCTCGCACGCGTGGTGTTTTGTTTTATATGGTGCGACGGTATGGGTTTTTTGTATTGTTTTTTATTATTATTATCGAGCACTGTCATGGTGAGCTTAGCGTTGAGCTGTCATGCTTCGAAGGGAGAGAGGGTCTAGTTGTCATTGTACCAGCTTCCAGGTGAAAGAAGTATTCCAACTGTCATCAACTCAGCCGATTCGCCGGATTGCCAGGTAGGTTTATTCCGTCTTTTCCCATCACGTTTGAGCGGTTACTGGTTTTCTCCCATATTTTGGGGTCCCCGGCATTTTCCCTCGTCCAGCTAGGATTTAAGCCTGTATGAGTGGGTTTTATCTTGACCTTGGGTAAGGGGGGGTGTTTTGACCTTTTAAGCCGTTTGCTTTTCCGCCTTTTAGTCGCTGCCTCGCGCGCACAAGGGTTGAAGGGTTTAGGCGCAGGCGGCCGTTACGCCGTCTATGCCAAACCTCCCTGCGTGGCCATGATAGACAGGGGGTAGTCAGGTTTCAGCCACTTCCTGGGGAGTTTGGTAGACTATTGATTTCCGTGGTGCATTCCCATCCTGTAAACCCTAGCCATTTCCTTCCGCATTTTTCCGCAGCCTTGACGAGGCAGAAGGTCGGACCTATATTTGGTCGGGGGGAATAGGTTTTTGAAGGGGATTTTTTACAGTCGATAGTGTCTCCTTCACAATTCTAACTGCGGCCTGCTTTGATTGCGCCATCCTTCGCAGCCCCCTTTTTTGGTTTTGGTCGCCTAAAACCCTAGTGGGGTCGAAGGGATGTGTCGCCGGTTACACTGAGGATAGTGTGGGTCATGTTTTGATGAGGATACCCTGTGCAAAAATGTAGTTACGCCCCACCGGGGAGGGCAGGATGTACTATCAGCTTAATGTATTTTTTCCGCTGCCAGTCGCATGCGTCTCCTTTGTGATGTGTCTACTGGGCTTTATGGCTAAAGTGTTGATTGGCATGAGCTTGATGCTTTTAATCCTTCTATGTGTTTGCTAGAAAATAGAATGATGATTGAATACTGCACCTGCATATAATTTACAATGTTTTGCTTCAATGTATCACTATCATGAAGAAGTGGCAGGTTGCATAATAGTGTAGGTTTAATCCTTTCATAAGTATGATTGATAGGCTTGCTCATATCGATCGGATCATAAGATAGTGCAGCCATAGTCTCAAGGCATTATAAGGTTGAACAATATATGTATTTGTTGCATTGGACATTACCATACTATGCATAAGATAATGGCACATTGCACAGTATTGCATGCTAGTTTGATTGTTCAGTATGAGAGACTTATGATTTGATTTTATGGACTGGTCATAATTATGATACTCTTGAGAAAGGATATATTGCTGCACAATGTTCACAAATTCAAACTGCTTAAATGTCAAAATGTTTTTACATTGCAGGAAGAATTTACAATGTCCAAGAGGCAGAAAAGGAAGGCCCCTGCGGTCGAAGAACAAACAACAATAGAGGTCATCCCACAGAAGGAGTATATATATGAGGATACCCAATGTATCTCTGGTATTGAGCCTGAGTACAAATGGGGCAAGATATACAGACTGATTTCCCATAGGGAAGTCCCAGACACGGGTCTTGAGGAAGAACCTATTTACGCCAACATTGAAAAATCCGCCATCATGAAGGTGGCTACCAGACCAGAGCTGTTCCCTTGCTCTGATGTGATGAGATGGATTCTACCACACACAAATAACAACACAATGCTGATGGGAAATGTTGAAGGTCAGGGCTATGCTGCATTTAGCCCTGGATATGTGGCATTGGCTTACCACCTGTCAGAGCCCCAAGTCTTCCTGTCAAACGATTGGTTAGATAACCTTAGGATGGATTTAGTGGAAACCTTGAGAAGAATGCTCTTACCAAGAAATATTTATAGACACAAAGCAACTGAGGACTATGACACAGCAAGCTTAAGAGCTCCTTACAGGTTTATAGCCTTAATGCTAAACCGGATCTTTGGAAGAGCCAATGGTAGAATCTTCAAATTGGAGTGGATACCTCTTATGTTTCATGTGGCCACAGAAGGAACAATCTTCAATTGGGCCAGCCTAGTATCAAGTAGTCTCTCTTCTTGTGTAGTTGCAGCCCTGGGAGGAGGAGAAGCCCAGAAAAAATATGAGTTCTACATGAGTTCCATTCTGATAGACTACATACTATGCCACCAGCCTTTCCCTGGCCTCAAATGTGTTTGGGATAGGGAAAGAATGCCCGTATATGCAACCTGTAAACTACTAGGGGCTCATCAGTACCATAGTTACTACCGAGAGATTTGTGAGCATTTTATTATGCCTCTGCACACGCTTATCTTCCGAAAGGAATGTAACTGCATGTCTGAAGAGGCTATGCAGGTAATAGAGGAGTATGGTGATTATTTCTTGACAGAAAACGGGATGTATCTTAGAATATTTGGTGGATCAAAAACACCTTATCTGCTGCCAAAGTATGCAACGGATTATATAGTCCAAAAAGAGGCAGTCAGACAAGTGTTTATTGACGGAGTTGGTCACTTCTTGTTCCAGAAAAAGAAGACTGCCTATCCACCTCTACCTTTTAAGCTAGGTAGCTGCAGTTTCTCCAATGTGAAGCAAGCTGTAGAATTTATAGAGGAACTAGGGAAGTTCCACTTTGGCGAGATGACTTTTAGACGAAATGACACTCATGGCAGAGTGGCTGAGCACTGCAAGAAGCACAAGGTGTTTTACGAGTACACCCACCATTTTGATCGAGATGAATCTGTTTTCAGGAGTGTACCAAACATGACGGCACTTAGTAGAAGATTCAAACCAAAGCATCCCACCAAGGGCGGAAAAGGGAGTGAGCAGGATAAAGCTGAGCAAGCTAAGGCTGAAGAGGTCACCAAAAGGATAAGAGAGGAGGCTCAGAGGCTTGAAAATGAGGCTGCAGAGTGGCTGCAGAAGGGAGAAGAAGAGAAAATGAAAGCTGCCCAAGAAGCAGCTGAACAAGCAAAAGAAGCAGCCAGAGAAACAGAAGAAGCTACTAGGCAAGCAGCCGAGGAAGCACAAAGGAAGATAGATGAAGATCTTTGAGAGCAGGAGACTGAGAATATAAAGTTGACTCAGTAGCAAGCCTCTGAAACACCATCAGGGCAGAGTCAGGGAGAGGAAAACTCTGAAGTGCAAATCCTTCAAGTACCTACTACCAGCACTTATG
>LPNX010228658.1:349281-374414 GCA_001517045.1 Pseudotsuga menziesii | reverse complement strand
TATAATACTTCCTCAACAACAAGTAAACAATACAAGCATACTATGTATCATGGTGTTAGATCTATTCTAGCATATATAATCAATAATGTAAAAGCATTTGCATATTCCAATGGATACAATATTCAATCAAATACACATCATTGGACAAGGAAAGATGGTTCTTATTAATATAAATCAGAGATTACAAGATAGATACAACCTCTGACGGCATGTCTGCGGATCGGAGAAACTGAATCCCCCACTTGGGCCTCCACCACCTCAATCCTCCATCTCACTATAGCAAGCTCACTAGAAAAGGGCAAGCTTGGGAAGAACACAATAGTGCTCCAAAGGCACAAAGGGATGTAGACTCAAGCATAAATTCTGTCAACAATGGACTATAGTTTCGTTGCTTTCAATCTCTCTATATGCCTTCAATGTACCAAGGGATTCCTTATATAGCTTCACAATGGATAATGAAGGGTCGAATCCGAGCGATCTCAAGGCATATGGAAGGCCAGGAGTCAAACGAGTCAGATCCATGTCAAGAAAAACTCCAAAAGGATTTGTACTATGCACACATCCCGATGTACACGGTTATAGGGGTCAAACCCACGTATGTACACGGTTATCGAGGAAAAATCCGCGTATATCATCTTTTATATAGTTTTAGGGATGATCAAGGAAACATCAAAGGATAAAATATGGTCCATGGGGTTTAAAGAGTCTGTAGTGGGACAGGGGAAGACCATACAAAGTGTGATTCACCTAGAGTGGTGAAATCCGCTATAACAAGGAGGGTGTAGGATACACTTCCTCAATATGAGATTCATTTGGGACCCTAGGATTATCTTTGGTATCAACTATTTCAGCTGGAGGATTCATGTAGTAGTATGTGGGACAGAGACACCTCTCAAGAGGAAATAGATGTATAAGGTTACGTATTATCCCAAAATTTAACTCCATTTTTTCCAACACCTTTTGATTATATTGAAAGAAAACGTTTTGCAAGAAACATCTCCTTGTTTCCATTATGACCATTTTGGATGGTTATGCATGAGAATTGGATTGGATAGCACAACTATGGATGCACCATCTTAGATGAGAAGAGAATATATCAAGAAATTTGGTAATCTTGTGTTAATCCTCTTTGATTACATTTTGGTTGATGGTAGGCTGTTGAAATAAATGCACCTTTGGGTTGAAATCTATGTCATGAATTTCGATAGAAGAACCATTGCATATTAATTTGTTGAACATGAACCTGGAACGATAGAGATATTTCATTTTGGTCATATGATTGAGCATGGTATGGATGGTGCACCATGTATACTTTCATTTCTATTCATAATATAAATGGATTCTCAAGGAAGTAAATAATTTCCTATCGGGGTTGAATATTCTAGGAGTGTTTTCAAAGGAATGAAGAAGGTAATGGGTATTTGTTTAATGTTTGACACACTTGGTTTTGCTCCAATAGTTGTTCTCAGAGATATATGAAAATGCATCAATTATGATGTATTTCATCATGAGAATGATTGAATCCCGTTCCCGTGTAAATTCAACCCAAGTGATAGATCAATTACACTCAAAAAATTTCTAATCAAACATGCAAAATTCACACAAAAGGAGATTGAAATTGGAGCATAACCTAATCCTGTATTGAATAAGTGTACATAAGCCAACCATATGAATTAATAGGCTGATCAAATATTTAATTACATGAGATATTTGAAAGCACTAGGTTTCTATTCGAATTGGTCAAAAAGCAAGCTTACTAAATCAAGTTGAATCCCCCATAGGTGCAAAAAGGACTTTCCAAATCTATGAAGATACTCATGAATTAGATAAAGAAAGTGGGAAATATTATAAGTGATGGACAGACAAATCATTCATGATTTGTTTTGGATAAAAGGAAGTAGGATGTTGTGGTCAAAAACCAAAGTAACTTCCCGTAGACTAGCTTTTCCTTTATGGCTTAAAACTGTTGTAAAGCAAGGAAGCTTTCAGAAAAAGTAGATATGCACTTTTAGGAACTAGGAATAAAATAAGAATTGCTAAATACATTTCCAATATGGTTCCAAAGTGCTCCATGAACCTGTTTATCAAGTATCGACTTCTAGGAACATGTGGAAGTCAACTAGCATAGAGAGGGAATCAAGGAATCTAGGAATAAGACAAAAATCATTAATTAATGTCAAATATGGGTAACTATGGGTTTCTTATTCTAAAATGCCCCCTTAAGCCTGAATTTATGAGAAAATATCAGAAAACTATAGGGCCTAGCAACAAGGCTTAGTCACCCTTTTACATACTGCATGTCCATACAACCAAGGAAAGAGGAAAAAAACGATTGGGAAAAGACACTGTGCAGCTGCGGGAACTAGGGATTCCTACTTTTTGGATCTCTCTCCACATATTTTTAGCAAAATAAGGATGGAATAACTCTCCTCCCTAGGGCACATCTTTCTGTTGAAGAAGAATCCTTTTTTTGAGGTTTTTTCAGTTTTGGACCCAACACTACAGCCAACAATTAGGGCTTTTCACAGAAGTGGAATTTTTTAGTGAGCCTAGGCCTGGATTGATCTCTTCTCCAAAATTGAAGTTTAGAGATCAAGATCAAATAATTTGGTTGTACAGAAATCCAGAAAAGAAATTCCTAATCTGCTCTTGAACCAACACTATAGAATTTTAGCTCCAAATCTAGATCCGACATCTTGACCTGGTAAGATCTAAATCATTTGTATTTCCAGTTGAGCTTCTGAGTTAAGATGTCTCATCATACCAAGCTTGATGAAAATCTTGAGGGAGCTGATAACTTCCGAGCCCGAAAGTATAGGATCTCCCTGGTTCTAGAAGAAAATGAGTTGGACTCCTATATCCATGAGGAGGTTTCAGTTCCATAGGGAGATGAGGCTAAGGCCTTACATAAGAAGAATTTGGTTATGGAAAAGAGGATTATTGTTGATTCAATAAAGGATCACCTCATGCCACATATTTCCTCCCTCAAGACACCTAAAGCTATGTTTGATTCCCTAACCAAATTATTTGAAGGGAACAACATCAATCGAAAGATGACTCTAAGGAACTAGTTGAAAAATGTAAAGATATAGAATGAGGATACCATCTAGTGATACTTCAAAAGGGTCTCCCAGATCAAAGAACAGCTGGAAGCAGTAGATGAAGAAGTGGAGAATGCAGAAATTGTGATGACAAACTTGAATAGTCTCCCTAGGTCATGCGATTCTTTCATCCAAGGAATCTGTTCTAGGAAGAAATTAGTGAAGTTCAGTAGACTGTGGGAAGAATGTTCTCAAGAAAAATCTCGAATAGCAGCTTGAGAAGAAAATATGGGAAGTGAAGATTAAGATATCACAGCACACTCCAAGAAAGGAAGAATGGAAAATCATCATCACCAAGGTAAGCATTCTCATCAGAAAAATCCATCCAAACTCAGATGTTATACATGCGATGAAATAGGACACTTTGCTAGAAATTGTCCCATGAATAAGAATGGATCCAAGAAGAAGAAGAACTCCAAAAGAATACATCATGCTCACACTGTTGAGGATGATGATCCTCCTAGGAGGAAAGTAAAAGAAGAAAGTGAAGACTCTTCAAGTGAAGAAGAATATGTTATGATCTCCACTCTCACGGGAACTATCACTCATGGAAGCAAAGATTGTCTTAATGATAGCAGGGCTTCCAAACACATGACAGGTTTCACGGAATATTTTGAGAAACTCTCCAAAAATAATTCACCCCATAAGGTGAAACTTGGGGATGACTACCAATATCCCATAAAAGGTAGCGGTGAATCCTCCTACAAGCTAGAGTCTGGAAATTCTATGAAAATGAAGGATGTCTTGTTTGTACCAGGACTAAAGAATAATCTTCTCTCCATATCGGCACTGAATGCAATAGGCATAAGGGTTGCATTTATAGATGGCCAAGTACTCATGTGGTAAAGAGGAAATACTATTGACGATGCAATAGTAATTAGAGAACAAGAAGGAGGATATACAAATTGAAGGGCCATCCAGAACAAGCTTTGGTCCATGACACAGTAGAGCCAAATGAACTTTGGCACAAAAGGCTTCCACATGTGCACTACAGAGCACTACCCCTTGAAAGGAAAGTTGTTGAAGGTATTCCATAAATTCAAGCAAAACATGATGGAGTCTGCAAAGGATGTGTGAAAGGAAAGAATACAAAGAAGGAATTTCCAAGTAGCGAGAGCAAGGCAAAAGGAATCCTAGAAATCATCCACTCCGATGTATGTGGACCAATGTCATCAAGTTCTATAAGTGGATATGTATACTATGTTTCTTTTATTGATGAATTTTCTAGGAAGACATGGATTTACTTCATGAAGAACAAAGATGAAGTTTTCAGCAAGTTTAAGGAATTCAAAGCCTTGATTGAGAACCACATAGAAAAGAAGATGAATACCTTTCGATCAGATAATGGTGGAGAATTCACATCAAATGAATTCAAAGACTTATGGAAAGAATCAGGGATTCAGAAGGAGTTGTCCACTCCATATAATCCACAACCTAATGGGGTTGCAGAAAGGAAGAATAGAACTATCATGGAAGCTGCAAGAGCAATGCTTCATGATCAAGATCTCTTTCCATGAATATTTGGGCAGAGGTCACTAGAACAGTGGTGTATGTACAGAACCATACTGCACATATAGTACTCAAGAACAAGACACCTGAAGAAGTATTTTCCAGTAAGAAACTAGAAGTTAGCCATCTCAGAATATTCGGTTGTCCAGTGTACATACACATTCCGAAAGAAAAGAGGAAAAATTTAGATCCTTCAGGAAAGAAGGGTATATTTGTGGGATACTCTGAAAGCTCGAAGGATTACAGAATATACATCCTAGGATTCAAGAAGATCGACATCAGTAGGGATGTAACATTTGACGAAGACTCAGCTTACAACAAATCCAGAAAGAGACCCGTTGAAGATCCTGAAGAAGCATAAGCACCCGGAATTCATGATACAACCATGAATGAAGAAACTGAAGAAGAAGATTGAGAATTTGAAGAACCTAAAGAACCTATAGATCCACATCAAGAGAATAATCCTCACAAGAGGAAACCTTCTTGGGTATTAGAAGCTATCCAAGGTGTGGAAAGAAAGAGAACCAGATCTTGCTCTGGGTATGCAACTTTACTATGTGACTTTATCAATAAAGAACCTTCCAATTATGAAGAAGCGGTAGAACAGAAAGAATGGAAGGATTCTATGATCGAAGAGTATCAATTGATCATGAAGAACAATGTTTGGGATGTTATCCCAACACCAGAAGGGAAGTCGGTTGTAACTTCCAAATGGATCTACAAGATCAAGGATGCTGTAGATGGTAGCATAAAGAAATATAAAGCAAGATTTGTGGCTCGTGGTTTCTCACAGAAAAAAGGAATAGATTATGAAGAAACCTTTTCACCTGTAGCCAGACACGCTTCCATCAGATCAATACTTATTCTGGCTGCAGTAATGAAATGGAAGATAAACCAAATGGATGTCAAGTCTGCTTTCTTGAATGGTGTAGTGGAAGAAGAAGTGTATGTAGACCAACCACTCAGTTTTGAGACACATGACTGGGAGTCTCATGTGTGTAGATTGAAGAAAGCCCTTTACAGTTTGAAACAGGCACCCATGACATGGTACGACAGAATTGACAGCTTTCTATCCAGTTTGGGATTTACCAAAAGTAAAGCAGATTCCAACCTTTACTACAAGGTTGAAGATGGCAACCCAATGATGCTCCTAGTGTATGTAGATGATCTATTTGTAATAGGTATGGATGGGTTGATTGCTGATACAAAGAGGAAGCTTGTTTTCGAGTTGAAAATGAAGGACTTGGGTATGTTACACTATTTTCTAGGCATGGAGGTGTGGTAGAATGCGGATAGAATCTCCCTCGGACAAGGGAAGTATGTAGTAGAGATCCTAAAGAGGTTCAGGATGATGGACTGCAATTCCATGACCACACCTATGGAATCGAACCTGAAGCTATTGAGTGATGCTTCATTAGAAGTGGTTGATGCTATGATGTATCGTCAGATGATTGGGTCCTTTATGTACCTGGAAAACATGAGACTAGACATTTTCTTTGCTATGAACACCTTGAGCCAGTTTCTGACAGATCCAAGACATGTTCACTTGAATGCTGCAAAGCATATTCTGAGGTACCTAAGGGGTACAATTGATTACTGGCTCAAGTATGAGGTGAATCAGAAGATTAACCTAGAGGGTTATGTTGATTCAAGTTGGCCAGGTAGTGCCATCGATAGGAAGAGAACTTCAGGATGTTGCTTCAGTATGGGATCAGGTGTGATCTCTTGGTTTAGCAGAAAGCAATCTTGTGTGGCATTGAGTACAACTGAAGTAGAGTATGTCACACCTTGTTCAACTAGTTATGAGGTAGTATGGCTGAGGAAGCTATTGTATGATTTATTTGATCTCCAAATGGATGCTACTTGTATGCATTGTGACAACCAGAGTTGCGTGAAGTTGTCAGAGAACTCGATGTTCCATGACAAGTCAAAGCATATCAACATCAAGTATCACTACATCAAGGATGTGGTGTAGAGGGGAGCACTGAAGCTCTAGTATGTTGCGATGGACGAACATATAGCTGATGTGTTGACAAAGCCATTGGCTAGGGTGAAGTTTGATTACTTTAGGGAGAAGATTGGTGTTCTCTATATCGAGGTTCCCTCCAAAGGGAAGTGATGAGTATGTGAGCCATTCTAACATGGTGAGAGCATTGGTTCCTTCCATGGTTATATGTAAGGGCTGAGCCATTCTGTCATGGTGAGAGGATTGGTTCCTTCCATGTCACATATGAGTGCTGATCCATTCTAATGTGACTGTAGGATTGGTTCCTACATGATCAGATATAAGTACTGAATTCCATTCTCTGAATAAAGGCACCTGGTCAGTTACCAGGAATCCTTAGCCTGGGGCTAAGAGCCCTTCTGACATGTATGCTGGATTGGTTCCTTGCATGGGTAGATGTAATCGCAGAGCCCTTTAGACATGTAGGTTGGATTGGTTCCTCGCATGGTCGAATGTAAGTGCAGAGCTCTTTCAACATGTAGGTTGGATTTGTTCCTCGCATGGTCGAATGTAAGTGTCATGGGGGCTTCACTTGTTGACCAATATACTATCATGTTAGTTCATATTGTGGGTTTTAAAATTATCAAAAATCAAACCAATATATTGCAAGTATTGGGGGGATGAGGGGTTTAAGGTGGGGCTAGGTAGGGTGGTTTATAAGGATTGAGCTATAAAAAGGGGTGGGGAGGATGTTTTAAGTATTGGCAGGGGGTTTCAACAAAAAGAGTTTGGGTCAATATCTCTCAAAATTAAGGGTATTATTTAATATCCCATGATCACACGTGATATGTGAGAGGTTCACTAAGTGAAGTCCCCATGGTAAGTGTAGAGCCTTTTTGACAAGTATGTTGGATTGGTTCCTCGCATGGTCAAATGTGAGTGCTGGGCCTTTCTGACAGGGTTGTGGGATGTGTTCCCACATGCCACAGATGTGAGTGTTGGGTGTTCATTTTTTATATGATTATAGGATTGGTTCCTACATGATCAGATATAAGTGTTGGGCATTCCATTCCGATTTAGGGTCAGATATAAGTGCTAAGAGAAGACCTACATGGAGGCTAGGCCTACAACTAGCATGAAAAAGGGATAGCTCTGTAAAACTTCCCGTGATGAGAAGAATCATGATATAGTACCCGTGATGATCCAGTGATGATGATCCGGCAGTGATGATCCAGATCCAGTGTGTAACCTCCCTGACCCTCCAACCGGTGAAGAGGATGCTACTATACACCAAAAATCTAGGCAACTAGCCCCATGAACATGTACATACATATAAACTGAAGGAAAACGCTTAAGACATCAAACATACTAAGATGCATAATCATACATATACTCAGCGGAAGAAAAACATACAATTCAACATTCAACATGTCCATCATCATCATTCATTAACAATAAATATGATTGCAAAATAGATTAGTCAAGAGTACTTATCTTATAAGAATTGTCCCCCAACCAGCTACGTCGCTGCAATGTTCCACCCAACCATAGGCTAGCATGCTTCTTAATCTCTCATCAATGCTGCCACCCCTGAGCTGGGCATGATTCCCCAAGGAATAAGGAACTATAAGGCTTACACATATCCAAGGATAACAAAACATGCCAATCCAACATAGTTGGGTTTGTCACGTAAACAACATATCAGCCAAGCCAAAACAGTTGGGTTTATCAGGCCATCTAGGAGTTGGGAAAGGCTAAATGCTAAGCTGGTGAGCTCATTGAAGAGATAAGGACACCTACACCAGAACTAGCCTAACTTCTAGGACACCCACTGACACCCACAGACACCCAACACAAGGAAATCAGTCCTTTCTTTGCTACACAGTCCCTCAGGCCTTGACCTCCCATCCAGTGCTATTCAGGGGTTGTGGAGAAGAAATCCAACCCTCTAGCCCTGTCTGTGTGGTTCCCAAACCCACTGGGTTTTTCAAGAAAATCAGGCCCTCATCACCACCTCAATACAGTCTGAAGACCAATTGCTACTTTGCTGCATCCAAACAAGCACTTCACAACTTGGATGGAGGAAGACAATCCCTAAGTCGTTCTTGGCCCTATTGTGGCCAATACGACCCCACCACAACCTACAACATATACCACTACATTCCGATAATGGAAAATAGACATCCTCTCTATGTGAATGGAAGGGAAAACCACATACTTAGACCAACAATCGGTGAGAGAAAAGAGAGCGAACCCCCTCACACAGAATCATGAATCCATTTATCTCAGCTCTGCATGAGGAAAACTGAGTGTCTTTGCATGAGATGGGTAGTGAATAATTCCTGTGCATGAGGAATGAACATCCAACAATGGAGAGAGAGGACCAATTTATCAGGCATCCCAAACGACACATGAGCAAAACCATCCCCAGCCCATGGGTGTGACTGAACTAGCTGTTGGAGAGTGCGTGGGGGCAAGCATGCCACCCACCACTGCCTAGGATTAACTGCCCTCAACTAACATAGGATCTTAAGTGGTTGATCAACACATGGATTTTTTCCATGGGTTCCAGGTTTAACAATCCCCCCCCCCTTATCCTTAGGAAATCATGCCCTTTTCAATATAGTTGCATCAACATAGCTGGTTGGGGTTATTTTAATTAAAATGCATAGTTACATGATGCCACAACTTAATATGTTCCCTATATCTCGATATACTGTTGGAAATAATTCCAAACGTCGAAACATAACCCAACCAAATCGATGGTGGGGCCTTTTCCTTTAGCTCTGCACCATGATTATTTACAATATATATGTATCATGTATATTTAATGCATCAGGGTCAAAACTGGGGTGTTACATTCACCTCCCCCTTCAATAACACTGTCCCCAATGCTTTACAAAATTTGCTCAAAATGTTACACTAGTATCCCCTCAGTGTTCCACATAATTGAACAAAAATGGATGTGCCAATCGCATGGCATCCTTCAGCTCCCACGTAGCCTCTTCTGGTCCATAGTGCTCCCATTGTACCTTTACCTGCCCTATGGCTCAATTTCGGAGCATTGTGACCTTCTT
This sequence comes from Pseudotsuga menziesii, assembly GCA_001517045.1. Taxonomy (NCBI): domain Eukaryota; kingdom Viridiplantae; phylum Streptophyta; class Pinopsida; order Pinales; family Pinaceae; genus Pseudotsuga; species Pseudotsuga menziesii. Next base: position 364,782 of record LPNX010228658.1, on the reverse strand, counting down.
ATCGAGGGTGTGCATTGGTTCGGTTTGGAACTCTCCCTCGGGTTCCACCTGAATCACATCCCAATTAATCACATGGTTAGGATCATGTACATATTTCTTAAGCAAAGAAACATGAAAAACATTATGAGCTCTAGTACTAGTAGGAAATGCAAGTCTATATGCAACTGGCCCTATTCTTTGAAGCACTTCAAATGGTCCACAATATCTTGGTGACAGCTTGGCACAACTTCCAAGCTTCAAGGAACTCTTCCTTGCCCTCACTTTGAGGTAGACATGATCCCCAACACTGAACTCCCTGTTCACCCTATGCTTATCTACATAGCTTTTCTATTTGTCCTGTACTGCTTTCAGATTCAGCCTAATCTTTACAACCTCTTTTTCCTTGAGCAATTATGGTCCAAGCACAACCCTGTTCAATGTATTATCCCAAGTCACTGGTGTCCTACATATTCTTCCATACAAAGCTTCATACAAACTCATCTGCAAGGATGCCTATTGTCCATTGTTATAAGAAAACTCTACCAAGTGTAAGTAATCTTCCCACTTGATTGGTTTGTCCATCACGTACATGCGAAGCATGTCTTCAAGCACCTGATTAACTTTCTATGTCTGCCCATATGTCTGAGGATGGTATGCAGTGCTGAATTTTAGCTTTGTACCCAAATATGCAAACAACCCCTTCCAAAAATTGGAAGTGAACTTGACATCTCGGTCTGAGACTATTGCTTTTGACAATCCATGCAATTTGAAAATCTCCTTCATGAAGATCTTTGCAATGTCATCAGTCTTATGCGCAGACTTCACCGGTATAAAATGTGTTGCCTTAGTCAACTTGTCTACCACAACCATGATGGAATCATGTTGTCTCCAAGTCATCGGCAATCCTGTAATAAAATCCATGGAAATAACTTCCCATTTCCATTTCGGAATTGGCAAAGGATGCAACAAACCTGCTGGATGTTGATGCTCAACCTTTACCTGTTGACATTTCATGCACCTTGAAATGTATTCAGCCATGTCCTTTTTCATTCTTGGCCAAAAATATTGCTTTATGGCAGTAGCAATTGTCTTATGGTATCCTAGTGTTAGAATAATCAACCCATAGTTAGCTACCTTAGACATTAATTAATCCATTTTTGTATTATTTGCCTAGTTTTCATATTCCACCTTATGCAAGTTGTCCTCCACATGTCCAAAGTGGTCAAACTTGATAAAACTGAGTCATGTAGCACATGGGAAACCACTTAGAATCAATTCTGCTTTATTCCTGGCCTTCCTAGTGCATGTCTGCTTTTTCTGCTTTATTGCCTGCTTTTCCCGAGTTTTAAGGCAATTGGGAAAGTTTGACTAGGTGAAGTTAACTTGTTTTTTGTCCTCATCATCCTCCACTCTTTTATCCTATGAAAATCATGTATGAGTTGTCCTTCCATCATCTATTATCTTGCCTAATTGATTTTTCCAATTCGTGAGCTCCTAGACAGATTTGGAAACTGCTTTATGCACCTATGGGGAATTTGCTTAGATTTAGTAAGCCTGCTTTTGACCAAATTCGAATGGAATCCCAATGAATTCGAATCTCTCATGTAATTATTTATTGTGGCAGCCTATGACTTCACAGGGTTGGCTATTGTACACTTATTCAATACAGATTAGTGTTCTGCTCCATATTCAGTTTCCTTTGTGTGTAATTTGCATGTGTAATTGGCAATTTTTGTGAGTGTAATTGTTCTAACACCTGGGTTCAATTTCCACACCTAGGTGACCAGAATATGGAGTTTTATGGATTTCATCCATAACAACTCTCCTCAAATATGCTACATTTGGAATATAAATTCTGCCTTTATAAGTAAGAAGTCCATCTTCTTCCAATTTATATCCCTCATACCTCTTCTCAAGACATTGCTGCTACAATTTGTCTTTTACCAGCTCATACAACTCATCTCCAGTAGTACAATTAACAATCCTCTACCTCAAATCTGATTGGAAAATACTAAGAGATTCCAAATGCATTTCCTGCACCTTCCTGCTGAGTGCATCCGCCACCTTATTCTCTTTTCCCTTTATGTGCTTGATTTTGAAATCAAATTCACATAAAAAATCCAACCATCTTGCTTGCCTAACATTCAGAGTAGGCTAATAAAAAAAATACTTCAGACCATAATGGTCTGTCCTGAGCTCAAATATCCTACCCATCAATTAATGTCTCCACATCTTGAGAGCATGTACTATGGCTGCAAGATCTAGATCATGAGTGGCATAGTTTTTCTCATGCCCCTTCATCTTTCTCGACTCATAACATATCACGTAGTTATCCTACATAAGGAATCCTCCAAGCCCTTGTCCACATGCATCGGTACACACCACAAAAACTTTCTCTGATCTGCAACTTTCAATACGAGTGCACTGGTGAGAAGATTCTTCAAACGCTGGAAATTTTCTTCACACCTCGATGTCCATTTGAACTTTATCCCCTTCCTTTGCAAAGAAGTGATGGAATGTGCAAATTTGGAGAATCCCTCAATGAATCTCCTGTAGTATCTTGCAAGTCCCATAAAATATCTTACATCTGTCACATTTCTTGGAGTAGGCCAATTCATAATGGCTTCAATCTTTTCAGGGTCCATAGATATACCCTCTTCTCAGATAATGTGGAACAAATATTGAATTTTATCTCTATAGAAGTCACACTTGCTCATTTTGCATACAGTTGGTGCTCCCTGAGCAATTACAATGTCAACCTCAAATGCTCCTCATGTTCTTCCTCATTCTTAGAATAAACAAGAATGTCATCAAGGAAAATAAGAACAAACTTGTCCAAATATCTACTGAAGACACTATTCATAAGGCACATAAATGTAGCTGGTGCATTTGTGAGAGCAAATGGTATCACTACAAACTCATAATGGCCATACCTTGTCCTGAAGGATGTCTTATGAATGTCTTCATCCTTGATTCTCACCTGATGGTAACGATACCTCAAGTCAATCTTGGAAAATACCTTTACTCCTCTCATTTGATCAAAGAGGTCATCAATCCTAGGAAAAGGATATTTATTCTTCATAGTAACCTTGTTCAACTGTCTGTAATCAATACATAACCTGAGTGTACCATCTTTCTTCTTTACAAATAGAATTGGTGCTCCCCAAGGAGACACACTCAGCTTGATATACTTCTTTTCCAACAAATCTTACAGTTGCATCTTCAACTCTAGCATCTCTGGTGTACTCATCCTGTAGGGTGTCTTGGACACTAGTTCTACTCCTGGCACAAGTTCAATTGTGAAATGAATGTCCCTCTTTGGAGGAAGCCCTGGACTGTCATCAGGAAACACATCCTTGAATTCCTGTAACACCTGATAGTCCTCCAACCTAGGAGTTTCATCTCCTGTTGCCTCCAAAATATGAGTTGCATACAACTGGCAGCCCTTCCTACAGAAATTTTTCAACTGCATTGCTGAAACCTTCCTTATTGATATTACCTTTGGAATACCTTTCACAACTACTGGATTTCTTTCTTCATCCATGCATTCAAAAGTATTGTTATAACAGTCAAGCTTTAGCCTGTGAGCTTCTAACCAATCCATTCCACTGAGAACATCATAGGAACCAAGTGGTAGAACATTCAGATCTACACAAGTGATCAATCCATTCATAACCAATGGACATTTCTCTACCACTTCACTATCCTTTCTTTTAGTCCCAGTGGTTAGCTGAACTAACCAAGATTTCCTATGCCTTACTTTATCAAAAGCACAAATCTCCACTACTATAGGAGTAATGTAACTGTGAGTAGAACCAAGTTCAATCAAAATAGAAACAGATTGTTCAACAATCTTACCTACAACTTCAACCACAGTTGACTAGTGATATTCTTGGTGGTCCTCCAGTGCTGCATAAATTCTAGGGACAACCCTTGCTACTTGACCCACCATTTCTGCTTCTTGAATGTTGTAAGCTGGTCTTGCATTCTCATTCTCGAGTGGACAATATCTGCACAAGCGGGGTCCTTCACATTTCCAACATTTAAGTGGTCTTTTATTCTATTGTGGATCTTTATGCTTTTCTCCTATTACTCCAACTGGATTACTCGCAGCTTGGGATGGCTGCTTCTGCTGATTCCTGAATCTAGAAGGTTTGAAACCTTTCATTCTTTGGTCAAACTTCTCATTATTCTTGTCCTTCCATGCCTTATGGTAATCAGGTTTACCTCTGCTTTGCTCATAGCAATAATTAGCCTTCCTTATTGCTTCTTCAAGATTTCAAGGTTCATAAAACTCAATTCTATCTTTGTAATACTGAGGCAACCCACTCAAAAACCACTGGACCTTCACTTTTTCATCTTTGATGTATCAGACATACCTCAACAATTCCAAGAATTTATTTGCATATTCATCCATGGTCTACTGTCCCAATCTCAGCTCATGGAACTCCTTAATCTTGTCATCATAATACCTGTCAGAGAGGTATTTCTACTTGAAATACTTCTTGAACTATTTCCACTTCAGTCTCCTTTCACTGATCCTCTTTACATGGTTGAATTGTTCCCACCAAATGGATGCTCTTCCATTTAGATTGAATATGGCAACTCTTGCCTTCATGTTTCCCGAATAATCCTGCACTAGAAAGTACTTCTTTATCCCAAGAATCTAAGATTCATCCTCTTTTCTATTCTTTATCTCACCATTAAATGTAGGAGGTTTAGCTATCTCAAATTCATCCTGAGAGCGATCCCTATGGTGTCTCCTTATTTTCCTTTTATGAGAAGATGAAATCGTATCCCCGCTGGATTCTTCAAAGTTAGATGTTCCACTAGAAGTCCTTCTCCTTCTCCTAGTACTACTCTTACTGCCTTCTGGTCATGCTATACCTCATCCAGAGTCTATCTTTCTTTGCAAGTCTTTCAAACTCTACAACATGGCAGCATTCAACTGATGCTACTCTTCTTGGGCTTTAATCAAGCTTCTCATGGTGGCTACAACATTTGACGACGTCTCTTGGAATCTCCTTCCATTAGACTCTATGTCATCATTTCCATTATGGAAATTTTATCCCATGGAACCTCCCACACGTTCGTAAGAATCTCAAGTATCATATCCATCATGGGTTCTCATAATTGAATCACCACTTACCTACCAATTGTAATTTCTGAAATACTGCCCTTAAAAATGATTATGATTCTACAAACATGTTAGATAGAAAAACTGTTAGATGCATACCTTGATAAAAAAAAACAGAACTACTTACCTTCTCCTGGAAAAATCATAAAATAACCATTTTGCTTAAACACACAAAAATTTTCTTCTTGTTCAGCCCTGTAATCCACTAACAATCTACTAAAAAATCCATTGAAAACAGCTGGAATTTGTGGAGAAATCCTCTTGAAAAACCCAAATTTCCTCGTTTAGATCGGGTCTCTTCCCCACTAAAAATTCGATGTTTCGGCGATCCCAACAGCAAGTTCCCTCTGGTGCTCCTCGACAGCCATAACAACTAACCCTTTCTGCTGTATCAACGGTTTCATCAGCTAAGGTTTTCTGCTGTATCAACGGCTCCAACAACTATAGTTTTTCGTAGTATCGAAAATCGGAACATTGTTCACTAAATAGCATCAACGATTATTTCCACAGCACTATATTGATGGTTGGATGCGTTATCCATTGGGTGCTCAGTCCCTTAGGCAGCCGCAATGATGGGTAGCGATCTCACTGTGGGTTTCAGGGAAATTTATCAGCTGTCGGATCTACTAACCATCGAGTGGATAGTGTCTTATACTGCCGCAACGGTGGGAAGAAAATTGACTATGGGTTTCACAGACCCTTCATCGGCTGTCAGAAGCACTAATCACTACGACATTGGTGGTTGAAGCCTCTATCCGTTGGAAGGATAGTCCACTAGACAGCCGCAACGGTGGATGCACAAAAAACTAGACTTTTCCAATGTTCATCGACGGTCCGATCTTCTAACATTTTATGATGACATCCATTGGTGGTCTCATTGTCTAAATTTTTTTGATGTTTTCTTCACTTAGACAAATTTTCAGAAAATTCTCCCTCTTTGCATCGACTACTCAAAGAATTAAGTTTCGTCGACATTTCAGCGGTCTTCGGAAGATCTCCGCCGAAACTGTCGCTCTTCCTTCAACTAATAATCGTCAATCCAATTCACTAGACTTTGAAAACTTCATCCTCTATTTTTTGGTGATCCCATCTTCTAGTCATCGGTGATCCAATCAGCTAAACTTTTCGGATCGCTGATGGTCTCGTGACTTAGAAAATTTTTGGGAATCCAAAAATTTTCTTCTTTGTCTTCCACCTCATTGGTTCCCCAAAGAACTAAATTTCATCGACGATGATGATGTTTCGATGAACTCATTAGCTAATCATCGGTGATTCAATCCTCTAATCATCACCGATCAATCTACTAATCTCCGCTAAAACTGCGAGTACTCCATCCACTAAATTGCGCCACCGTTTCGGCGGTCTTCCACTGATGGCTTTCGATGGAAGTTTCCTCTTCGCCGCTTTGTCGGCTCTTCCTTCCACTATTCGTCACCAATCCAATCGACTAACTTCCATATATCGACACTCCAATCATCTAACTTTCACCGATCACCGATGGGTTCAACACTTAGACAAATTTTCAAAAATTTTCTTCTTTCCTGTTCGCGTCAGGGTCTTCATCCTCTATCTTTCTCCAACGGCCATGAAATTTCGGCGAACCCATCATCTAAGTTTTGCTGATCCATTCCACTAAATTCTGCTGATGTTTTGGTGATCCTTATCCATACAGATTCGTCGTTTTGGCGGTCCCATTGTCTAATCATTGGCGATCCTGTCAACTAATCTCTGTCGATCGTCGATGGTCTCAACCCTTAAGCAAAATTTCGAGAAAAATTGCTTCCTTTTTCTATGTGTCGATGATCCCATCCACTATTCCTCACCGATGTTTCAACGGCCTTCAGGGGATCTCCGCCGATGTTTCGGCTGGTCGATCAACTAAATTCCACCGATCTGTTAGCTAATTTTCACCGAAATTCTCTTATCCTCCACTGCTGTTGGGGCCTGCATCGGAGGTCTATCCATCTAAGTTTTTCGATGCGCCAACGGCCTAACACTTACAAAAAAATTTAAAATCCTTTCTTCCTGTCCCTTGTCAGGTGGCCTTCAGCCTATACTTTCCGCTATATCGGAGGATCTTCTCACTTAGTCCTCTGATGATCCAACGAGTTTGGCACTTGGAAAAATTTTGAAGTTTTTCTGATTTCTAATCTCTGCTAGGCAGAAGGAAACCTGCCTCTGTTAACTAGTTTCTCATGGCCTTCTGAGGCACAATGCTATAATGAAGGCTCTGTCACTGCATCTTCATGGCCCGTTCAATCCCATGCTGCAACCTATAGCTCTGATACCACACTATAACATCCCCAACCCTTTGACCGACGAAGATGACGCTACTATACACCAAACATCTGAGCAACTAGCCCCATGAACATGTACATACATATAAACTGAAGTAAAATGATTAAGACATCAAACATACTAGGATGCATAATCATACATATACTCAGCGGAAGCAAAACATGCAATTCAACATTCAACATGTCCATCATCATAATTCATTAACAATAAATATGATTGCAAAATAGATTAGTCAAGAATACTTATCTTATAAGAACTATCCCGCAACCAGCTACATCACTGCAACGTTCCACCCAACCATAGGCCAGTGTGCTCGTTGAACTCTTAGCAATGCTGCCACCCCTAATTTGGGCATGATTCCCCAAGGAATAAGGAACTAGCAGGCTTACACATAGCCAAGGATAACAAAACATGCCAAGCCAACACAGTTGGGTTTGTTAGGCAGACAATAGATCAGCCAAGCCAACACAGTTGGGTTTATTAGGCCATCCAGGAGCTGGGAAAGGCTAAATGCTAAGCTAGTGAGCTCATTGAAGAGATAAGGACACCTACACCAGAACTATCTTGACTTCTAGAACATCCACACACACCCAACACAAGGAAATCAGTCCTTTGTTTTCTACATAGTCCCTCAGGCCCTGACCTCCCTTCTAGTGATATTCAGGGGTTGTGGAGAAGAAATCCATCCCTATAGCTATGTCTATGTGGTTCCCAAACCCACTAGATTTATTAAGAAGATCAGGCCCTCATCACCACCCCAATACAGTCCAAAGACCAATCATTGCTTTCCTGTAGCCAAACAAGCACTTCACAACTTGGACAGGGGAAGACAATCCCTGAGTTGTTCTTGGACCTATCGTGGCCAATACAACCCCACCACAACCTACAGTTGATACCACTATAGTTCGATAATGGAAAAGGAATGGCCTCTCTGCGTGAACGGAAGGGAAAACCGCATACTTAGACCAACAATCGGTGAGAGAAAAGAGAGCGAACCCCCTCACATAGAATCATGAATCCTTTTATCTCAGCTCTGCATGAGGAAAACTGAGTGTCTATGTGTGAGATGGGTAGTGAATAATTCCTATACACGAGGAATGAACAACCAATGATGGAGAGAGTGGGTAGAATGATCAGGAATCCCAAACGACGTGTGAGGAAAACCATCCCCAGCCCGTGCGTGTGACTGAATGAGCTAGTGGAGAGTGCATGGGGGAAAGCTTACCACCCACCACTACCCAACATTAAATTCCCTCAACTAACATAGGAGCTTAAGTGGTTGATTAACACATGGATTTTCCCCATGGGTTCTAGGTTTAACAATCACCCCCCTTATCCTTAGGAAATCATGCCATTTTCAATATAGTTGCATCGACATAGCTATTTGCATCGATGGTGGGGCCTTTGCCTTTAGCTCCGCACCATGATTATTTACAATATATATGTATCATGTATATTTAATGCATTGGGGTCAAAACCGAGGTGTCACATAGTGATGGTGTTCCAGTGATGATGATCCAGATTGAGTGATGATCCAGATCCAGTGATGATGATCCAGATCGAGTGATGATCCAAATCCTGATGAAGATGACTTGAAGATGAAGATGACTTGAATATAGAGATGAATTGAAGGTGAATATGACGAGGAGTCAATGATGATCCAGATGATATAGAGAAGAAGACTTGTGCTGATAAATTGTGTCAAGAGAATACCTTCCTAGTTAAGAGGGAATGTTGATGTAATTGTAACTTTGGAATGTATTCACTTGTATTTCTCATGTATTGTACCCCAATGTTTATTTTGAGACGTGTCTATAACGTAATTGAGTCATGTCATGCCTCGATGTTCCGATCGGAATTTTCTATAATGTAATCAAGTCATGTCAAGTCAATGTGGGTAACCCTCCTATTGTTCAAGGGTTAAAGTCCTCGCAGCTTCGGGGCACTAGGGTTGTTAGCCTCACCTAGTGAAGTCGGCCCTAGTAGGGTTTAGTCAAGTCAAGAATTATTATAAATAGAGATATAGCCTCTATATTTATCACACACTCACTCACACTCATTTGTAGCACATAGTTGAGGAAGAAGATGACATTGGGGAAGCGAAGAAAGAAGGTTATTGCTGTCAGGAGATCATCTTACTATTTTGGGTTTTACTTTTGGCGCTGATTCTATATCTGAGGAAGTTGCCAGGTTTTCTCCATTTATGGTTTCCCTGAGGAAAAACACTGTGTTCAGTGTCTCTTGTGTTTGATTGTTGTGCTTGTTATTCTCTCAGTTAAAGATCCTAATATAATGCTAGCTTAATGCTAAAATTCTAACAGAGCAATGGTACCATCATGCACAAGCTCCTTGATATAGTGCATATGGATCTCAATGTGATTGGTTCTTTGTGTTTGAACTGGATCAGTGGATATTCGAATGGTTCTTTGATTGTCACAATAGATAACTATTGAAAACTATGATTCGAAACCACATTCTGCAAGTATCCCCTGCAACCACAAACATTGAGTAGTTGCATTTACAGCTTCTCTAAACTCTTCCTCTATAGATGAGAGTGCTATGGCACTCTCCTTCTTACTTGACAAATTGATTGGTCCTTTTGCAATAATTAACACATATCCTGAGGTATACTTTTGATCTGTGTTTTCACCTACCCAGTCACTGTCAGTAAATCCAACTAGCTCTAAGTCATATTTTTCTTTTTAGAAAATCCCATGAGTCCTTGTTCCCTGAACAAAGTTTAGGATCCTCTTGGTTGCTCTCTAATGGATCTCATGAGGCTGATCCATGTATCTCAAAGACACACTAAATACATAATATAAGTCATATTGAGTATGTGTAAGATAAAACAAACACCCAATCAACTGCCTATACAGTGTATTATTTACCATAGGAGAAGAACCTACTTTCTCAAGTTTAACTCCTGAACGGAATGGATTCTTGCTTGGCTTGCAATATTTCATGATGAACTTGGCAAGAAAATATGAAGCATACTTTTACTGATGAAATTTTATTCCATGTTTGGATTGAGCAATTTTGAGACCCAAGAATTGGCTCAATAGTCTCAAATCTATCATAGAAAAGACATGGTTCATTGCATCCTTCAAGGAGGAAATATCTTTCTTTGAAATTCCTGTAATCAGTAGTTCATACACATAGAGAACAATAATCCTTAAAGAACCATGAATCAGATTGAAATATACATTAGGATCAGACTTTCACCAAACAAAACTCACTGATAGCAGAAATCCATCAATCTTGGCATACCAAGCGTTGGGGGATTTCTTGAGCCCATACAATGATTTCTTTAACCTACAAACTAAAGATGGATTAGATACAAAACCTGCTGGTTGCTGCATATAAATCTCTTCATTCATATCTCCATTCAGAAAGGCACACTTCACATCCATGTGATATACCTCCCATTGCTTCGAAGCTGCAATGGCTAGAGATAGCCTTATGGGGTCCATTTTTGCCACTGGTGCAAAGGTCTCATTGCGCCGAGAGGTGATCTACAACCCATTATGGGAGAGATATTGTAACATGATGTAATGTTAGTAACATTTGTAACATGTAGGAAAAAAATAATAGTGATAGTGAATATTATGGGATAGATCTTTGTTACGGAGAGAAATTCCTATGGCTTGGGGTACCACAACAGACAGCTAGACTCCAGAAATCAATCTTTCCCAATATGCAATAGAAATAAAAACATATAACACTAAAGGATCAAACCTCGTACCTTATTCCGGATGGTTGAAGTAGATCCCTATTGAGCTTTCCAATCTTCAGCTTGAATTGTTATAGCACGTCCTCAACAACAAGTAAACAATACGAGCATACTATATTTCATGGTGTTAGATCTATTCTAGCATATATAAATCAATAATGTATAAGCATTTGAAATATTCCAATGGAAACAATATTAATTCAAATACACATTACTGGACAGGAAAAGATATTTCTATTAATATGAATCAGAGATTACAAGTGACAACCTCTGACGGCACGTCTGCGAACCGGAGAAACTGAATCCCCCACTTGGGCCTCCACCACCTCAATCCTCCATCACTCTGATAGCAAGCTTACTAGAAAAAGGAAAGCTTGGGAAGAACACAACAGTGCTCCAAGGGACAAAGGGATGCAGACTCAAGCATAAGTTCTGGCAACAATGGACTATAGTTTTGGTACTCTCAATTCTCTCTTATGCTTTCAATGTCTCAAGGGTTCCTTATATAGCTTTTCAAAGTGATACTGAAAGGTCGAATCCGTGCGATCTCAAGGCATATGGAAGGCCAGGAGTCATATGAATCGGATCCAAGACAAGGAACGCTCCAAAGGATTTTGGATTATGTACACATCCCAACGTACGCGACTATAGAGGGAATATCCGTGTATGTACACGGTTATCGGGGAAAATGCCGCGTATATCATTTTTCTAATGTTTTTAGGGATGGTTGATGATACATCAAATTACAAAAAGTGGTCCATAGGGGCTAATGAGTCTACAGCGGGACAGGGGAAGGCCATACAATGTGTGATTCACCTAGTGTGGTGAAATCCGCTATAACAGATGCCCCCTAATGTATGAGATCAGAGGGGCCATACGATGGCCGAAATACATTAAAGTCCATCCCAAAAGTGAAGTGATGAAGGTACCCAAATGGAAGACTAGCCACCCAATCAGCATAATACCATAATACAACTCTGCATATAACTGCGAATACATATAGCAGTCCCGGATACATAAAAGTACAATGGCCATGAATAGGCATGAAACATGATAACACATAGATGTGGTCATCGCCACGTACAATATACATAGATCAGAATCTCCATGAGGAATATATACAAAGGACCATGATCTCCACAAAGGCTGAAGATATATAACAGGTCAAGATCTCCATAGTGGCTGGAAATGTCTGACATATACTGGAACAAGTCACGAGAGCTGAAATCTCATGAACACTGGCACGATCAAGGAGGTAGCATATAGTGGATTCCACCAATCTAGAAGGTCTTCTACATAAACCGCTATGAGTACATGTCCTACTATGCGAATAGAGGTGTCGAGGTTGAACATAGTAGTCCATCATCTGATTACCGGTCATTGATGTATACCGTTAACAGACGCGAGATCACCCACCAATAATGAAAATGGGAATCAAGGTACTAGAGTGCAAACTAACAAGTGTGAATAAATGTGTTGAGGTCGAACACTTGAGAGAATCCATCGATCAGGGGACATTTATGTATTCCCAAAACTGTCGATGGCGAGAGAACCTGCCACTAATGACTGCAAGTCTCAAGGCACTAAAAATGACTCTACATTCCAATCCTAGAATAAATGATCTGAAGTCGATGGGATGAAATCTGCTGGAAGGAGGGCATTAGGGAATCCCCCATCATCCAACACGAGGTACTCAGAAAATCTATATAATGTGGAAGGACTCGATCATAAGGTGCACGAACCAGTAACTGTACCGGGAATTGCCGACATGCAAAGTCAAGATAACTGAGGAATGGCCGACTCAGGTTTCAACTTCCTTCGAACAAGAGCATAACAGCGTATGGTGACTGAATGAAGGCAGCATAGACTCGATATACAAACTGGGACATCTCTATGATGCAGGAGGCATCAATAGAGGCTCCATAGGGACTGGAAGCTTAACCAGTCGGTGGAGATAAAACTCAGATAACGAGTATAGCTCCTAAGTCAAACTATAACCCAACCAATGGATGTGATATATAGTGCTCTATTCCAAGGCGACACGACTCGACAGCTGCCAAAGATAATATCTTTTCTTGTCCGGATTTTTGGTTTTTTGATTTTTTTGGTCTTTTTCAGTTATTTGAAAAGCTTGAAAAAAGAATAAACTATCTTTATAGTTACAAACTAGGAGGAGACGAGTGTCATTTAGGACAAACAAACTAGTTCCAAGCAGTGGAACATACCTATGCTCAATGCAAGGATACATGTGTAGGATATCAACACTCGGGGGAAAATCCCCTCCTAGTAAAAAGGGAATCAAGCTGTGAAGGATATAAATAAAGGCTCTGCATGGCTAGACATGAGACAAGCTCGGGCTATATGGCTGAAACGCAATGTTAGGGGAGCCGGCATAAAGCTCAATAAGACAGGCAAAGTTCATGATAATGCATCCACAACTTGATACAAGGGGAGTCCGGAGGGAAGGCCAGCATAAGATCAAGAGGAGTATGAGGCTCTTGCTAAATGTCATGGCAATACTATACAACGGACTCCCACACCCTAAAGGGGGAAACATCGGCATGGGCACCAAATGCAAATACGGTGCTAACTAGGGTACCCATGTAAGGTGAGGCTCTACCACTCATATCATGCCACCTCTATAGCAACAAGAAGGTTCCGTGACATAATAGAGTGGGTTCGTACCTAAGGATATAGTGACATGGTCATAAGGTCATGCAAAATGCAAATGGTGGTGAGCTTAACCTATATGCCAGTGTAGACGTTATACCTGAGATCAGTACGAACGGGTCAATCCAAAGGCTGAAACGACGCTGAAAATGGTCTTCTACATCACAAATTAGGTCAGAAACGGTCAAAACTATAGGAAAGGGGGTAAAAATTTTCAAATATTTGAAAATTTTTCTATAAATAGTAAAAAATATAAATCATTTGAAACTTTTACCCATAGGAGCTCTGATATTCAACTGTAAATTCCAGGAGATCCAGCCGGCGGAATTCACAACCGATTCTTCCAGGTATTTACTCATGTTCTCTGCTTGCATTTCAATATAATTTTTGTAATTTTTCATAGTCAAATGAATTTTTAAAGGCCAAACTTACATGAGGGCTGCGGCCCACACGGGTATCGAGGCTTTTTCCGTGTATAGGGCTGGCTATACGTAGAAAAGGGACCAGAAACTGCGTACATACGCAGCTGTTTTCAAAACAGCCGCGTATGACGCCGCGCATAAGGATTTTCATGAATCTAATGGACATTTTGGTCAAACACTCATGCAGGATGGTGCTAGAGTGGCGAGAACGCGAGCACGGTGATGTAGAGGAAGTAGTAAGGGTTGACAGAATGGCTCAAGAAGCTCTAAGAAGATGCGGACTCTACAAGTTTTGGTGCCTAGGAGGCTTGAGGGCCAAACCAGGACTACTACAGATGCTTGTAGACTATTGGGATCCGGACTCAGAGTCCTTCCGACTAGACGGTATGTCCCTCACCATTGAGGTGGAGGATATCTATTTTATCACAGGTCTATCATGGCAAGATGAGATGGTGAGCCTTCATGCCCGAGGAGGGCCAGGTCATGGGCTGACTATCGACGAGTACATAGCTGTGTACTGCTACCCAGAGACGGAAAAGGTGGGGAGCCAAGTTCCCACCAACGCTATACAGGTACTGGGCCTAAAGGCCATACTACTGACGCTGGGCAGGATAGCAGGCTTAGCATCACTCCATCAGGCCTCTCGGCCATTGATGTTCTATGCGGTTGAGTGCATGACACCGACCATCTATGACTGGAGCACTTCCCTACTGAGCAACATGAAACATCAGCTCAGCGAGTGCAAGGAAGGTAGGATACGAAACTTTGGGTTCAACAGTATCTTGAGCACGTTTTTCTTTGAGCATGTTCCAGGATTGAGCCCTAGAGTGGATGTTCCTCTCCATGGGGTTCGAGATCCGGCCCAACGACGTTGGGCAGACGCGATGCGCAGACTGGGGGGCGGTAGGGTGGCCAACCCTTATCCAGCAAAATTTTTTCCATGGTGGCGACGACAAATTGTTGCCATAGAGGACTACCCTTATGCAGGGATAGATTTACGGGGAGACCCGGACATGCCATTACCACCAGGATCAGCATATGGAGACATAGGTAACGAATCTCGACCCTTACTCTTTTTAAAAAAATTTAAGTATTTAATTTTTTTTTGTGTTTTCTTGATTATATGAAATCAAAAAGACATGTTTTTGGGTGACAATACATAGTGACATCTACCATTCATGTGCAGATGTGGGACCATGGCGACTAGAGGGATTCCCACATCATAGATAGAGGGGAAGAGGAGACGATATCACCGGTGTGGACGT
>LPNX010228658.1:280212-326598 GCA_001517045.1 Pseudotsuga menziesii | reverse complement strand
TTCCAGGATGATTCCAAAGCACTCCATGACCCAGTTTAGCAAGTATTGACTTCTAGGAACATGTGGAAGTCAACTAGCATAGAGAGGGAATCTAGGAATCTAGAAATAAGACAAAAATGATTAATTAATGTCAAATATGGGTACCTATGGGTTGATTATTCTAACAGTTCCAACAATATGAAATGGATCATATTTATCTTCTACACCCTCTGCAACTTCTAGAGAAAAAATAGGTAAATCACTCTTTCTTTTCTTGAAGCTGACTAGTTAGGTCTTCTTCAATGTACTGGGATTCTACCATTTAACATTTTATACCAACAATGGTATTATAAAATTATTCATGGTTCTTATGAAGTTATTCCATTTTCCTTGTGAACCTTTCTTTAGATTTCTTTATCTATTCCTTTTGATTCATAGCACATTTCAAGTTTGTGCTTAGTTGGGTTTTACTTTCTTCTAGATCCCTTCTTACAGATATAATTTCATCTTCTTTCTTCTTTCATATTTGATCCTTGTTTTCTGTTGAACTGGTATGGGAGTTTCTTTAGAGTACTAGTAGGAGGCTCACCTGTAAGAGGATAGGGAACACACTTCAAGATGGATCATTTTTATCCAGAAGATTAAGAAAGGGGTAGTAGCAGTAGAGTGGCTCAAATCCCAAGGTTGGAAGCAAAAATACTAAGAAGTAGGCTTGAGCTCCAATGAGGGAGGCTCAAATATCATGTGTGGGTGCATTTTTGAAGGTGGGCATGGTTCTCAAGGCACAATCCAATCATTAAAGGAGGGTTTGTACATTAGAGTTAGAGGGTTGTACTATTGTGTGTAGTTTCACTAAAATATAGGAACATGTGGATTGATTTTCAAGGCAACATGAAGGTGAAAGAGTGAATACCATATTGTAAAATATGGTGGGTGCAAGTTTCTAGGGAATATGACTGTAGCAGTATTTTTGTTGTTTAATACAGTTTTCAAATATTGAAGGGCATGTATTCCAAGGTTACTAGCTCTATATTTTCAAGGTGAAATTTTGGATTTGTTTTTTAGTACATTCTTTGTATAGTACTATGTATTAATGATTGTACTAGAGTGATATTGTAAATTTTTGAGTTTACTAATTTATAATGAGAAATTCCTCTTGATTGGGTCTTTGGACCAAAATTGTTTGTGTCTGATATAAAATTATAGTACATTGTTATGTGCTTATTTCACTGCTAAAACTTGCTTTATGAACAATATATTAACTTGCATACACACATAAATTGGTACCAGTGAAATGTGGTTATTTATATTCCTATATGATGCCAATATCAATGGTTTGAAAAGTGTTTTGTGTTATCTTCAGTGATTGTATGTGAATAATGCGAAGATTTTGTCATTTCTCAACAATACTTACTGCAAGAATACCAATAAGCATGAAATAAATTTTGATACCTGGGATCAAATGATGATATTTTTGGTGTTGTCCATCTGAATCCATGCTTTTGTTGATTATGATCTCCTATTTTGTTGCTTCTTTCACCATGATTGGGGCTTCTTGAGACATTCGCATAACGTCTAGGCTTATATTCAACCTTCTTCTCTAGATGCTTGGAATTTTCACCTTCACCTTATTGATTGATGTCATAACCAATAACAATCTGTTCAAGTGGAGAGCTTTGATGGTTGAGGATTTTGTCTAAAACTCCTGAGCTCCTTTTAAATTTTAGATAGTCATTTACTTGAGTTGTGAGCTTGACAATTTTCCTTTTTAGAGGATTTTATTCTTCAAATTTCCCATGTTCCTCTAATTGATATTTTATATGAGAGCCTTATAAGAATTGTTCTTCCAAAAAATTGTTCTTTTCCAACTCCCTCTTTTATGAGACAAACTCAAGCTCTTTTTCTTGACAAAATTATTTCTTCTTTTGAAGCTGAGTAGTTAGGTCTTATTTAATGTACTTGGCTTCTACCATTTGACATTTTATACCAACAATGGTATTCTCAACTTCATCATGTTTCTTAAGAACTTCTTCTAGTTTCCTTGTCAACCTTTCTTTAGATTTCCTTGTCTCTTCTTTTTGAATCATAACACATTTCAAGTTTGTGCTTAGTTGTGCATTCTTTTATTCTAGATCCCTTCTTATAGATATAATTTTATCTTCTTGCTTCTTGTAGATTTGATCCTTCTCTTCTAGGTGTTTTATGAAAGATTGTCATGTCTATATAATTTGTTCTTTCAGACCAATAATAGTATTTTTAGTTCCTTCTTTTGAAATCTAATCTTCCTCTTGATGCTTCTGTAATTTTTCCCTTAATGGCTAGTTTTATTTTTCTTATTTCCTTAGTTCACTTAGAGCACTAATGATTTCTCCTTAACGATCCACTTCTCCTTGTATTTCATAATCTTCTTTATCTTCTAAATAATTTCGTTTTCTTTCAATGATTTTATCATCTGTTTTAGGATGTCCTTCATTTTTAGATGATTCATCCTTGGCCATGAGTAGGAATCTTCTATGTTGTTGTCATTTTCATTAGATGAGATAATTTCATTTTTTACATTTGGTTCTTTAATGACATTCTCAACTGTGTAGAGACTTTGTAATTTGTCCTGGAACTATTTAGCTGATGCACATTTTCATATGTTGTATTTCACAGAAATAGATAATGTCTATCCTAGGATGGAAGCCATTGTCACTGTGTTGTCTTTCGTTATATTCCTTTTGGATGTAGAATGTGGTTCTCTCTTTGGAGTGGTGTAACCTTTATCAACTGAGTTCGAAATTCCAATTCCCATTTCCATCAAGAATACTCTCATTCTCATGCTCCAAACGACATAGTTTTTCCCATCAAAGGTTGGTGCTCCATTCTTAGTTAACTTTACTTGCTTCTCCATGTGTTTTCTCAAGGATCGTCCTTTCAGTAGTCAAACTTGTCAAAGAGAACCTCTATCTGATTCTAATTGTTGGAACACATTGTGATATTGAGGGGGGGGTGGATCGGTATTACAATTTTTTATAATTTTCACTTCATTAATTATGAAATATTATCAATCATAAATATTCATTAACATAAAAATAGAGTACAGATAATGTTTATATGGAAACTCAATTTATTGAATTTATAAAACCATATATTACAAATAATGATAGGAGACATTGATATCCAATGATGGTGTGAGCACTGTCATGTCCGCAATTTTGGCCTAAGGAAAATTGGCTAGGGTCACATAGGAAAAATTCATAAAAATTAAAATAGTGGTTAAATTAACTAAATTTCCTAATTAAAATTATCCTAAGGTTATAAAATGTAATTATTGTGGGATAATTTGGCCACATGAGACCCCAAATTCGAATGGGGGATAAATTGAAGGATGTTTGCACATTTAATTAATTCAAAGAGAAAATTATGAAAGTAGTTGGGCATTTAATGAGTAATATGGGTCAAAAGGGAGGATTTAAGAAGAGAGTGGAACAATATTACTCAGTGCATGGTTTTGGAATGTTCCATGGTAATTTTATATGGTATTGGATAAAAGTAATTGTGGAACATGGTTTTCATTGGTCCATGGTATTGGACGCATCTCAATATATAAAAGAGGTAAATCCAAATAGAAAAGGCATGCTTATGATTATGTTTATGTATTTGGATATTGTATGTGAGGAATGCTTTGATATTCCTCGTATTGGGTGATGCTCCCCTTAACAGTAGTTGGGTGATGTCCCCCTTATGAATCTAAGTAACCGAGGAATTGGTGAAGTGGACAAGGATACTTTCAATCCTTTTCCCACTTAACTAAGTCAAAGAGGTAATTATGAAATTAGTTGGGAATTTAATGATTAATATGGGTCAAAATGGTCCATTTATGAAGATAATGGAACAATAATTACTCAATGCATGGTTTTGGAGTGTTCCATGGTATTGGATAAAGGATATTTTGGAACATGGTTTTCATTGTCCCATGGTATTTTTCCATAGTATTGGAGACATACCGAGCTATAAAATAGGCAAAGGAAAATGGAAAAGGCATGGTTATGATTATGGATTTTTTTGTCATGTGACAAAAGCATTAGCTTCTTAAGTCTTGGGCGATGATCCCCCCTTGCAAATAGTTGGGTGATGGCCCCCTTATTCATATAAGTAACCAAGGAATTGGTGAAGTGGGGATGGGAATCCTTCTCTTCTCATTGATCTATATTGATCCAGTATGGATGTTGGTTTTTAGTTGTACTTCATGATCACCGTCCTCTTTTACATCTATCTAGTGGTCAAGTCAGTTTCTTCTTCTGAGATTATGATTTCATACTTGTGCTACCTCAATGTGCAGGATTTCCTAGGCTAGTATCACACATTCTTTCTTCTCATTTTTATGAAGGTGTACTCAGGTTTGAGCTTCATCATGGTGCCATTGTATTGATCACAGGAATTTGGTCCATTATTCTCTTCTATGTATTCTCCCTCTTCTGATCTATATTATATTTTGTGTTATCATTGATGCTCTTAGCACAACCCTACTAATCTAAAAGGCCCACATTGGCCCTTTTTAATAGTAAGAAGCTCTTTATTTCCTCTTGTGTCTCTTTATTTCCTATTGTGTCCAAAATCTAGTAAAAGGATCTAGACTACATATGTTGCTGTACCCACATAGCCTTGGAGTAGACTTCAACGGTAGACGAGTTTGAAACATAAATGTCCCAATACATTGTGTAGTGGATTATTGAGCTAGTGAATATCCAAGTTTTTTCTTCCATATTTCTCTATTTTAATGTGCCCAATCTAATATCTAAATTTATAATTCTTGGAATTAAATTACAAATGTGTTTCCAGACCTATTTTTAATACTTGCATTTGATTATTTCCATCAACATTTACCTGTGCATGCCACTCTTACAGAAAATAATAATCCTCTTGTGTAATTTGGAAGGCTAAAAAAACACACTATCTCTCCTCACCCTTACTACCCTATCTCACTCCCAAATCCCAATTTCTAGACTTTATGTTTCCCCCTTTAGTTAGTGTGTCTTCCTTGCAACCCAAAAGTGGACCAAAACCCTACTACAACTTATATAAGAGTTGTAGAAGCATACGAGAGTAATTATTTTAGAGATATTGAGTTGGTGTCTCAGGCCATCCTTGGTTGGGTACATCATAGTAGTCTCAAATATAAGCCACTTTACCTAAGTTTTGATTTGGTGTGCCTAGATTCTGATTTGGGTACATCACAGTGGTATCAGATCACTTTCCTCTACTCCAGTAGAAAGTTGAAGAATAATTGTAGACATGCCTTACTATGATCAATATGATAAACATTTTTAGCATTATTTGGACTATGATGAGTAGTATGAGGAAGACAACAATTCATATCATGGATACACATACATGCATGTGGATCATTCTTATGATGACAAGCGGCCTTAATATCAAGGTATTGATTTGTGGATACTCATGTGAACCCAAAGAAACCTTTTCACTACCTATTTTCATACTATGCATTGAGAGAGGATATTCAAAGAACCTATCTTTTCAAGAGTATTGCACTGAAGAGATCCAAATATTATTATTTTACCCCTATTGTATAAAAAGCAGAGAGAGGATGGCGCAAATGGTGGATGGGTGTGAAAGGTAGTTCCTACATTGTTTCTACCGAAGGAATCTAAACTTGATGAGAAGGATGTGGTTGCGCGTCCAAATCCATCCAAAATAAAGGAGAATAACTAAGAGACACCTTTTACTTCATCTAGACAAGAAAATAAATAATAAGAAGGAAAATAGGAAGATCCCAAAGATACCAGCAAGAAGATAAAAGCACATGTTCCTAGGAAGTGGAACACGAGGAATATTCTTGCACTAGCTTTCAGAATGAGGAAAAGAACCATTGAATATCATCCAAATATAAACTCCACTATGGAATTGGATATGAGAGAATCTACTGATGGATGCTATGATGAGATACCTACTAATGGGTGTCATGATGAGGTACCTATTGATGGGTTCCAAGATTCCATGGATACATCTACTTGTGGATGCCCATATTTATATGTGGGTTACATAGAGATGAAATTTGAAGAGGCCCATAACCCACAGGTTCCAAGATCGATCTCACCACCACCACATGATCTTAATGAGGTTGATCCATTGATAGATGATAAGGAGGTTTTCTCTCAACGTTTTCCATTTGAAATGCCACTCAAGATGAGTGAAAGGAAGATTAAGGAGGCCTTACATGTTGTCCATGACACTCATGCTTTGGTGTAAAAGTATTATTAGAAATTTTCTTCATTAGAGGAGCCACCTTCACTTGCAACTATGGAGAAGATTTAGAAGGAATTGTATACAATCAAAGGTAACTTTTTGCATCTTGTGGATATGCATCATGGTGAATCTTTGAGGGATGCTTAAGAAATTGAAAACCTCACCCTTGATTTGGAAATCACCAAGGAGTATTTGAAGAGTACTCAATATGCCCTTCAAGAATCCAAGATTCATATTGAGCAACTTCATGATAGGTCGGCAAGATCACATTGTTCCTCCTCCTCTCACATGATTGATTTCATTCTTCATTACATGGAGGAACCTCATGAGATGTTGGATCATGAGGTATGTTATATTTCATATGTTCTTGAGGAGACTATGGATGATATTGATGAGATCCAAGAACATGTTACTTGCAACTTATATCATGGAGTGAGTCCTCCATACATTGAAGAGTCAAAATATGTCCTTAGTAATGGACCAAACCTTGATGGAGTTGATGCATCCACATATTTGGTCGATAATTGTTGTAGAGATTTGGTTCATCCTACTTCATCCTACACTGCTACTTATTTCATTTTTCTTCCTAATGAAGATTGGGTGAAGGGATTTTTTCCGTTGGTTGCACATGATGAGTATGAGAATCCTACCATTCATGATGATCCTATGTTATACAAACAATTTCCTTTTCAACATAATTTAGATCCACTATTACTTTTTGATGTCCCTTTTGTTCATGGATGCACTTCTTTGAGACACTTGGAGGATCTTTCTTTGATTGATGTAGGTTCTTCATCAATTTCTTGGGTGAGGGAACACATGATGAGACATATTAATACATCCTATTCTTTCTTGCATAATTATGGGACATGGGATCCTCACTTATGTCATTGGATAATATTTGATTGGTATTTTCATGATTGTGTGATTTTTCACACATGGTGATTTTCTTGCTTGGAGGAGAAATCTTCTTGAGTTCTCTTTGATGGATTATCACTTTGGACACATCTGCGGTGGCATATATTTGTATCATTTCACTATGTTTTGTGATGTTTGGGAGAATTCATAATAGAACTTGGGATCTTGTAATATCTCCCCATGATGTATTGTTTTGTACCCCTCTATTTGATGATATGTATTGGGGGATATTTTTCATCCCACACTTTGTATATTTTCTTCTATTATCACTGCTCATTGATGGAGTGCACAAGCATTGGGATCCCAGTATCAGATACTTGATTTTTTTTCTTTTGATGGAAGTGTGCATTAGGAGAGTGCACCAATAGTAGGACCCTGGTATCTTTATGCATAATATTCAGCTAACTTGTAGGCTTGTTGGGGTCATTGGATTGCTGAATCAAGCCTCTTTTCATGAGTACATATCTGCAACATATGGTGGTGTTTTCCTATAGGGGAAACAATTTTATGTATGGAATTTTGTCATTTTTGTAGGGTGTTCACAATGCTTCCATGAGACTCCTTATGCAAATATTACATATGGCATAGGAGTATATACTCTAAATCCTATATTCATGAGGATCATTTTGGATATTGGTATTTGTACTTAGTCTCCACACTAAGTGCATGGTTAGACAATGGTGCAAATGGGGCTATTCTTTGAGAAGATGTTTCTCAATGTGTAGTTGGGGATTTCAAAGATGAAAATGGATAGCACACTTTCTATGTTCATTCATGATTCTCCATTTGTTAAGGATTATGGTTTATATTGATCTCCTAATTATTGATGATGAGTCTCCATCATAGTTGGTTTGTAGGTACATGCATTGATGCATATCAATCCCTTCAGTTAATGTATGTTCGCATGACCCATGGTGTTGTGGATGTGGTGGTAGAATGAAATGATGATGTGATGGTATTTACCTATGGTGTCTTCATTTATTGAGCAAAATAAAATTTGTTGGGGAGGACTGTCATGTCCCTAGTTTTGGCCTAAGGAAAATTGGCAAAGGTCACCTAGGAAAAACTCATAAAAATTAAAATGGTGGCTAAAATAATTAAATTTTCTAAGTAAAATTATCCTAAGGTTATAAAAAATAATTATTATGGGATAATTGGACACATGAGACCCCTAATTCGAACGAGAGATAAATTGAAGGATGTTTTCCACTTAATTATTAATTAGACACATGAGACCCCATGCACTAAGAAATTATCGTTCCACTATCTTAATAAGTGCACCCTTTTGACCCATATTACTCATCCCGTGTACTAAGATTCATGTCCTTCTCCTTTATTTGTTTCTTCCATTCCCGTGCTCTTTCACAACCAAATTTAACTAGTTTTGGCATTTTGATAAAAAAAAATTGGATTCTTCTCATCCAATCGCAAATATGAGACCATATATGGAAACAAGATGAAAAATTGTTCCATATCCAACCTTCATATAATTTTTTTTTCTTTCTTTGACCTGGTGGAAATCAGGTTGAATAAAACACAACTACGTAGTCCCAAATTGCTAAATTACACTCTTAGAGTTCCAAATAGCCAAATATACCTCTACATTTTTTTGAAAACATTATTGTGATAGAATATAATTTTACGGATACCATATACACTTTCCATAACCATTCCCTAAATTCCAAAGTCTCCTACCCTTTTGAAATCCCATTTCTAGCCTTTTCGTTGCCCACTTGAGTTAGTGTGTCTTCCTTGAAACCCATAAGTTGACCATAATATTTATGCAATTTATATGATATTTGTACCAGAATAATAGATTCATTATTTCAGATATTTTAGAATTGGTGTTTAATGCCATCCTTGGTTGGAACATCACATTGGTATCAAGGATTATCTAGTTTGGCTAAGTTTTGATTTGGTGTGCCTAGATTCGGATTTGGGTACATCACAAGAAACCACTCACAAATGTGTAGAAATCAATATTATAGGGACACTAATTCCTTATGAAATAACCAACTTGTTAGGCACCAACCTATCCAAGGGATGAGGACACCAATCCTCTTTAGCACCAACTCAAATCAATGGGATTTAACCCTTAAAATAGATTATGAAACCAATCATCTTGTGCACCAATTAAAATATGTAGGCACCAACCTATTAAGTAGATGAGTACACCAATCCTCTTGATATTCAAATACAATCTAAGAATGATTCAATTCTGTCCTTCAATATATGAAATATGCACTTCAAATCTATCTTCTATCTGTCTTTAATGTCTGTCTAATTAGTGTGAATATGTACATATACCATCATAAATATATCCTTAAAATGTCTTAAAAAATAACCCTTACATCCTCGTTCCTTCATTCTACTATCTCTGTTGCAAATAAAATTTTCCTCTAAATAGTCCACAAAAATCTATCAACCAATAGCCCTTAGCTAGACTCAAATCTATCCAAATCCAACCACAATTTTGTTCTTTAAAACAATCCACAAACTCTGCAATTAGTCCTCAAATACAACTTACACTTTAATTCTGAAATATCAGTCCCTAAACCAAGGTTGAATCTTCCTCTAATAGAACTCATAATTGTGGCTTCAACACTTCTCCTTAATACTTTATTCTCTATTGCAAAATGCGTTCTTGTATCCGCTTACTGTTCCCTCAGATCCCCATATATTTGTTGTCTCGAATTTTTTCTAAAGCATCGTACTTCCACACTTTCCTTTTTCTCCTTAAGAGAGTAAACCCATCTTTATTTACACACATGTAAGTGCTCCTAACTGGGTGGACTTTCCCTTTTTTATTGTGTCTCTTCAATAATTCCTTTTCAGTAAGCCGACTTGGCACATATTTATGTTCTAGCTATTACACTACCAAAAGAGGGATGACTTAGCATAATCATTGTAACCAAGTGAAAGGTTGTGTGTGATACTTTTAAATACACTTCAACTTTGATACTTCATCAAAGGATTTCAGTCATTGCTTCAAAAGACTTTAAGACTAATGTTTGACTCCATTTCTTACTACATCATTGCCTCAAAGGTGTAATCATGAAACTGTTTCAATATTCTTTGCTGAGATTGACTTTATGATGTTTATTGACTTATCCTCATGGATTAAAATGTCATTTTTATTGACGAGCATATTGGTCAGTGCTGCGGGCACTTCATCAATGTTGTGGGAATTCCCGTTGGATCTGGTGGGTATTTTGACATAGTTTGTGTGCATATTCCTAATATTGCGATCACTTTATGAGTGTGTGAAAATTTTCTTCATATCATCTCCATATGTGGGAATTTCTATTTAGTTGCATGAGCATTTCTACTTAGTTCTGCATTCATTTTCATGATGGAAAGAATTCCATTTTGTAGTGCAATAATTTTAGGTGAACCTACAGGAATTTTAGTCAAATCCTATGGGAATTTTATTTTCCAAGAAAGAAATTTTCATAGGAATGTGTGATTTTTATTGGTTTTCCAAGCCTTTATTGTTGGAGTCATTATCCAACCCACACACCTTTATTTGGTCAATTTGACGTAATTACCCACTATCCTAAGTTAATTGACTCGAAACTGACATTAGCATCAACACACTAGCACACTCCTCAAATCAGCATCAACACACCCACACCCTCCTTCAATCGCGGAGGCCAACTAAGCCTTCTCCTTCAATCAAGGAGGCTAACTAGGCTTCCTCCTTTAATCAGGGAAAAATTCTATGGTGATATTCTTTTCATAGGTGCAACAATTATCTAATTGAATGTTGTTTTACCTAAAAATCAATTAAGCTAAGTTACACAACCACCTTTCTCATCCATTTGGAAATTTTTGGCTGATTTGGGTTCACTGGAGTGATTTAAGGCTCCTCCAACAACTTTTGGTGACTAGTTTTAGTTCAGTTCACTTCATAGGAGATGAATTGAGTTAGAGATGCGCCACACCTACTTATTGAGATGTAGTTGAATTCTATTCAGTTAGAATCGGTTATTATTGCACTCTGATTTAGTTAGGACTCAATTGGAGTCAAACATGGCTTGATTAGTGGTTAACTGGTGTGTTTAGTGTGGCTAACGGAAATTTAAGCTACTCTAATATATCCAATCCAAATGACCTTCATGGAATTCAAATTTCCTTGCATTCATGCAATTTGTATGGCATTGTATCATATCTCTTTATTGATTATTGATAATATACAACTAGAACCTCCTATTCCAGTATTGTTAATGTCATTTCATGTGTAAAATTTTATTGAATCTTTTGTAAGATTTGATTTAGTCTCAATATTGTTGTGACTAAATTTCACATGGTATCAATGCCATGGTGAGACAAATCTCCTCTTCTCAAAAACAAGAATTTTGACAGATGTAGTATGCAATTTGAGCAAAAAGCTCAAAAATTCCAGCACTGCACCAGAAGCTGAAGGTTTACCACATAAGTCCTAATAAAAGGAATTGTTGGCCAATTTTGCTTGATTAATTATGTTGGGTGTGATGAAATCCTGAATAGTGCAGGTTGTTCGACCATACGATTCCTTTTTTGTGTTTTTGCAGGTTTTTTTGGGAATATTTCTACTGCATTCACTACAATAGAAAGATGGTTTCTTCTTTTGCGGATCCTCCTACTCCTTTCAATTACCACCAATGGAAGAGATACATGGAGATCCAATTGTGTTCAAAGCGACTCTACAGAGTCACAATGGACACATAGGGGGAGCCAAACCACATTTTAGACAAAGGTAGATATTGGAACAAGATGAATGAAGCTTTTGGGTTTTTGTGCTTGTTGATTTCCAAAGATCTTCATTTCCATGTCATTGGTTTGAAGAGTCCAAAGGAAATTTGGGATAAACTTTCTAATCTCTTTGATAAGCAAGATGACATGAGGATTTATTGGCTAGAGAATGAGTTGATTTCTCTTCACCCCAACAATTTAAAAAATCTCAATGAATTCTTCACCAAATTCAAGAACCTAGTGCTCCAGTTGAAGCATTGTGATGTGTAGAAAGATGATGATCATATCATTCTCTCCATTCTTTCCAAACTTGGATCAGATTACTCATTATTCGTTTCCACATTCCATACTGGGATGCTAACAACCCCAAATTGGAAAATGCCTTCTCTCAATGCCTTTATTGAGTCCCTCACAAATGAGCATGACAAGCTTGTGCAGATGGGGATCATCAGATCCTCCAAAGATAAATCAATTTTTTCTTCATGTCCCAAAGATACGAAGGGTAAATGAAAGGAAAAGAAGAAGACTAAGTTTGATGCTCCAAAGAAAAAGGAGAAGAACCAGCAGAAAGAAGAGCCTTCCGACTCAAAGAAGCATAATAACAAAGCAAACCAAGGCCAAGAAAGAGTCAAGAGTCCTTATTGCGGGAAGGGATTTCACCCTGAACATGCCTGCATGAAGAAAAATATTGATGAGATGACTCTTCTTCTTGAGAGGAACAATATCGATATTCCGGAGAGTGTTCGGAAGAGATAATCATAATCGAGACATCCAGCCAGAAAGAGGACATGCCCTCATGGATAGCACTTCAAAGCCTAGATTTATCCTCATATAATCTAGTGCTTCGAACCACATGATGGAAAGAAAAGAATCCTTCTCATCCATGGACTCCAACAAAATCATTCCCATCCACATGGGAGAGTATTCTCACATCATTTCTAAAGGAAAAGGTACTGTAAAACTTGAACATGGAAGTTTTTTTGATGTTCTATATGTACCCTCCTTGGCCTACAATATGTTGACTTTTTATCAAATGAAACACACTGAAGTTTCCAATATATTTACTTTCAGCCTGAATGATGTTGAAATCAGAGATATTTCATTTGGGAAAGTCATTGCAACAAGCATAGAAAACCATCTTGCTAAGGCCTATGCATTTTCCAAGTTTATTGAAGATGCAAACCCCACTACTCTTCTTAATCATGGGAATGAGATCAGTAGGATATGGCATGAGAGATTTGGTCATTTTAACTTCAAATACTTGCAGAAAATTCATAAAAATTCCATGGTTGAAGGCCTCCCAACCATAAAAAGTTCCAATCGAATTTGCAAAGGTTGCATTGTCGGAAAACACCCTGAGCACAAGTTTGATCGGGGAAAGGAAAGCCATGCAAAGAGTATTTTGAGGATTATTCATTCTGATATCAGTCGACCCATTCCTACAACATCCATGAGTGGTTCACAGTATGTACTAACCTTCATTGATGACTTTTCTAGATACACTTGGTTTTTTTTCGAAAGAAAAAATCTGAAGTGTTGGAAAGATTCATTGAGATTAAATAATTGGTTGAGAATTCCTCTGGGAGGAAGATACAGTCTGTAAGATATTATAATGGAGGGGATTATCTAAATTTTGAATTGCTACAAATATGTGCTGACAGTGGGACCCAAATTCATCACTCCATTCCCTACACACCCTATCAAAATGGTGTAGTGGAAAGGAAAAACTGGGCCCTCAAAGAGATGACTACCTGCATGCTGGAAGCCAGAGGTTTAGCTGCAAAAATATGGGATGAGGAAATGAATTTTTCTTCTCACATTTATAATAGATTCCCTCACTCTTTCATGAAAGGAAAAACTCCTTTCGAATCATATTTTGGACACAAGCCAAATGTGTCAAATTTCAAGGTTTTTGGGTCCACTATGATGGGCTCGAATTCCACTTGACAAGAGGAAATATTTGCAACCGCAAAGTATTGAATGTTTTTTCATTGGATATCCAGAAGAATATAAGGGATTCAAACTTCTAAATATCAGAACCAAATATATATTCATTGAGAGAAGTGTCTAATTTGAAGAACCTCTCTAAGAGGTAGAACTAGTCAAGGAGAAAACTGTTGAAATTCCCTCATGTTCTGCTGATTGTTTGGATGATGAAATTGGGAGTGAAGGCTCTGATATTGTATATATAATGTATGATATCAGGGAAAAACATATATAATGTTCAAAATAATATTTGTATGTTTCTACCCATATCCCAACTTGGGACAAAAAGACACTCTCTTTCGTCGGGACACACATTGGAAATCCTGCTAATCCAAGAGGAACCCGGTCTGATTTTCAAAGAGAAGGTATTACTCTCTCTTTTAATGATTCATTACTGTTTGAGACATATTATTTAATTATTGGTTCAGATCCAAATTCCTACTACCATGCTTAGAAATATTCAAGATGGAAAGCTGCTATGGACGAAGAGTTCAATTCTCTCTGAGAAAATGCAACTTGGGAGCTAGTTTCCCTTCCACCTGGGAGGAAATTAATTCAATGCAAGTGGGTGTATCAGACAAAGGTTTCTATAGATGGCACATCCTGAAAATAAAAAGCACAACTGGTTGCAAAAGGGTTCTCCCAGGTCTAAGGAGTGGACTATCATGAGACCTTTGCACTCGTGACTGTCGGGAAGGGGTTGGATGTTAGTGAGTTGCACAACATCTAGGATGCTGCGCATACTCATCTGGAACCGTGCAAGGAAAATCTTGTGTGATAGGAGGAAAATAGTCCAATTTTTTATATTTTCCTGTTACTTTTTGTACTTATTGACCATTTCTTCGGAATATTGGTCCTTAGTGGTTAAGCTAGTTAGAAGTTTGTTAGAAGTGGACCTTGAATGTAAAGGCACGAGCCTATAAATAGAAGAATTATGCATGTAAGAAGAGAGACATGGAGAATGAATTCAGGATGTGATACTAGATAGTGTGATATGTTATTGGATCATTGTCTAGTTTTTATCTACAATTTATTCTGTGGATTTAATATAATGTGATGTGGTTTATTTGAACTCCTGTTGCCCTTTATATTTTCCTATTTTACATTGCTGCAATTCTCATGATGAAAGATGAATAGATCTGCAGTGAATGGATAATGCGATGCTTTCTGCTTATGTATACTGTCATCTTTTAGATCTATTTTCCCCACTGGTAGATCTGCTGAAATGATGAATGAATAATGCAACATGATAAATGGTTCTGTTTCTGACCAAGTAAGTAGATTAGATCCATAAATTAAGCTGATGAGTCTCTAATGCCCCAATCCTCGTCTGTACTATGGAAAATTGGTTCTAACATCTCTCCCTCAAACATCTTGGATGAGACCTGATCCACTCTATGGGTGTTGCTGGATAGGGTAAAACCTGTCTAGGTTGATGCTCAGGGAGATCGCGGCATGTTGAGGGTCGACATAGTGGAACCCCTATCGACTGGGTTTTGTTGGTCGAGATCGGGCCAACAAATGGTTACATTTTTGGGACCAATTTGCGACTGAGATGAGGGTATGTAGCATCAGACAAATGGTTACCAAAGAATGAATGTGGCATCCGACGTAACCGGAACTTCAAGATTGATTTGATGAAAATATAAGAGAATTTGTTGAAGCAGAAAATTAGAACCTTGGGCTGATAACAAACAAGTGGTTAGCGAGGTACATCCGCAATGGTCCACATGAATATTTATTCAGAGAATTTCCTATCATATTGTACAAGTCGATGGTGTGATTCACTTACAAGAAGACAAACTTCCAAGGAGGATAACCGATGTTCTGGAACCTTGAATTGATCTGGGAGCTGCAGGAAAAGGACAACAAAGTGTCAGGTTTCTTCGAGGTCTGGTTAGATAGTGTCCTAGAGGGATATGTCACAGAGTTCACTATCAAAACCAACAAATATTACAGCGAAGCAGAGAGGGAGTTCTTCAATGGACCCAGAGGTAGGTTCTTATTGTCACTTCAATTGTCGATTAAAATGTTGGTTTGCAAAAATGGTATACTCAAGATGCACCTAGAATAGTAGCACCCCGATGTGCGGAGTGTTAACAACTTCTAACTTGCAGAGTATTGAAGGAAACATGGTGAAGAGAAATAATGGTTACTTGAACTTTGGTTAAATATGACAATGTGAATGTATGATAAAAGGGTGCATAAAAGATGAAATTATCTCATAATCCAATGGTATAGAACAAGGATGTGAAAATCAATGGTTTAGAATAGATCCGCTCTGTGGAGATGCACGAGAGATAAGGGTAGGCAGAGATAATTAACAAGGCGCAAGGATCGACGGTTATGGGATCAGGTCGGTAAAATCTACGGTTGATAAGAAGTCTGCTCCATAAAGTTGCGCGTTGTTAAAAACAAAAAGGCCCAGCGGAATGTGTACATGCAAGTTAATCCAATGGCTTAAAAATAAAGTGAGTATTCATCAACGGTTATTACCAGATCTAGAGGGTAGAGTTGCGTAGAACTTGAAGTAGAAATGCGGTAGTGGAATAAAAACCGTGATACACGTGGCAGCTTATAGTACATTCCAAGGAGAAAAATGGTTTAAGAAAAACTGCTAGAGGGAGCCTCCGGAATAGACCTTTATATAAAGTGAAGTTGACTTATTTTGAAAAATCATTTTTTATTTTGCATGCCGGGACGAATGAAAGGGACCACCCACCATCCTTTCACAGTCAACTTCAGGTACATACAGTTACAGTCACAGGTAAGCTTCGAACAGTTGAGCTTTATTCACAGAATTATCATCATTTTTCTATTATGGAGAAAGAGAAAGGGTTAGAAGGTCTTAACTGGGTCCTGGATGAAAGAGAAGAATTATTGGTTGATAGAGATAGAGGTGTATATGACCCATTCCTATTGATGGGAAATGTATTAGTTATTAAGGAAATATTGTAGCGGTATAATTCACAAGGAGACAACATTTTGAATGCCTGCAAGTCATTTCTCTATTAGTTTACCATTGAGCAGACCTTACCCTTTCCTGAATTCACTGAGTGGTGTGCAAGTAATTACTCATCTTCTGAGAGAGTCATTGTGAGTCCTTCCACGTTCAAGATATTGTGTAGGATTTATGCAAACGCTATTTGTGGATTCCTTAATTTGCTTGATAATTACCTTGATAGTGATGAGTCTGTGAATGAGTCTATTTTAGCTGAAGTATACAGAGGTTGTAAAACTGAAATTCGATGTGAATTTTTGTCTAGTATTCTTAATGAATGTTAGTCATTAGAAGGTCTCTTTTTTCCATATCATATTCACATCTTCAAAGAGGAGGTCCAATTGGTTGTATCTTTGGTCTGCCATATTTTAGGTCTAGATAATGACATTCATGTTAGTGAGGTTGTCTTGGGCTTCTTATTGAGAATGAGTTTAGTTAGTCTTGAGTCTAAGTCCCATCCGGTCCATTTCTTCAGTTTGGATGAATATTTAGCAGAGGCTATTCATATCCAATTAGTCGAGTTCCAAAAGGTCATATTTTTCAAGTACCAATCATATTTGTTGAACATGTTATTATGTTCGAATATAACTGAGTTACAATTCTTGACTACTATATTCTCTTTGGATTTGCCGAAGAAAATCAATATGTTCAAATTTGTGAATTCCATTATGTCAGAGATATATAAGATGTTGTTTGATGAATTATTGCCTAGAGTGTTTGAAGAATGAATATTATGATGCAATCGTCACCAGAAGACAGTATTGGAGATTGGTTTTTGTATAAAGACTTTACAGTTTTGAGAGTATATGGTTTCACCGGAGAGCCTTACAGGCTGCCTGCCTTCCTTACCCTTAGAATCTTTGCACTGGAATACATGAGACAAATATTACATGCAGAAGAGGAGCATTTCGGAGCCTTAAAAAAGTCCTCCAATATCAAATTCCCCCTTAAAGTCAGTTCATTCATCTTTAAAAACAAAGGTGCCCTGGTGATTGTGGAAAAATTATTGGAAAACATGGATTTTCAAAAAGAACAGAAGTTCAATTATGATCCATATCATATATTTTATCTAAGGAAACAAGAAAATAAAAACAAACCATTTGATCACCAAGTTGTTGAGGGTTTGAAGGAACTAGCCAATTTGTCTCATTTTGTGGAAAATCCAGGAAGCAATGAGAGTACAAGCAGTGGATCAATTACATCGTCTCAAGTGCCAAAAAGTTCTAATGTTTTAATTAAAAGAAGTTTTTCTGAGATTGAAAATATGGAAATAGATGAAGACAGTTCACGTAAGAAGACCAAAACATATCAAGATGGTAAAATTTCAAGTGAAGTAGTTTCAGATGAGTTGAAAAAAGTAGTTATGATTCCTAAGAAGTCAGTGCAGATGAACCAATTTTCTTTTGAAAGTGAAAATAATGCAGAGTCTTGTTTAGTTTTAAAATCTAAAGTAGAATTCATGATTAGTTATGTAGAAAAGCAGAGGTAGTCCTTAGAAGAAACTAAAAATCTACTCCCACGAGTGAGAAGTCTGGGTAACCCAAAGACATCCCTGATTTCCACTCAGTATGTAGAGAGGAATACTTTAAAATTAGCTATGGTAAGTGAAAAAAAAGTGGCCGAGATGGAAGTAAGATTGGACAAAATCAGTGTACCTGACAAAATATAGCTACATAAATAGACAAGGGATATAATTTATTCATATTTGTTACATGCCATGATGAAAATTAACAAGTTGCAAGTTTTGGTTGATGAATTAGAGGTCTAGTTGAAGCACAAGAAAGTTGAGAACAAGGAGAATTCAATTCAAATAAAGAAATTGCAAGAAGATGTCATAAGCTCGGGGGATGAAATAGGAAACACACAAGCCATCAGAAGACTTTTAGAAAAAAAAGATAATGCCCTTCAGGTACTAAAGAAGAAGTTGAAAATCCCGAGTTCCGAACATGTTCAATCATCAGAGTTGGTAGCATTGCAGGAGCAGAAAGATAAAATTCATCAGGAAATGATGGAGTACAAAGGAAAAACTGTGAAGCTGCAAGAAGAAAAGAATAAATGGGAAACAGAGTGAACCGAGCCAGTGACACAAATTTCACAGTTAAAGAAATATCAGAATGATGAAAAAGAGATTATGGAAGAATTAATGAGCCAGGCTCCTACTGATGGAGATTTGTCCATTGTAAATATTGAAAAGCCTTTAAGTGATTTTTCTGCTGATGATTTACTGGTGCCCATGTCACAAGTAAGCTTGAAGGATGTAGAGATAAGGGAATTAAAAGAAGAAAATGAGAAGATCAAATCCAAGCTGACTAAAGTGGTTGAAAACAAGTATAAAATATTACATGATAAAGGTCAATTACAAAAGAAGTTTAATGAATTAAAAGAAAGGAATACAGGAAAGGGGCCTCTTCAGGGAGCCAAGCATATAATTTGGGATACATTGTTTGTGGAGGTTACTATGTTCAGACATTATTTGAATTTTGTTGATGATCAAAGTGCATTGGTTAATTTATCCAATCAGAGATTAAAACTAGTAAATGAGAGCATGGAGAGGAAGCCCCTAAGTACAGCTCAGAATGCACTGGATTTCTTGAATTCATTAACTTATCAAAAATTGCAAGATATAGGAATCAAAGACAGAGTGGCTATGGTACTGTGGTCGAAAAGTTTCATTCACAAACATCATCTTATGAAGACAGTACAAGATAAGGCTAATGAGATGACTTCACGTATTAATGATTTCAGGCATACTTTTAAATAATTGTTTGAAGATGGCCTTCCCTCTTTCTGGGACGAAGAAGGAATACTTTTTTATCAAGAACATTATCATATCCTGCTAGTACAAAGCCGTATGGATCACTCCAATTTTGATGACTTGGTAAAGGGACTGATGGGAAAAGTCATCATGGACAAGTTGATAGAAGACTTCGAGATATTGCAGAAATTTCTGATTGTCAGAGGAGGGCTGCCCACTATGTCTTATGAGACCTATATTGATTTGGAAGTGTCTATCCAAGAAATGATTGAGTACAACATCGCAAGCACAGAACAATGGAGAGCCGTGGAAAGATTCGAAAAAAAGAAGTATATTCTTCATCCGTGAAAATAGGTGTTGCGCGCTATGGAGATGCTTGTTCGAGCCTTGTTGTCACCAAGTTGATTTTAATTAAATGATATGTTATCAGGATCAAAGAAATTAGTTTATTCCTAGATATTAGGGATATGGTTACAAAGACTTTGATTAAACAGATTATTCAGTTATTAAATATTCTTGGGAAGAAATCATTTATGTATATATTTGCATTTACTTGATGTATTGGGGGTTGGAACCCATTTGTTAGATCAATGTTTTTGAGGACAGATAAGTTTTGAAATAACAAAGTTGAATGCATGTGGGGTATCAGATATTCTTGTGCTATTTACATTACACTCTATATTTTCTTTCCTATGTGATTGTTTTTTTCAGTGTTTACATTCCATTTTGTTTTCCTCGTATCTGAAGCATAGTGTTGAATGGTTGGAATTCATACTTGTTGTGCTTTGACTATTGTTTCAGATATTTCATAAATTTTTCTACTAAAGTTAATATGGAATTCATCTTATGATGCTCTATATTGA
This sequence comes from Pseudotsuga menziesii, assembly GCA_001517045.1. NCBI lineage: Eukaryota > Viridiplantae > Streptophyta > Pinopsida > Pinales > Pinaceae > Pseudotsuga > Pseudotsuga menziesii. Next base: position 306,113 of record LPNX010228658.1, on the reverse strand, counting down.
TGGACTGTTCATATTTCTTCCTTTTCCACTTGAACTCAATGAATGATTGTAATTGAGTGGTTATGTTGCCTTTGATGAAATCTCATGCATGCGACCTTCTGATATTTTTATGTATTTTGACTCCATTGCCCAATGATTATGTGTATTGTTTCAACTGTCTATATGATGTTTAAGTGTTGATTTTTATATCTAGCCTTATTAAATTTATATTCGAGAGATCCCTCTCTGGAAAGGAAAGCTAGTTTCTTTCTGAAGTGCTTTTTGCTGTTACCTTTGGGATTTACCTTTTGCAACCTGGGTACATTCTAAGTGTTAACACGGAGGATGTCCATACCGCAACCAAGGAGGGAGAAAAATGATAAGGTAAAAGGTATATGGCTGTAAATTTTGACGAGATTGTGAGGGAAGGCAAGGAAGGAAGTTGTTGTACAATAGGAGGAGCAAGGTTTCGACTAGAGAAGAGGCATAGGATAGGGGAAGGTTTTGATGTGATCAGAAAAGCAAGACCGCAAAGGAAAACCACATAGATGAAGCAACCCTATAGTGACAATGAGGACGACCATGCCCAAGCTACACCCAAAATTACGGTAAGATTGAACCCCAGTAACAATGTACCCATGCCTCCATGTAGTACTCCAAACTCAGGAGAAACTCCAGGTCCCACATCGACTTGTCCGATGTGCCAGAACAGTCTAGTAGTAGATCAACGTCTGTAGGAAGGAAGCCCAGGATGGTGGGTGACAATATAAAGCTACCCTTGTTCCATGGAAACGAGACCGATGATCCTGAAGAGTACTGGTTTTTATGTGAAGAAGTGTGGACTACTAGACATACCACTGACGATGATGTAAAGAAAGGACAGTTAGCAACTACTATAAGGGGTCACCCGCTCAACTAGTTTATGAAGTTTATCCAAGTTCCTTAGTGGACTCCGATGAAGACATTGGATGACATATGGATGGGACTAATTAAGGAATTCAAGAAACCAAATTCGAAAGTACAATACATTATGGAGCTGAAGGAAATCAAGCAATTTCTTAATGAGACTATTTGGGACTTCGATTAGATGTTCAAGACATTGATGGTTAGAGTCAGTTTTTCTGTGAGTAACATAAAGAATGGTTTATCGCATCATTGGTTTCTCATATCCAACAACCATTGATGCAAAAAAATATAGTGACGCAGAGCGAAGCCCTAGAGATTGTGATGAATGTCAAAGATTCACCTATTGGGGAGAGTGCAGTCAGGATGAATCAAATTCAGGAGCAGCTAGCGAATCTCACACTCCAGCTACAAGATATCAAGAAAGGTAAGGAGGAACGTGCATATCTTTGGTGTACTCAGTGTCATGTAGATGGCCACACCAAAGATACTCTCCTCGACTTTAAAAACTATCTATTGTCTGGAGCTCCAAACCTATTGAGTAGCGGTGGTGTGCCATGGTGTCGCATATTCCAAGTATATGGACATTGACATGAGGAATGTAGCTATATGCAAAAGATGGTGCCAAAACCTACCAATTTATACTATTCATTCTATCGCTCACTTGGGCATGAGGATAGAGACTGTCGGGAATACGATCTACTTCAGGAAAGAAATTATGATTCATATTTCATGAAGGGAGAAGGTCACTGTGTAGTACAGCAACCGCATTCGTAGCCTCATATGGTAATTTCTCAACCACAATTATAGTACACACTGCCACCGTCGATGCATTTTTTGCCACCCTAGCCATTGCCGTAGTTTGCACCACAACCGCAGTTCGCACCACAACAGCCATATAATAAAATGTCAATGGCCCATGTGTAGCCACAATACATTCAAACAATGCACATTTTTCAACAATAACCAAACCCCCCACCACAACAGGTAGCTCAACCATAGTACCCACAACAAGGAGTATTTCGAGGTAGAGGAGGAGTCTTTAGACGAGGAGGGGCATGAGGTCTCGCATATGGCCAATGTTATAATTGTGGAGTATTTGAGTATTATCAGAGAGACTGCACACACTTGTAGTGATTATATATGTAATGTGAAATGATTAATGATACCGTGTAGAACTTCCCATAGTTAATCGCAAGATGGAAAACTGGGAACGTTCCGCAGTTGCAAAATCAAGCTCAGTTGCAGACTCAGAATCAGTTGCCATCCCAAAACTAGTTGTAGAGCCAGGCCAAAAATTAAGTTCTGCTCCAGAACCAGACTGTGAATCAACCGATGAACCCAACAGTAAACCAAAATCCACCACTGGATCAGACTCCACAGATGAACCAGAATCAAGGTCCAACAGTTGCGACGATTTCAGCAAATCCCAGAACAAATAATGTCAACGTTGCCATTGTCACTCACGGAGGTGCAGAGATGGGAGATGATGGACCATGGCCGCCGGTTCGATTATACAGGAAAAAGAAAGCGGCATTTGATTTCATGATTGAAAACGAGACTTTTTTGAAACTTGGGACGTGATCAGACAAAATATTGGTAAGTCTCTTGTCTATGAAATTCCATTCTCCTTTGATTTATCCTTAGAAGAAGGACCATCATGGTAGCATGGTACCTTGTAGAAGTTCTTTGAGAAATTATTAGCACTGGAATGAGATCCCGAGGCTCTTGTTGAGTTTGAGAGGTTGTTGTACCGTCCGAACAAGGAGATGAAGGACTCAGCAGTGAGCTCTTTGCAGAAGAAAAAAACGAGTAAAGAGATGTGTATGAATATCCAGATATGTAACTATAGTAGGGCTTTCACCCTAGCTACAAGCAGGAACGACTACTTTCCGTCTATAAGACAGAAGGGTAGGGTTCCTATGAGATTGGAAGAGAACGCTGCAAACAAGATTAGGGCCAAGATGTAGAAACCTTGCAAAAAATTTTAGAAAACAAAATAGCTGCAAGAGATCAATGGAAACCTGCAACAAAGCATAAGCAACAAAATTGCAAGCAAAATATGTTAGAAAACTACAATATAAATGAAATAAAACACAAGTATACCTTCTTTGGGTGGAAATGGGCCACCATGCCCTAGCTTTGGGAGCACCTCTCAATGGGATGGAAGCTTTGGCTTATGGATCAATGGAGGAGAGGTAGTGTGAATGGCTTGAGAGGCAAAGGGTCTCAAGGCACTCACATGGGTAGCATAATGATAGGGAGAGAAGGATTGTTTTGAGAGTGACCCCCACCCCTCTATTTATAATTTTTCTTAGATATTTAGGGTTTTAAGCCCCTGGTTAGGGATTTAGCCCCTTTTATGGGATTTTAGCCCCTTTCACCCAATTCTTAGCTCCTTTGGGGGTTTTAAGCTCCTGCGAGGGGTTTTATCCCCTATGAGCGCTATTTTGGCTCTTTTTAGGGGTTTTTAAGCCCCTTTTCATATTTTTGAGACTTTGTGAGGGTGTTGGGATCAAATGAGGGTCGTGCATGGATGTCTTTAGGTGGTGTAGGTCATGTAGAGCTCATTGGGGGATTTTTTGGGTTAATAGATTGCTACCTGATGTGTGAGGGAAGGAGCTGATCGTATTGCCGACGGACATCATAGGATTTTCTAGGGAGAGGTGGTGCTTCTTGGGTTGTGGAATGGTGGCTTTTGGTTTTTGTATTAATATGGTTCCCATAAATGGGTGAGATACAAATAATTTGTGACATGTATATGGATGAGGAGGGAATCCCCATGCTCATAACGATGTCAAAATAATAATGTGATATAAGCTCTATAATACAAGAGTTGATCATGGACAAATGTTGTTACAATAGTGGTTTCTTAAATGAGAGGCTGAATATAATACTGATATCAAGAACTGCTACATTGGACCCATGGCATTCTCATGGAATCATTATATCTTCATGACTGATGACCTGTTGGATCTAGAATGGTACATAGTTGTAGGGACCTACTGAAGGAGAGTCAGAGTCTCTGTGGTACAAATATGTTGCATCAATCATAAATCTATATAGAAGCACTGCTGGGGCTTCTAAAAGCAATCTCCAATGCAACCCAAAAATGACAAGGGACATGAACTTGTTTGGGTCCCTCAAATAGACTCATCAATGTGCTAGAGTCGAGTGACATCCAGGGTCTTCAACCAAATACTGCACGGACCAATACCTTGTATGAATCTCAATGGTGCAATGATGTAGCTAGAGTCAAGCACATGAGAAACAACCATCCTGAGAGGCACTAAGGACTCCTCTCAAGTTGTCCAAGGAACTCATCAATGAGGTTAATGAAACTAGGATACAGGGATGTCTGGGTCTATCCTTCAGAATATGTGTGTTGTTGTCAATAGAGGGAGACCTGCAACTAGCCAAGGAAATGGTGTTTCCTTGGCCAAAAGCACGAGGGAAATAATTGAAAGATGGGAGGAAATATGAGGACTAACTCACTCAATGGGGGGGGATGGGGAGGAGTTGAACATGGGAAGGGAATCACGGGGGACTCAAACTTAATTTTTTCATAGTATGATGGCAGGGCGGACCAGGAAACAAATGAAACTAACTCATGGGAAAGGGATCATAGCTGTAATACCGGGGATGTAACTACAGATGGGAAATGCTTGGGGGAGGTAGACACTTTTGGTATTGATGGGATCCAAGGAAGACACATCACAGAGTACTCTGAACAAAGGCGACCCAAAGTGGGAATGCTTTCGAACTGTTATATGTCGGGTGGTGTCTAGAGACACCATTGTGGTACGATCTTGTGGATTTTTAGCGAGCCCAAGAAAGTAAATGCTCGATGGTGCTTTCAATTTTAGAGAGTTTGAAAGCATGAAGAAGGCTCTAGTGGGGTCTCTTTTTTGTTTATAGTCTCCTGTGCCTGAAAAAGGTTAAAAGTATACATAGGAGAGCTCTCCCATCCTTTAGGGAATGAGAGAATTCTTTACCATTGGTAGTCTAGTTAGGTTAGAAAAGGTTAAACCTATACTGATTGGATGGTCATTCAAATAATTTTACGAGCATGAACAAAACCAAGTTTGCTTAGCAATATTTTCTTGATGAGAAGGCTAGAAAAGAGATTAACGACAGCCTATTGTGAGATCTTTCGTAGAGTTTGGCCCCTCTACCCAAGAAATCATAAAAGGATGCAGAGGGGAATGGTCTTGGCTTGAATGTGCCAAGGTGGTCCTTTTCATTTGATGGTATACATAGTCCACAAAAGGAGATAAATGAGACGATGTAGATGCCCTTTCCTATACTTTAACAAGCGGGAAAGGAAGCAGCTGCACTCGACAATCTTTTCAATATTTTAGGAGTCAGAAAAGAGCTTAATGAAAAATTTGGTATGGTCAACCGATCGAGGGGGAATTGAAGGTGCCCCCATGTCAGGATAGTGGACAATGGTCCAAAGGTCATCCATGTAGTATGGATGGAGTAGGTGGCTCTTGAACATACACAACATAGATTGTAGCAAAGGCATGCGAATCGGTGCAGTAGAGGCACACAAACCAAGGTGGTTCTTAGACAGAGGTCATGAGAGCTGTGTGTGAGTTGTGGATGAAGGACTTGACTACATGTGATGTGAGTGCAAGTCTAGAGGCAGTTATATATCAAATGCATGCAAAAGAAATAATCTTCCCTCTAGGTGATGGTATGGATACCCATGTAGGGTGTAGTGGGTGGATTAGATAGTTATATGTTGAAAGAAATTGATGTCCCTTTTGGGGAGATGGTCTGGGAACCCATATGAGTGGCAGTAGGCAAGTGTAATGCAAGTACAGGTCCAGAGACACTTACATAACAATGATGTGGCTCGTAAACTGAGGTAAATTTTGGGAAGTGGTCCTAAACATTACTTGTTAAACATGAGATGATGGTATCATAAAAATATAGAGGACAAAATTCTAAAACCAGTGGCGCAAACGACATCCCAAACGGACTCTGTATGGTCCTGTTATGCGAAATGGAAGAAAATAGGTCAAATGGGGCCTATAAATGAGTGGGGACCACTTTGTGAGGTGTCATTGTCACTGTTCACTGCAGAGTTGGAGATGTGGGCTCTAAAATTGCTTATTTCTCCCATTTTGACTGGTAGTTTTGAGATCCATGACTTGCAGGTAAGAGCTCTTGCAAAATCTATCATTTTCAGTGATTTACATTTTGAATTTGCTCACCTGGGGGTCCTCTATGAGCCTGTTAGGGTCTCTATGAGCCAGGTCACACCTTTCATAGGTAAAAGAGTGACTAGGTCGCACCTATGAGGATTTTTTGAGTGACCTAGTAGCTTTTTTTGGCCAGACAGGTGCGACCTAGTCCCCGGGTGGATTTTTTTGCTTAAAGCAGTGGCTGACATCTGTGCTTTGCTTATGTAGGATGGATAATATTAAGTGGCATGAGAGGGACTGTAAAAACCACCTGGAGGCAGCATTGTAGGATAGAAATGTGTGTGGTGTACTGGCCCGTTGTGGATTACTAACGTTTATGTAGATTCCTCTTATGAAGAGCTTGTGTCTACTACTGTAGACTTTGGTAAGCTTTTGGGATATTGGGGAGGAGGCCTTCATGATACAGGGACAGCATGTTGAGCTTACACTGTTGGACATGTACTTTTTGACTGGGCTCCCTATGCTGGGAGTTGTCGATGACTTGGTGCCAGTGTTGTCTCGGGGGGAGACGTTGGAGGAGCTGTGTGATAGGAACTGTTACACTACTGTGTATGTGCATAGCTCCCATATATTGATGTGTGACATTGAGGACTTGTTGACACGGGTGGTGGCGACATTACTGCTACATATCTTGGGTTCCATGGGGAGCCACAAGATATCTGGAGGAAAGCTATAGTTAGTAGAGTGTGCCATGAGGGGCACTTACTATGGATGGGCCTAGATGTACCTTCTAGTTGTTCGGCATCAGCTCAACAATGCGAAGGAATCTAGGGGGGATTTTGTTTTGGCTCCTTTTTATGTGCTTTATCTTTTGAGAAAGTACCTACTTTTCGTTCACATAGGGCAGTGCGAGATGGTGCTCCATGGGAGCCATGGATGCATAGGTGGTGCCAGATGATGGTGAGAGAGGGTGGCGGCAGAGTGGGCCGTTTCTTTATAAAGGAGCTGCTAGAGCAGTGGTGGAAGCTCCCAGTGGTTATCGAGGAGTATCTGTATGTGGGTATGAACTACCATGGGGATCTTGAGATGCCTCGACCTCCAGGCTAGGCATGGGGACCAGCTGGTATGTATGTGTGATGTTTTTTTATTCATCTTTATACATAGTATAGTTGAGTTGGTTGATAGTTACATGGTTATATGCATAGACTGATGGTGTCTTTGTTTGTGTATGCAGATATTGGTCCTTGCCCGCCGCCCGAGTATCAGAGATGGGTGGTCGCAATTGTGGAGGGAGAGGTTCCTGTAGGGAACCCTTGCAGGTGATGACAGAAGGCAGAGGCTATTTTCTTGCACTTGGAGTGTCTTGTTGAGGGGATCTCCGACAATGGCTGGCAGCATTTAGATAATACACTAATTGCTACCATTCATAGTGTGCCTTCGGAGTGGACCTCTGTGATGAGGAGGATGGCCATGGCCTATGATTACTTTTGTCAGGAAACACAAGGGGATATTCCTATAGAGGACGATGAGTCTTCTGAGGAGGATGATGATACTGAGCTAGACAATGAGGATGAGTCTGAGTCAGAGTAGCAGCTAGTGGGGCTTCCCCTAGTGCATTGGTGCACTTAGGAATTTTTACATCGCTATGTATATCCAGCTGAGAAAGCATATGTGGCTTCTCATTTTGTACTGAACATATTTTGGACATGTGATTTATCTATCTATATATATTTTTGACACACGTGGATGCGCTTTTTATGGTTTTATATGTGAGTATTTTTATGATGATATGAAATGCAATGCCTATGCGATGTATTTTGACACGTGTGTATATGTTTTATATATGACTATGCATGATGTTGTGTTTGTATGTTTCCTATATGCGATTATGAATGTGCGAATTTAGAATGTCATTAGCCATTTGATATGCTACACTATTGAGGTTTTTGGGAACATGTGTGAATGTGATGGATTCAAATGTTCTAACCATCTGTTCAGTGCACAGGAATTTTCAAAAGAGGCAGGGATCACGTACCCGGTAGTAGTTGTTTAACTGGGAGACAAGCAGTTGGGAGTCTAAGAAGACATTGAGATGGAAAATGCCCAACTGGAGAGCGATGGCCAAGAGGCCATTGACACCATCATATTTAGCCTGATTGTTGGTCGCACTTCCCATGCATATTCCATCGATATGGATCAACTCATGCGATGGGGAGTAGATGACCCATGCAACCAAGGAGAGGTTTGGATACCATCTGCTTGCTCCATCAAAAAATCCAATGTACCGATCCAAGGTTGGATCCATCTGGAGAAATGAAGGAAACAATACATAAGACTCACTTTAAAAATGTGTAAAACAAAAAGGGACAAGACTATATTACAAGTTGAACTATTGTCACTTAAAGAGGTGACGTTAGAGAGAAAGTAGTTTTGACTTTCAGGGGATCAACGGTCATTCCTTTGTGTGACACGATGAACCCTAGGAGACGGCCCATTGGGACACAAAAAACACACTTGAAAGGGTTCAAGCAGATTTTGTACTTGTGACATCGTAGGAAGGCTTGCCGCAAGTTGTCTATGTGTTGTTCTTGCTTCTGTAATTGTGTAATGAGGTTGTCAAGATAGAGCAACATGATTTGGATGAGGTTACGGAAACAGTGTGTCATGGCATGCTGGAAAGTGGCTCCAGCATTCTTTAGACCAAAGGGAATTACTTGATAGGCAAATGTACCCCATGGGGTTGTGAACGCAGTATTGTAATGATCTTCTTTCCAAATTTGGATTTGGTTATATCCAGAAAATCCATCCATGAAGGAAAATACTTCATGTTCGGCACATGCATTGATAATCTGATCGATGAAGGGTGTTGGGAATTTGTCTTTGGGACACACCCTATTTAGATGATGGAAGTCTGTGCAAACATAGATGGTACCCTATTTTTTATTCACGGGAACGGGATTTGAAACCCAAGTGGTGTACGCAATGGGGAAAATGAAGCTGACTGTGCGCAGCTTCTCTATTTAGGCTTTGACCGCGGTAGCTTTGGAGGGATGTATGGGTCATTTCTTTTGGTGCATGGGGGCCACATCAGGCCATGTGTCGATGTGGTGTTCCATAATGGATGGATCCAACTCGGGCATTTTAGTGTAGTACTAGGCAAAGATGTCACAGAATTCTTGGAAGTGATCTTTGTATGCAACAAATTCTTTTGGGGAGCAAGATGCCCCCAACATGATTTCTTCAATAGCCTCAGGATTGGTTGAGATGTTGATTTTGATGGTTGGCAAGATGTTGGCCATGATCCCTTATTTGAAGGCATCTGGTGTCGGAATGGAATTTTTGAACCAGTCGACTTTCCCATGAATGAAACCTTTGGTTTCCATGGAAAACTAGTCAGACTGTGACACAAGTTCTTCGGGGAGGAAGAACGAGCAATGGTGCATGTCATCCCATGGGTATTACGGGGCGGTTAAGGCTTCAAGTATCTCCTCATCATTGAGAAAGAAACAAAGGGACATATTTGATGGACTGTCGGTGATGGTGGAGATAAGCCTGGTCTGTAGAACTGGACATCATGTAAATGGACATGGTGTCTGAAGAAGGAGGTGGGGGATGGACTATCTCGATCAGAGTGACCTCAGATTCAAGGGAATGCTATCAAAGGTTGGCTAGAGCCATTCAAAACTCAGAAAAGTCTTAGCAGTGGTGAGAATAGTGTTCATACAATCCACAAAGGGTGCAAGCATAGTTTGTTATCAATGACTTGTTTCTCACTATTGTCCCGCTTGGGAGTTCAACCATGGGGAGGTTTTTTGTTGTATCCATGGAATCTAAGTGCGCGCAGATTATAGGAATCTCAGGAAATTTTTGAGTTGGATGGCCCTATTCTTCATAGATGGTGCAAGGCAGGATCTGTCGAGGTTAAGCAGTAGCTTTCGTGTTTTTTCCCCTGGCCCTTTTTGGGTGGGGCGGTATGGGTGTGGGTGCGGTGGTTGGTTTTTGTGGGCCAGGTGGAAGATGAGATTCGACTGCAATGGGTTGTACTCGGGTTAAGACCACGTGGGGCATTGGCGGTTGGGCGGGTGGATCAAGGTACCACATGGGAATCCCGAATGTGAAATTGGGTAAGTTTAAGGTAGCCATTACTGGCTTACTCATGATACCAGGCGGGGGAAAGAGGAAGGGAATTGTGTGGACTGAGGAGGAGCCCAGATAAATCCCTGATGGTTGCATGTGGGGATGAGGTTGTGGTGGCGGAAGGGCATAATGTTGCAGCTGTAGATGATGCTATGGCTGCTAATGATGTTGCGGCTGTGGATGGTGTTGTGGTTGCAGTTGGGGTTGCAGCTGTGGTTGATGTTTGGTTGCAATAGTGGTGGATGAGAGCATGCACAAATCTGCAGTCTCATTTCATGTCGATGGTGGCGACACTAAGGGGAAAGAATCCATCATTATGGTATCGACAAACAATCAAGGGCCCACATTCAATAATGGGAAGGATGGTATGTTGTCAACCATGGTGTTGACCACAAGGATAACATTGGCGGGTGTAGTTAGCCCTTGCATATCAATGGTGTTGATCGTAGGGATAATGTTGGATGGTGTAGTTATCCCTTGCGGATTGTGATAAGTTAGCTGGTCAACCATCACGATTTTCCCTTCATGAGGGAACATCTTGAGATGGAAAATAGTTGATGCTGCGACTCTCATGGCATACTTATAACTTATTCCAAGGAGAAGGTTATAGTCCAACTGAGCATTGACAACCTCTATGTCAATCAATATTATTTTCCTAGATAATGTGATGGAACGTATGGGAGGATACCTTGGTCTTTAGTGGGGTGGCCATCATAAGCCCACAGAGTAGTAGAGGATGGTTGCAGAATTGGGGATCCAAGATTTTTCCAGACTAAGGTAGACATAACGCACATGGATGTCCCCTCTTCCACTATGCATCGGTGCACGACCAGATTCCGAATGGATACCAAGATTTGGAAGGCAATGGTTGATGGCATCCATGGTTCTTTGTTCTCTATGTGGAATGTGATCAGCTTGGAGTCAAAGGAATCTACAGCACCAAGGGTGGCTATTAAGGCTTTCCGATGTGTTGGGAAAGTTTTGAGTACCTCAAGAGCAGACATGGTCGTAGGTGTTTTGGCCAAATCATCCACAATGATATAGCTTATAGCAGCTCTATCCATGAGGTTGTTGGCAACCAGCCATATGGGGGGGCATGGAGAAAAAGGGTGCAAATGAAGAGGTGCATTGGTTTTTTTGGATGTAGACACCACTAATGTGTCAGCGGGTTCGATGTTAGTTCCATACTGATTTCATCTGGTCTGTAAATTGACCTCTTCAATTGTCATGGATAATAGGTGGTGAACACCTGTTTCTCTTGTCGGAGGTGCCCCTGTGGTGTTGGGATTGGGTTGGGGAGCAGGTGCTGTTGCTACCAATCCTTTGACTAGAAATGGGTTTTGGAGGACCATAGGTGGAGGCCCTGGTGGTTCCAGGTTGGGTTGAGCTTGGACTACTGTATTGGTAGCATATTGAACCTCGTTGTGAATGGCTTGCTTGGTGCCACCCATGAAGGGGAATTCATATGTATAGTGCCCATAGACCTCACACAACTTGCATGGTTGATTTGTGTGCAACGGAGCGTTGCGTCTAGGTGCGTTCGATTTCTGAGGATTTTGGGCTAGCCAGTTTGCCCCGACATTGTTGGAAGGGTTTGGTTGTTGACCACCTCCCTCCTGCTACTTGTTGCCTTGGTTTCAGGCTCAGTTATTTTTTGCTTGCCCTTGTTGGTTATTGGGGGCTAGCTAGTTAGGATGGTTTTTCTATGCAAATACCTATCCTAAAGGTTCTGGAAAAGTGGGGGTTGGGGATTGAGTGGCTTGCAGAGGGGGNTGTTGGTTATTGGGGGCTAGCTAGTTAGGATGGTTTTTCTATGCAAATACCTATCCTAAAGGTTCTGGAAAAGTGGGGGTTGGGGATTGAGTGGCTTGCAGAGGTGGTGCATAGTATACTTAGGGGGATGAAGGTGCCATAAATGTGGGAATTTTTCCTGCATATTGTTGTTCCGGCGAAGCTAATTCCTAGGCTTGTTGCAGTGGCGCAGGTTGTGCATAAGAATTTGTACCTCCGGATTGGGACATCATTCTTGTACAGTATGGAGTTTGGTTTTGGTAGGAAACATTGGGGGTGTTGCTTAGTTATGGTGGTATTGCAGGTGGTGTCAGGCGATGTTGTGGTTGGTGGGAGACAAAACCTATGATTCCATCTATGACATGGGATGCCCCCGGTGCATCTCGGTAGGAGGTACCTTCATGGGGAGCCTCTGGAATGACAGTGTAAAGGTATCCAGACTGTGTGTAGATGAGGTAAAACTACTGGGACTTGAAGATGGCCTCTTCCTTTGTTTGGGTACATTTAGAGGCCACGTCCATGGCTATAGGTGGCAACAAGGTTTTCAAGAACCAGTCTAGGAAGATCCTGTCATCAAGCTTGATCTTGAACATGCTGTGATATCACCTCCACTCATGGATGTGGTTGGTGATGTGGGTCGCAGTGTTTTGGTAGAAGGATAGCAATATTTCCACTCCTTCATCATATCTAACATGGAGATGGAAATGTTGCAGGAACATAAATGCCAAGGATTTGAAGTCTGGATACTTGGCTTGTGGTAGCTCAATGTACCACTTGGCTGCAACACATGTGAGGGTGCGTTGGAATAGTATGAGTCTGATCAAATAATCTATGATGTTGTTTGATGCGCACCATAGGTGAAACATCATGATATGGTTTTAGGGGCACTCCCCTACCTTCCCTTCAAACTTGGGAATGACTGAGGGGAGTTTGGTTGGCATGGGAGGCCAAAAGGTGTGATGGCATATAGGGTCGTTTGTTAACTGAGGCAAGTCAGGAAGGTTGAGGAATGCCACAAAAGGAAGGTTTGACCCAAGGTTTATGTGTGATGGAGTGACGATGGTGGTGGGGTTTGTAGGAACATGATGCACCTGTATGACTTGGGGTACTTCTGGAACACTTGTGGATGGGCCACTGCCCCCGTGTATGGTAAGCAGTAAAGTGTGAGTGGAAGGGACATTGCCCCCATGTATGACATGAGGGGAAGTGTATGTGGAAGGGCCACTACCCCCAAGTGGGACACTATGAGTGGACGAGACACTGCCCCCAAGCATGATAGGTGGGATAGTTTGACTGGTTAGTATGGGTGGTGGTAGCTGAATTATGACAATTTGCATGACAGTTCTAGGGCCACCAGTAGGGGTGTTGGTGGTGGTGTGTGGTATGGACATGGGTCCACTTCTAATCACCAAGTTAGAAAATGGATATGGGTTTGCACCATCCATGGGGCTAGATGGTGCAGTATGTAGATATGGCTCAGATTGATATGATTCTGGGTTTGAATCAGAGGCTGTGTGGCCACCTGATGGTGTATATGGTTGTCAAGAATGGTCTCGATGGTGTTGGTTCAAGGACCCAAACTGTGGTGGATCACCTCTTAGGCGTGAGGAAGAGCGTGGGGGATTAATTGTGTCTAGTTGGTATGTCAGGTGGTGAAATATGGTAGTGACATTTTCAACCCCAGTTTTAACGGCTTCCTATTGGCTTTCAGGTGGTCACTTGGCCACCAAGATTGCCAGGAGACATCGCTTGGATTTTTCCTCATGGGAGTGCTAGTCAATCGGTGGGGTCGTTGCCCGTTTTGCTTGGAAATTCCTCTTAGCAGCTAGCTACTTTGGGGTTCCCATGGTACTCCTCACAATGAGTTTCTGGGCTGAGCCCAAGTACTTCCCACGGTTAAGGCAGTGATGGACTTATGCCCTGAAATACTGCAAGTGTTTGAATTAGTATAAATTATAAATTTTAATGGCTACCTCAACATCATGAACTGAGTTTGGTTGTTTTATGTGGTATGGTTTGTGTGCATGTCCATTGTATTTATGTTATACATAGTGGCTTCTTGTATGGTTTATGAATATTCTGCATAGATTTTTTGGTTTATTGCAACACTTATATCATGGATAAGTTGTTTATGAAAGCAGTAAATTGTAAACAAAAATTTAAACATATGCCATACCTGAATCTAAACTATGGTAACCTGAATAGGTGACTATTGTTATGGAGAGAAATTCCTATGGATTGGGGTACCACAACAGACAACTTGACTCCAGAAATCAATCCTTTCAAATATGAAATAGAAATCAAATATCTAACACTAAAGGATCAGACCTTGTACCTTATTTCGGACGGTTGAACTAGATCCCCATTGAGCTTTCCAACTTCAGCTTGAATTGATTAATCACGTTCCTCAACAACAAGTAAACAAGACAAGCATACTATATATATTGGTGTTAGATCTATTCTAGAATATATAATCAACAATGTATAAGCATTTGAAATCATCCATGGATAAAATATTCATTCAAACATACATTATTGGACAGGAAAAAATATTTCTATTAATATAAAATCAGAGATTACAATGGATACAACCTCTGTTAGCACATCTGCGAATCGGAGAAACTGAATCCCCTACTTGGGCCTCCACCACCTCAATCCTCCATCTCTCGATAGCAAGCTCACAAGCAAAAGGAAAGCTTGGGAAGAACACAAAAGTGCTCCAAGGGACAAAGGGATGCAGACTCAAGCACAAGTTCCAGCAATAATGGACTATAGTTTCTTTGCTCTCAATTCTCTTATGCCTTCAATGTATCCAAAGAGTTCCTTATATAGCTTTTCAAAGGGGTAATGAAAGGTCGAATCCGAGTGATCTCAAGGCATATGGGAGGCCAAGAGACAAGTGAGTCAGATCCATGTCAAGGAAAACTCCAAAAAGATTTGGATTTTGTACACATCCTGATGTACGCGGTTTTAGGGGACAAACCCACATATATACGCAATTAGGGGTTTAAAATTCACATGTATCAATTTTCACATGTTTATAGGGATGGTCTAGGAAACATCAAAGGACAAAAAATGGTCCAATGGGTCTAAGGAGTCTACAGAGGGACAGGAGAATGCCATACAAGTGTGATTCACCTGGAGCGGTAAAATTAGCTATAACAGATGCCCCCGAATGTGTGAGGTCAGAGGGGTCATATGATGGCTGAAATACATTATAAGTCCATCCCATAAGTGGAGTGATGAAGGATCCCAAATGGAAGACTAGCCACCCAATCAACATAGTACAATGATACAACTCTGCACATAACTGCAAATACATCTAGCAGTCCCAGATACATAAGAGTACAATGGCCATGAATATGCATGATACAAAATATCACATAAGTGGTCATTTCCATGTACAATATACATAGATCAGAATCTCCATGATGGAGATATACAAAGGATCATGATCTCCATAATGGCTGAAGATATACAATGGATCAAGATCTTAATAATAGCTGGAAATGTCTGACATATACTGGAATCAAGTCACAAGAGATGAAATCTCATGAACACTGGCACGATCAAGGAGGTAGCATATAAGAGATGCCACCAATCTAGAAGGTCTTCTACACAAACCACTATGAGTACATGTCCTACTATGTGAATAGAGGTGTCGAGGTCGAGCATAGTAGTCCATCATCTGATTACCGATCATTGATGTATACCATTAATAGACGCAAGATCACCCACCGATAATGAAAATGGTAATCAAGGTACTAGAGTGCAAACTAACAAGTGCGAATAAATGTGTTGAGGTCGAACACTTGAGAGGATCTATCGTTTAGGGGACATTGATGTATTCCCAAAAACTATCCATGGAGAGAGAACCTGCCATTGATGACTGCAAGTCTCAAGGCACTAAAAAATGACTCTAGATTCCAATCCCGGAATAAATGATCTGAAGTCGATGGGATGGAATCCACTAGAAGGAGGGCATTAAGGAATCCCCCACATCCAACACGAGGTACTCATCAAAGCTGTATAATGTGGAAGGACTCGATCATAAGGTGCACAAACCAGTAACTATACCGGGAATTGCCAACATGCAAAGACAAGATAACTGAGGAATGGCCGACTCAAGTTTCAACTTGCTTCGAACAAGAGCATAATAGCGAATGGTAACTGAATAAAGGCAGCATAGAATCGATATATAAAATTGGGATATCTCTGCGACACAGGAGGCATCGACAGAGGCTCCATGGGGACTGGAAGCTTAACCAATCGATGGAGATAAACTCAAATAAAATGAGTACAGGTCCTAAATTCAAACTATAAACCCAACCAACGGATGTGATATATAGTGCTCTGTTCAAAGGAGACATGACTCAACAGCTACCAAAAGATAACATCTTTCCTTGTCCAGCTTTTCGTTTTTTTTTATTTTTTTTGGACTTTTTCAAATATTTAAAAAGCTTGAAAAAGAATAAAACTGCTTTATAGTTACAGACTATGAGGAGACGAGTGTCATAATGGGAAAACAAACTAGTTCCAAGCAGTGGAACATACCTATGCTCAATGCAAGGATACATGTGTAGGATAGCGACACTCGGGGGAAAGTCCCCTCCCAGTAAAAATAGGGAATCAAGCTACAAAAGATATACAAAATGACTTTGCGTGGCTAGACATGAGACAAGCTTGGGCTATATGGCTGAAACTAAATGTCAATGAAGCCATCATAAGGCTCAATAAGGAAGGAAAAGCTCATGATAATGCAATTACAACTTGACATAAGGGATTCCTAACGGAAATCGGCTAGCAAAAGATCAAGAGGAGTATGAGGCTCTTACGAAATGTCATGGCGGTACTAAAAGGGACTCCCGGACCTAAGATAGGACTCACAGCATGGGTACCAAATACAAAAGGGATCTAACTAAGACACCCATGTATAGGAAAGCTCTACCATTCACATAGTACCACTTTCAACAACAACATGAAGGTTCCATGATACCATGGAATGGGTTCGTACCCAAGGTTAAAATGAAACAGTCATAAGGTCATGCAAAATGGAAGCAGATGTGAAATCCTAACCTATATGTTAGTTTAGACATGATACCTGTGATGGGAATGAACAAGTAGAAACCTTGGAGAGAGTGTACAAAAACTGGGCCCTACATGACAACCATATTAGTCCAAAACAACCCAAAATAGTCAATAAATAATCCAAACTATAGGATATAGGGAGGAATTATCATGACAACTGGAACCAAAGGAAACAATGCGATGAACAATGGGACATAAAATGGAAAATAAGGTGTAGACCCAATGTTCATGCATCCACTACCACCCCCGTAAGGGTGACCACTGGTGTAAAGACCGAGCTAAGGGAATAAAAATCCTCCACAAATGGAGTAGAGGATGGAATATGACCATTCCCAAATCTATGAGAACGGTAAGGGGTTTTTATGTCCCCAAGTCTGACACCAGGGTCCGTACTAGGACCAATGACGGGTGATAGGATACCAGGCATGCTGAAAATAAAATGACCCAAACTCAAGAGAGCATAAATATACTCAAGTAAACACGATCTCAAAGTCCAACTAGCACACAAAGAGCACACTCCTAAGAAAATATACAGCCAAAATACAAGCAAACCAAGGGGAGGATATGTGAGCTCCCGAATGCAGCAGGTATGTCTCGCCTAGGAGAGGCTCGAAACTCCCATACACTACAAGCAGAGGTATGTAACCAATTATAGTGGCCCTCAGCTTCAACGCATAAAGCGACTGTGCTGTCTGACCTCTACATGGCTAGGACACTCACAAAATAACCTCTATAAGTACCCCCTATGATACCTAGGTAAGGCAACTAAGGTCACCTCAATATAATCAATGCTCAAGCAGACAGTCACAGGTGAGGCTGACCATGTGGGAAGGGTAGCAAAGCCCGAAACTCTCGAAAGAGGATGCAGATACGAATACATTCCTGTAAATATCTCCGGTGCTACTCAGTTATGACTAGGGGTCATTCCAATCAATAACTGCTCACACTGCCTCATGCTTAACTCCCTTTTGAGAGGAGGATATTGAGAAACACCAATTATACCAAGGAATTTCACACTCTCACTTGGACACACACATACGTGTTGTTGTTTAGTGGTCTTAGAGAATTTACTCACAATGAACTATTCCAAGACCCTAAAACCTAATCTTGTTGGTGCACCCTATAAAAGAAAAGAGTGTAATTCATTTTATTATCCGTTGATTTTAATTGGCTGTAATTAATCAAAGGGAAATGACTGTGCAACCAATGACATTATGACTCAGCAGTGAAATAAATACGTACACCATAACAAACAATGCTAAGTGCAATCTTTGTCAAATGAAAAATAGGGTATGCCACTACATGAGATGCATAAATATATATTCCTTTCTGAATGCCAATGAAATCCTAAATAAAACTCTCATCCAAGCAATCCAATGCAAGTACCTCCTCAAATCCATATGCAAAAAATGAAACTACCTTGTATTTTTCAATATAAAAGAATGAAAAATGCAATAAAAGTCACTTAAAACTCTCAGTCTTTGCAGCAAGTATAAAACACAAGCCCAGCAAGACACCGAGACAAAAAGAGTAATGCACTAATGGAAAAACAAAAAGAAAAAATGACTAAAACTACTTTAAAAGAAAAATCAATGAAAAAGCAGTCTCTGGTCGCAAAAGAAGCATCTAACAGATAATATTAGACCCAAGGAAGACCCAACCACACTCACAACCCACCCAAGAACTTCCCACAACATCAAACTCACCAAAAGGGAGGATGTACGTGACTGTTTAAAGAACAACTGCGTATATATGTGACTTTTGGCCAAAAAGCTGCATGTATACGTGGATTTTGGCCAAAACCCTGTGTGTATACATGACTTTTGGCCAAAATCCCCTGTATGTACGCAACTTTTGGCCAAACATATGCGTATGTACACGAATTTTGGCCAAAAACTTGTGTATACAGAGAAGACAGTGGTAAAAAGCAGGCCAAGGGTCAAACCAATAAAGGGGAGTGTCAATGGATGAACATCCTATAAAATGCAGCACAGAAACAAGGAGAAACAAAGATCAATTCAAGAATATCAAGCCCATTGTGCCCGCGAACCCCAAATAAAAATAAGGAACATCCCCAACGAGGTAGCCAATTCTGTTATAGAGAGAAATTCCTCTGGCTTGGGGTACCACAACACAGTACTTGACTCCAGAAATCAATCCTTTCCATTATGCAATAGAAATCAAATATCTAACGCTAAAGGATCAGACCTCATACCTTATTCCAGACGGTTGAAGTAGATCCCCATTGAGCTTTCCAACTTCAGCTTGAATTGATTAATCACTTTCCTCAATAATAAGTGAAAAAGACAAGCATACTATATATATTGGTGTTAGATCTATTCTAGCATATATAATCAACAATGTATAATCAATTGAAATCATCCATGGATAAAATATTCATTCAAACATACATTATTGGACAGGAAGATATTTCTATTAATATAAAAATAGAGATTACAATGGGTACAACCTCTGTCGGCACGTTTGCGAATCGGAGAAACTAAATCCCGCACTTGGGCCTCCACCACCTCAATTCTCCACCTCTCGATAGCAAGCTCACAAGCAAAAGGAAATCTTGGGAAGAACACAAAAGTGCTCCAAGGGACAAAGGGATGCAGACTCAAGCACAAGTTCCGGCAACAATGGACTATAGTTTTTTTTCTTTCAATTCTCTTATGCCTTCAATGTATCCAAAGAGTTCCTTATACAGCTTTTCAAAGGGGTAATGAAAGGTCGAATTCGAGCGATCTCAAGGCATATGGAAGTCCACGAGACAAGTGAGTCAGATCCATGTCAAGGAAAACTCCAAAATGATTTGGATTTTGTACA
Organism: Pseudotsuga menziesii; assembly: GCA_001517045.1. Classification (NCBI taxonomy): domain Eukaryota; kingdom Viridiplantae; phylum Streptophyta; class Pinopsida; order Pinales; family Pinaceae; genus Pseudotsuga; species Pseudotsuga menziesii. The sequence goes on along the minus strand of LPNX010228658.1, from coordinate 286,233 downwards.
CATCCCGATGTACACGGTTTTAGGGGTCAAACCCATGTATATACGTGATTAGGGGTTTAAAAGTTGCATGTATCAATTTTCACATGTTTATAGGGATGGTCTAGGAAACATCAAACGACAAAAAATGGTCCAAGGGGTCTAAGTAGTCTGCAGAGGGACAGGGGAAGGCCATACAAGTGTGATTCACCTGGAGTGGTAAAACTAGCTATAACAACTACCTTACACCTGTATTTCTCTTCAACCAGGAAAGAGTGTTGGGCTCTCAACACAATGGGACTAAGCCCATCCATAGATCCTTAGGTCACTCTCCAGGTGCAAGGTCAGTCAACAAGGAGGACATGAACGCCATGAAACCCCCATCAATCTCCACCCCCTCTACCTTCCAATTCACGCATTTTTAGTGGTCTCGAAAAATTATATATGAAGTGCCTATTACTATACAAGCTTCACCCTTCGTCTTATCCCAGAATACCCCGAAGGGTGATGAATAGGTAGAGGAGGAAGGGCTAGGAAAGATGTTAATTTCCAATAACTGAAATTTAACCTACAGTAAATTTATGCAAGCTTTGTAATCATATTCATTAAACCATTAACAATTTGATTTATCAGATATTTACACAAATTTATGAAATAAACATAGATTGATGGACAGAGGTGGTTGAGCTGCACTGACTGTCCAAATAACTTAAAAATCCGAATCTGAGAGATAGATTGCTCTTTTCAAGGGAAATGTGGTGACAGTGGTGCAATTTTTTTCCCAAATTAGGCGATGGGGTCGCTCAGAAACTACAGACATGAGCGATCTACTTTATAAGAGGAGGTTTCACCTTTCGGGCCTGAATGAGAAACCCGGTCGCTCCTTTCAGCCCGATACGTGTGACCTAGTGTGAAAAATGAAATTTTTTTAAACCTGAGCCAGGAACGACTGATAGTAATCTGTACTATGTCCGAATGGGCTTGGTTTGGCTTAAGGAGGCTCATATGTGAATTAAAATGTAGAAAAAGACAGCTCTAAACTAGATTTGAAAGAAAATTAAACTAGGGCAAACAAAAATTGAAACAAAAAAATTAAATCCAGGGATCCTGTGGGATTGACCTGGTATGGTCGCAAAATCTGTAGTAGGGATTTCACCCTAGCTATAGGCAGTAAAAGCTACCTTCCATCTATAGGAAGGAAGGGTAGGGTTCCTGTGAGATTGGAAGAGAACCCTGCGAACAATATTAGGGCCAAGCTGTAGAAACCTTGCAAAAACTGTTAGAAAATGAAATAGCTGCAAGAGATCAATGGAAACCTACAACAAAGCATGAGCAACAAACCTGCAAGAAAAATATGTTAGAAAAATACAATATAAATGAAATAAAACACAAGTATACCTTCTCTAGGTGGAAATGGGCCACCATGCCATAGCTTTGGGAGCACCTCTCAATGGGATGGAAGCTTTGGCTTATGAATTAGTGGAGGAGAGGGAGTGTTAATGGATTGAGAGGAAAAGGGTCTCAAGGCTCTCACATGGGAAGCATAACGATAGGGAGAGAAGGAGTGTTTTGAGAGTGACCCCCACCCCTCTATTTATACCTTTTTTTAGAGATTTAGGGTTTTAATCCCCTAGTTAGGGATTTAGCCCCTTTCTCCCAATTCTTAGCCCCTTTGGGGGTTTTAATCTCCTTTGAGGGGTTTTATCCCCTTTTGGGAGGTTTTAACCCTTATGAGAGCTATTTTGGCTCTTTTTAGGGGTTTTTAAGCCCCTTTTTCATATTTTTGAGCATTTTTGAGTGTGTGGGGATCAAATTAGGGCCATGCATGGATGTATTTAGGTGGTGTAGGTCATGTAGATCTCATTGGGGGATTTTTGGGTTAACAGTAATTATGAGGTCGACTCAGCCATCCTAGACTTAGGATTGGATGTGAACAGCCTGAATAAGAAGACCTGGTAGAAAATGGGGAGCCCAATGTTGGGCTGGTCCCCTGAGTAGTTGTGATTGGAGAACCAAGATAAGGTGCAACCAATTGGACAAGTAATGAACTTGGTTGTCAATGTTGAAGGTGTGAGAACACATGCTGACTTTTATGTGATTGAAGTCATTAATGGGGAAGGATCCTATCCCGCATTGCTAGATATTGGATGGGATAATGACAATATAGCTGGAATTAATTTTAAGAAATGAATGATGACATTCGAGTCATTAGACCAATGGATCCAAAAAAGGGTCAGAGATACATTGAACCTGTGAAGGATGAAGTTGTCAAGGGGTGGGATCATGCTTACAACATCTATGAAGACTATATCCACTTGACTACCGAGGGTGAACTTTGTTGGAACAGTGCTATCTCTGCATCCTTTGATTCTACTAAAGCACTGAAAAATTGGAAAAACTACATGTACGAGGTATCCTTTAGGAAGTGTGGTCTCATTACACAATCTATGCATCATGTTGTGACTGAAATTGTTGAATTGCCAATATATGAAGGGCTACCAGAGCTATCTGAATTCTCAACTATATTTGAAGAGAGAGTCTTAGAGCCACAATGACTATTGGCACTGAAGGAATCACTAATGGCTCCTCCCTCCTGCTAGTGGAAAACTCATAAGAAATCGATTACCGGATGGATGTAGTTTCGCAGGCTGATGACAGAGTTGTAACACACTAAGAAGTATGATGTGTAGAACCGCCCTAACAACCATTTGGTAGAGTGTCAAATGCTATGGGAAGCATGACCAAAGGATGAATGGGTTCATGCCTTTATTCATACCTTGGATGAAATGTCAAGGTCCCGGTACGTATCCGCAGAGCGACACAGAGAAATAACTACCTAGGAGGAATTGACGGTTTGTTTCACTCAAACTTTTAGTTTTGCAAACACCAATCATGATGTCCAAAATGCACTTCAGATCATTTGGGATGCATTCTTGAAAGTTGTTCCAGTCGCATATCCTGTGGATCCACATGCACATTGCCACATGCAATTGATGATGGAATGATATAACATGTTTTGTGACTGAGAGGATGATGATGAATTGCAAAATATTAATATTCTATATATTGAAGGGAGTCGAGATGTCCCAGCACCGGATGTGTCGATCTATCCCAAGACTCAATCAATGAAGATTAAGAAAGTTAACATTGGAACGAAAGAGAATATGATGTTCACAAATTTTGGGGACTACTTGGAAGAGGAGACCATGGCCAAGAACATGGATCTCCTACATGAGTTTCAAGATCTGTTTCCAACAAAATTCTCAGAGATGAAAGGGATATTGAGCGACCTAGGGGAAATGAAAATTTCTTTGAAGCTAGATTCCAAACTAGTGCGATAGAGACCATATCATTTGAATCCATGATACAAATTCAGATTCAAAGCTGAGCTTGATCATATGTTGGATGCTGGAATCATTTAACTTATTAAAGAGTTAGAACGGATTAGTCCTATGGTGGTCCAAGACAAGAAAATCGACAAAGTTTGGATCTGTGTCGACCTCAGGAAACTAAATGTTGACTGTATGTATGACCCATTTCCAACACCATTCACCGATGAGGTTCTTGAAGGAGTAGGAGGTCAAGAAATGTACTCATTTATAGATGGTTTTTTAGGTTATCACCAGATTAGAATCACCAAGGAGGATCGACATAAAACAACATTTGTCACTGAATGGGGATGTTTTCAATATATAGTGATTCCTTTTGGGTTGAAGAATTCCTCTGCGGTATTCTCTCGGGTCATCGTTGTTTCTTTCAAGGTTTTCATTCAAAAGTTCTTACAAGTGTACATGGATGATTGGATAGTGTACTCTCTAATAAAGGATCATTTGGCCAAGCTTTGACTGATGCTGGAAAGGTGTCGCCAACATTAGATCACGCTGAACTCCAAAAAGTGCATTTTATGTGCCCCATTTGGCATACTGTTAGGTCATATTGTGTGCAATCAAGGTTTACTAGTCGACCCTAAAAAGATAGCTCTCATCTTGAGTTTTCCCCCACCGACCAATGTAAAGATGCTTCAGAAAACGTTGGGGCACACGAGATTTTATCACAAATTTATCAGAGGATATGCTACGATCACTTCCCCTATGGAGAAATTATTGAATAAATATGCGGTATTTGAATGGATTCTAGAGTGTTAGAGTAGCTTCAACACACTGAAGGCCAAGATGGCTTCGGCACCAATACTAGTATTCCCATATTGGAACAAGGAGTTCCATGCTCATGTTGATGCATGTTCTATTGCGCTAGGAGTAGTTCTCCTACAGCTAGGAGACAATGACTTGGATCACCCTATTGCTTTAACGAGTTGAAATTTATCATTCATAGAGAAGAATTATAAAACCAAGGAGTGCTAGGGGCTAGCGATGGTTTATGCACTACAGAAATTTAGGAATTATCTTCTAGGAGGTCACTTCAAGATGTTTACTTACCATTCGACTTTGAAGTATCTGGCCAATAATCTTGTGTTAGGGGGAAGATATGAACATGGCTACTCTTCTTTCAGGAATTTGATTTTGAGATCATCGTGAAGTGGGGTCGCTTGAATGCTAGCCCCAATCATTTGTCCAAAATCAAGATAGGTGAGGATCCTACTAACATTGAAGATGGACTGCCTGATGCATAGTTGTTTTGAGTTGAAATGGAAGATGACCATTATGCTCCAATAATCTAGTTTTTGGCAACAAGAGTTGGACCAGAACAACTTTCCATGAGTCAAAAGAAGCAATTGGTTGTTAAAGCTTTTGAATTTTAGTTGATTCTTGGACACCTGTATAAGATGGGACCTGATGAAATTTTGTGGTGATGTATCCTCTGGCACGAACAAGAGCATATTTTGGAAGAAGCACATGCTAGGCATAGCTGGGGAACACTATGGACGATGGGCTACCATGCGAAAGGTGCTTCATGTAGGGCTCTGGTGGCCCACTCTTCATAATGATGCGACGGATTATGCGTGGAGCTTCGACATCTCTCAATGCATTGGAAAAATCATCGTGGTGGGATGATATTTTTCTCGTACCCTAGGTAACTTTGCAACCTTTTGAAAAATGGGCGATCGAATTTGTGGGTCCGGTCAACCCACCTAGCAAAAGAACTAGTGCACACTACATAATCACTACTACAGACTATATGACGAGATGGGAAGAGGTTGCACCAGTTGTGGACCGTACTACTGCGACGATAAGAAGATTCCTATTTGAGAATATTGTGACACGTTTTGGGTGCCTGAGAATATTGATGAGTGACCAGGGTAGTCATTTATCAACTGCACAGTACGAGCGCTTGTTGGTAAAAATTAATGTGACTTAATTAACCTCAATTTAATTATCAACTGGGCAATCGTAAACTTTGAGCTGCCACACTATATGTGTAGGCAAGATAGTTTTAAAACACCCCTAATCTTTCAGAGAATTTCTACCTACAGCAATCTTTCAGAAGAACAATCTACGAATAAATTAAACAAACCCTATAGAAATCCCTTAAACACTCCACAATCCACACTCAGCTACAGTGCTCATAATCTATTCTACAACTGAAATAAGTTTCACAACAACTATGATCTGTTGATCTGAAAACTCCACTATAATCCTATGAGAACTAATGCTTCACTCCACACTAATACTGTTAAAATTATTGCCAGAGTAACACCTGAAATCTCTTGACTTTAAATAGTCAACACACAGCCTGTTATAATGAAGCTTGACTGGTTATTATTATTCAAATATACTCTGTTTTATTTATGCACATTAATTCACACAGGAAAAATGCCAAGGTTATCCAAGCAATGCTCATTAATCAATAATAGGACTGTATGAAAAATATTCAATAGTTCTGGTTTGCATGTGCACACTGTGAAGCTGGTATTAATTTAGGAAAGCAATATTATAAACTAGGGTCTTCTCCAAATTCAAGCAGCCTGATTCCTTCCTATTTACTCACTTGTTTAAAAGATTATCAAAGCCCTATGTACTCTATAAATTCCAATCTTCAATCCTTCTACAAACTATCACAAGTGCTGTGCAATTTTAACAAAATACC
>LPNX010228658.1:248775-275010 GCA_001517045.1 Pseudotsuga menziesii | reverse complement strand
ATCTGCAAACCAGGGTGTTTTAATAGAAACAGCAAATAAATGTTCATCAGGGAATGTATCATCTACAGGAACATTATCATCAGCATGAGTTAATCTGGAGAGAAAATCTGCAACCAGATTTTCCTTCCCTGGTTTGTCAACTATGGTAATGTTAAATTCCTGCAGCAAAAGCAACCATCTGGTAATTCTGCCACTAGTGATAGGTTTATTCATTAAAAATTTGATAGCAGAATGATCAGTATGGACAAATACATCATAACCAGTAATATAATGCTTAAATTTATTGATAGCATGCACAACTGCTAGAAACTCTTTTTCAGTTACTGTATAGTTTAGTTCTGCAGGTGTCAAGTTTTTACTAATAAAATAAATGGCATAGTAATACTGGTTTTCTTTCTATCCCAGCACTCCCCCTAGGGCAGTGTCAGAAGCATCAGTCTGTATGTGGAAAGGAAAGGACCAATTTGGTCCCCTCAACACTGGTGTTCAGGACAATTCTGACTTTAGGGTGTCAAAGGCTATCTGACAGTGTTGATCCCAGCAAAAACCACTGTCTTTAGCCAATAATTTGAACAATGGGGCTGCTATCTTTGTAAAATTAGCAATGAACCTACGATAGTACCCTGCATGTCCCAGAAAACTTCTGACTTCTTTTTGTGTGGCTGGTGGAGATAGATTAGTAATAATTTCAATTTTTGCTGGGTCTACCATAATGCCTGCTGATGAAATGTGGTGCCCTAAAACAATACCCTCTGTTAACATCATCTTACATTTCTCATGGCTTAAAGCAAGGTTTGTTTCCTGAAACCTAATTAAAACTTTCTCCAGGTTGTCTAAGGCTTCCTTGAAATCATTACCATAGACCGTAAAGTCATCCATATATATTTCCACATAGTCATGTACTAAATCATCCAGAATACCTAACACTGCCCTCTGGAAAGTGGCAGGAGCATTACACAGTCCAAATGGTAGTACCTTGTAAGCATAAGTCCCCCATGGGCAGGTAAAAGTGGTTTTTTCTTGATCTTCTGGGGCTATTCTTATCTGGTTATACCCACTGTATCCATCCAGAAAAGAAAAATATTGTTTTCCTGACAAGGTATCTAAAACTTGATCTATGAAAGGGAGAGGGAAGTAATCTCTAAGAGTTGCTTTATTTAATTCACGAAAATCAACACAGATTCTCCACTTACCTCCCTTCTTCGGGACAATCACCAATGGAGATACCCATTTGCTATCAGAGATGGGATAGATGAAATCTGCATCCAACAATTTCTGCAATTCATCTTTTACAATGTCTTTAAGCGCAGGATTCATTCTTCTTTGTGGCTATCTTACTGGTCTGATATTTTCCTGCGTATAGATGTGATGAATGCATGTGTCAGGGTGAATGCCTTTCATGTCTGTATAGATCCAGGAAAATGCCCCTGACTGTGCTTTAAGTAAATTAACTAACTGATTGTGTTGTTCTTGTAACAGATTTGCATTAATAAACAAAGACCTCCCTAGGCTAATCTCTATTGGTATAGTTGAAGCTCCAACCTTCTCATCTATGAATAAAACTACTGATGATGAGGTGGCTGAAGGGTAGTACTGTTCTTGAAAAGCTTCTGTGAAAACATTGTCTAGGTCAAAGAAGGACTGGGGGAACTCAATACTAGTAGTAGCTGAGAAAAATGGTTCTAGGATGTCATCCTCAGTCTGGTCTTCCAGCCCCCTAGTTTGACTAATAGACAGCAAGGGTTGTTCCACGTCCTCATCCCTGTAAGGACTCTCTAGCCATAGCATGTTTTCTGATACAAGTTGTGCTGGGGGATAAATAATGAGATTCTGTAGAGAGGTGCCATTAGATATAGTTAAAATGCCTTCCCTACAACCTATAAAGGCATTGGTCGTGGCTAACCAGGGCCTGTCTAATATAACAGGATGTTCCCCCATTGGATGTTTAGTTTGGAGTACCATAAAATCCACTGGATACTCCCATGATGCTACTGTGACAGTAATGTCATCTAAGGCCCCCACAGGTTTGACTGTACTCCTATCAGCCAACTCCAAAATAGTAGGAGTAGGTCTAAGGAGATTGTGCAACTGAAGTCTCTGCATAGTGGTCATAGACATGACATTAATGGCATCCCCCAGGTCAACTAGAGTGTTTCCTATTGGAATCTTATTAATGCAAATGGTCACCACTGGGTTCCCAGGATTTGCAAATTTTGAAGGTAAGGAACAATCTGAAATGTAGTTGGACAGCTGGCCTAAAACATGTATTGTGGGTGGGTCTTTCTATTTTCGACCAGGTTTCTTTAAGCATAGTTCCCTTACCAGTTTTGAATAGATAGGGACATCTCTAATAGCCTGAAGTAATGGGATATTGATACAAACATTCTTCAACTCGTTTTCCCAATCAAACTGTGGATGAACCACAGGCTTCTCTATTAATAACCTCTCTGGGTAAGGAGGTTTGTCATTCACTTGTGGCTGAGCAGATGATTGGGAATGAGTTCCCAGTGCTTGAGTGTTTTCTGAGCCAAACTGCACTTCTTCTTCCTCTGTAATCTCTTTTTCAGCATTTTCTTCTCCAGTCTCTTCGTGAATAATCACTACTGGAGGGGTTCTATTTAATGTCCTCCCAGACCTTAATTGAATTTCCTTTAAAGGAGCTGAATGAATTACGTAAGATGGGGCCATATGAATTTCAGCATTATGTACAGGCTGGGAAGGTATGTTGTTAGGATTTGGGATAGGCTGAGCTGGCAACAACGTAGGTCTAGGTGGGTTTGGGTTTTGGTATTGTTGTGGAACTGGGGGTATGGGAGGAAGTGCAGGTGGTGTAAAGCCAGGTAATAGTTGCTGCATATTTGGGGGCATTGGATAGTAACTAGGAGGGGTGTGTAATGGGGCTGTATGTTGTATGCCTCCATAAGGCTGTCCTTGAGGTCCCCCATATGGCTGTCCTCGCCAGCCTTGCTGCCATGGTTGAGTCTGAGTTGGCTGAGAGGGCCAATTTTGCCACATTTGTGGACTCCATGACTGCTGAGATTGTGGCATAGGATAATAATATGTAGGGTTTTGAAAAATAGGTTCTGGGTACATATTTTGGGGTTTAGGCTGCCAAGGCCTCTTTGGTGCAAAGGATGAATCTATAGGTTCAGCATTAAGCTTGTAAAAAGCTTGCAGCTCTGGTAAAGAAGGGCAATTGTCCATAGGGTGCGGATCCGAGCAAAGAGAATAGACTGCAATGGTATTAAGAGGGCACTCTTTCAAGGGGTGCCTCTTTCTGCATTTAGGGCAGAATATGTGCAATGCTGCCATGTATTCTTCGTCTTGTCGTTTCTTTGTTTTCAATGCATCAAATTGGGAGCTTAAGGTGCCTAAGATGTCAGTTTTGAAGTTTTCTAATAGGTTCCCCAATTCAACTCTTGTGATCCCACTAGGTCCTGCTGTCCTAGAAATGCAGGAAGGAGCTTCCCTTGTGCTTTTTCCTGCTTTGGCTCTACTCCTAGAGTATTTTCTGTACAGTTCAGTGATCTCCTCAAAATATTTGTGGGATACATCACCTGATTCCATCAGGTTGAGGATTTCCACATATTCCTCCAGAATCCCTTTCAGGAAAAGGGTTCTGACGGCATCCTCCTGTAAAGTGTTATATTTAGATTTCTGCAGTACAAAGCAGAAACGTTCTAGGAAATCCTCAAGACTTTCTTCTTCATGCTGTTGCATTTTGAAGATGTCATTTTGAGAATCTCTGGGTCCACAGTAATCCCGGTATTTTCTGAGGAAAGCACTCTTCATTTCTTCCCAAGTTCAGATGGTGGACTCCCCCAGACTCATAAACCACCTAAGTGCAGCATCTTTAAGGGTGGCTGGAAATAGTTTTAACTTCTGTGCATCCTGTAAATAATTGTAACTCCTGCACAAGATGTCAAACTCAAAGAGAAAAGTATCCGGATCTTCAATACTTTTCCCATAGAAGGTAGGTAATGAAGATGCTGGGATATTTTTCATGTTGACATTTCGTGCAAGATCTAGAATAGGAAAGCCAAAAGTTGTTTCAGTTCGTCCTTCATGTTCTCCTTCTCCCTCCATCTGGTGTCCGGTTTCCTGATCACTCATAACAAGAGGGTTCCTAAACCAGTTGACACCTAACCTGTCTCTTCTCGGGGATGGAATGAAATCCCAATGGTCTGGCCTAGGCCAAGATTGAAGATTGAAAGGTAGATCTGTGGTAGATTCTACTTGAGAAACTACCAAATTGTGAGCGTGTCTGAAAAGAGAATTCACTCCTTCTATGTTCACTGTGTCAACCAAGTTGGAATCTTCCTTTGGGGAAGAAGGTTGTTGGGTCTGTGGGGTCTCTACTGAATGTAACTGTTCACTGAGTATACCCTCAGTTCTTGCTGGGCTGGTCCTTAATTCCCCTGAAGTTTGTGTGTTATTGTTTTCAATTTCGTTGCTGGTGTTCCTATCCCTAGGGTTAGTGAGGGGGGGGTTTCTGTTTTCAAAAATATCGGAATGAATCTTAATGAATCTTCCCCTACTATCTCTGGGTCTCATCAAAACAATCACTGAAAATAACAAGACTTTTAATCAAAATAAATTGAAATACCTGTGCCACAATTGGGTTTGAAGGAACCTATGATGAAATGTGCAAGTTTGCCTTACCAACCCTTCTCCTCCAATTTGCAACAACTAGCCACACCTAAAAACTGTTGTAAAATTAGATTACTGAAATTAAACACACCCAACTTGCAAAAAGGACAACCACACTTTAAACTACAAAAAATAAATACTCTTTACAGGAAAGATAAACACACTGTTTGCAGTAAAATAAATCAATCATGTGAAGAAAAACAATCACACTTACCAAAAGGGAACAACAAGAATTTGGGGCAACCCACTAAAGTGGATGCGGCAGGCTGTTACACCATGGGAGTCCCATAGTGAATTCGTCTTTGCGTCTTAATGTTTCCCCTCCACCTTGTTGTGTACTGTAAAAAAAGATCCTATCTACCTAAACTTCTCAGTCTAACAAAATAGAAATGAGCCACCTTACCTTGGAGCAACTCCCCGGCAACAGCGCCAAAATGTTGGTCAAAATTAATGTGACTTAATTAACCTCAATTTAATTATCAACCAGGCAATCATAAACTTTGAGCTGCCACACTATATGTGCAGGCAAGATAGTTTTAAAACACCCTTAATCTTTCAGAGAAGTCCTACCTACAGCAATATTTCAGAAGAACAATCTACGAATAAATTAAACAAACCCTACAGAAATCCCTTAAACACTCCACAATCCACACTCAGCTACAGTGCTCATAATCTATTCTACAACTGAAATAAGTTTCACAACAACTATGATCTGTTGATCTGAAAACTCCACTATAATCCTATGAGAACTAATGCTTCACTCCACACTAATACTGTTAAAATTATTGCCAGAGTAACACCTGAAATCTCTTGACTTTAAATAGTCAACACATAGCCTGTTATAATGAAGCTTGACTGGTTATTATTATTCAAATATACTCTATTTTATTTATGCACATTAATGCACACAGGAAAAATGCCAAGGTTATCCAAGCAATGCTCATTAATCAATAATAGGACTGTATGAAAAGTATTCAATAGTTCTGGTTTGCATGTGCACACTGTGAAGCCGGTATTAATTCAGGAAAGCAATATTATAAACTAGGGTCTTTTCCAAATTCAAGCAGCCTGATTCCTTCCTATTTACTCACTTGTTTAAAAGATTATCAAAGCCCTATGTACTCTATCAATTCCAATCTTCAATCCTTCTACAAACTATCACAAGTGCTGTGCAATTTTAACAAGATACCCTACAGCTCTGCAAATTTGAAAATGAAAAGGATGAGCTGTTCATTTACTATTTCCACACTGTAGAAAAAATTACCCTACAACTCTACAAACTTAAAAGTGAAAAGGATGAGCTGTTATTAACTATTTCCAACAGCTAGAGTCAACCAAATTGCCAATACTGCGCTGCATACTGGAAATCAAAGAAAACATTTAAACTCACGCCATTCCTTAATCTATTTTACAGTCTATTGCTATCTCTCTATCTGCTGGCAATAAAAGGAGAAGTCTATCGCTATTTTGCTATAGGAAGAGTGAATAAAAAGAGTCTAGCACTGTCTCACTATATGCTGGCAAATAGAAACAATATGAAACTTAGTTTACTTGTAACCTTTCACACAACAAAACGTGAATCGAATCATCACACAATTCATAAAAAAAATAACCCTAAACAATGATCATGGCCATTAACACACAGTCCACGCTGAAACCAAAAAGGGTATCAAATGAAAACTGTTCCTGAGTCTATTCCACAAAATAAACCAACTGCAATTAACTAAGAATCTGCAATCATTCATATGAGGAACATTATCAGCATTCTATATAACTCTATCAAAGAATAGAGACATTAACCTGTGACTACAAAACACACAAGGCAAAATACGAAGGTTGGTGCTGAAGGGGGCCCTCCCTCAATGCCTTCCAGATCTAAATCGAAAGCCTTAAAGAGAATACACGCTGGTTATATTAATAAAATGGAACATTACAATCTTCTCTCCACATCCTCTGTTCTTAGGGTTTCAAAAGCCCTTTTTATACTAAAGATACAGACTAGAATCAATCATATGATAGAAATTGATCCTCAAACAACTCTACAGGTAACTCGGCACACCTGAGCCAAATAGGGTAGCTCGAATCCCTTTAAAATCTATACAACACTAAAACAAGAAAGCAACAGCTTCTTAATCAACGGCCATCCAAAAACAGCACCTAGAAATCGGTGTAGGCAGTTTGTAAGGCGATGAAAACTTGGGGTAAGCCCAAAGTGTGGATCGAAACCCCCAGATTTGCCGGTGCAACGATCGTGCCATCGTGAATGTATCCTAGAGCACTGAAAACCCTGCATAAAAGAAATAACAAGCCATCAATTACCGGATATATATATATATGTGGAGAATTAAAAAAACAATTTATGCATGAAATAACCAAAAATATCACTTACCAAGGTTTTTGTTCACGTGGGTCTCCAACCATCAATAAACATGAATAAAACGAATATATTATATGGTTTACCAAGTGTTAGGCTAAAAAGCGATGTATTAAACAACTAATAATAGAAGACCAACAGTGCTGCAGAAGAATTATAAGTTCAACAAAAGAAAAGTACACCATACCATCTGCAGATGAATGGAACTATGGAGGCATTCAACAAAATATTGGAGAATGCACTTAGCAAGGTATGTAACACTAACCGATATGACTGGGATCTAAAGATTCCTGCAGTGTTGTGGGAATATTGCACCATGTGCAAGAGATTGATGGGGTAAACACTATTCAAATTGGTATATGGGAAAGAGGTAATTATGCCTATGGAATACATCGTTCCCAGTCTGTGCATTGCTGCTACGACTGGAATGGATGATGATGCTGCACTAGAGGAGCACATGGCACAACTGATACAGCCTGACAAAGACCATTTCATTGCAGGTTTCCGCTAGCACATTAAGAAAGACTGATAGAAGGCATGGCATGATCATCACATAAAGAACAAAAAATTTCAATAAGGGGATTTTGTGCTACTATATGATAGCAAGTTCTTGAAGCATCCGGGTAAGCTACAAATGCACTGGCTTGGCCCATATATTGTCAATTCTATCACCTATGTGGGTGTAGTTCAATTACAATATTTTGATGGCATGGTACTGCCAAAGCTCATGAATGGCAACTACTTGAAGCCCTATTAGTCGGGGGAAGGACCGGGAAATGCCAAAAGCACTGTGCACTGAAAAAAAAAGGAGTAGATTAGATAGAGGAGAGAAGGGAACGCCAGGAGGAATTGGTTGTGTAAGCATAGGAGTTAGTTGCATAGAGTTGTTAGCCCAACTACGGTAGTTGAAGGGATACAATATATTCAAATCAGCAATAGATGAAAACAGTTGGTTGACGATGCTTTTTGAAACAATGTGTATTTATGGATAATCCGACCATTGGACTGACATAATCAACAATGGATTTAGATGATTAATGCAGAATTTAGTCATGATGGCCATAAATGATTTAGTAATGATGAATTATGGATTGACTGCATGCTATAAGAAGGTCCTCAAATCAGGTCGAAAGCACCATTTTATTTTTGTTGAGTCGAGTTGCAGAGAGTGTTTGAAGATGAGTTTTGTTGAGATAAGTGTGTGAGTTGTAGAGTGAAGTAGAGGGTGTATGCTAGCTAAGCTAGGGAGGTATATTGGTCCAACATGCTAAGAACCCCTGAAACAATAAAGGCATTGAGTGAGCATGAGTCCTTGGTTTGGCCAATTTCCATCGTTGAATAAATCATGAGCATGCTAGTCAGATCATCATCGATTCCGTGAGGGAAGCAGAAGGCCCAGAAGCCAAGCTCGACACCAACAAAAAAGTGACAGACAAGAACTTCCATTTGAGCGCAAGGGGAAGGAACTACCCAGAAAGGGCCCTCTAGCTCGAGAGTGGTCGAGTCGATGGTTCACACATGGATTTATGTGAAGGATATTCTAGGGTACATTTCCCCCACCTTCCCTGGTACAAAACCTCCGTGTCTGACAAAAAATCAGAAGTATCAACCCAAACTACCGTTTTTGTTGGAAGGGATGACATGCACCATTGACAATTTTTCAGTGTTGATCAAGATGAACTATGAGCACCACAATTTCTTGTTGTGAAAGGACGTAGCAGATGATCCCTACGAGTCATTTCCTGTGGTCTTAGGAGCACCTATCATACGTAATCCGTAGCCATGGGAGGAAGGACTTAACAACTCTGCGTTATTGGGGCTTATTAACATGCCACATTTTGTTCCATTGAACTAAGAAAATGCGTGCATCAAACAAATTTTGGCGTGTTTTCATGGACGAACGTTGTTGTTGGACACAACAATCATGCTCACAGTGGATTTGATTTATGATATTATGGGATTGTCGAAGGATGGGGAATACCCATCGCAATATTTCAAAGGATGAGATAATGATAAGCGTCTGGTGGCTTGGTTGAAGGAGCGGTATGATTGGCAACAGGATGGAAGAGCCTATCACATCGACAACATCAATGATAGAACAATGCGTATTGGTGCCCGAATAGTGGTGAGTAAGATTGTTAGAAAGACATTAGAGGGAATTTAAATTTAAAATGGGCCTTCCAAAAATAATATGAATTCCATGTCATCATGTATTATCCAATCAAATATCTTTAAAATTAAAAAAGGGAGCACCTCTTAAACAATGTTTTAATATAAATTTGGGGATAGGTATCATAAAAAAACTACTTTTTTCATTCGTATTTTCGACATATCTCCCTGTGTTTTTACTCAAATTTCAATCGAGAGAGCTCGTTGGATGTGGAATTAAATTCTGCATCCAACGAGTACCCACTCGTCATACTTTTGATGGGCCCCGCTACCCCAAAAGCAAGAAATACCTGAAAAAACATGATGATGGCATCATCATCACATTGTTTTCACGTATTTCTTGTTTTTGGGGTAGCAAGGCCCGTCAAAAGTATGACGAGTGGGTACTCATTGGATGTGGAATTTAATTCCACATCCAACAAGCTCTTCTGATCAAAATTTGAGTAAAAACACTGGGAGATATGTCAAAAATACGAACAAAAAAATAGTTTTTTCTTTTCTTCCTCCAAAATTAATAAATATTATTTAATTATTTTAACTATTATTTTATTAATTTTCCTTAGGAGGCCCATTTTGAGTTGAAATTTCCTATTTTGATCACCCTATTCAGTGCACTTCGGTAGTATTACATGTGCACAGAAATGTGCTGAGGGAGTTCACATGAATTGGTACCTCTTTTTGTTGAATCATCTAATGGAGGACGTGGTCATAGTTCAAGATGGAGAGAGGCCTTTTTCTTATAGCTAGCTACTAACCTTGATTTTGTTGGTGGCTTGGATGGAGCCAAAAGATTACCAAGGAATGAAGGTTGAAGCTTCCAAGCTGTGCAAGGGTACATGATATCAAAACTTGTGCTGGGTAGAGGAGCCTAGTTGGCAAACAGATTTCGTGATACACTTTTGGGTCTACTAGGAGGAAAGCAACACCGGTCGAAATTCCAAGGTTATTAGATGCAACAATAATGAAATATCAATGGATTATGTAGATCACCATCAAACTACACACTATTCATATCTAGGCATGCCATGACCCTGATAAGCAATGGCTACCCATGGCCTATAAGGTGACAGATGAAGAATTGGAAGAAGTGGTTTAGGATTGGCATGCAAAATGGTGCAACCTAGTCAGTGCAGATGAAGTATCAGAGGGGCCACTTGCAGACGCCCCTGAAGAGCATATGTGCCAAGAGCAAAGTCTTCATGAGTATGATGGAGATTCGTCGACTGATACTGATATGGATGCACAACACATCCTCGTTGAGACCCAAACGAAGCACAGAATGGAGCAGGATACAGATAGTAGTACAATATCAATGATGGAGGCCCAATTTCATCAGCTTATTAAGGCTATCATAGATTCATTTGATACAACAGTGACTGCAATGCACTAGTCCACCTAGGAAGGATTTTCCGAGTTAAGAAACAATTTGGATTATGTTTACAATATTTTTTTGAAGAGAGCACTAGAGAGTGCCGCTGTGCAAAATTCTCGCCGATTAGCACCAAGCCATGGGCTAGGAACATCCAAGTACTCCTGACTGCAATCAACGTCGAAAATGCAGATGTGACTTCCTCACTGCACCAGTAGCAAAGTATCTCCTTGGATATCAACAAGATATCGACCCATAATTTAGTACACATGAAGCAGGTCGCGAGCCAGGAGTTGGCTGATAGGAAGAAGGAGCTCAGTGACCGGTACCTGTAGTCGCAAGACAAAGATGAGAAGCTGAGGAAGGAATTAGTTGAGCTGAAATAGGGAAAGGAGAAGCTTGTTGTAGAAAGAGAATAGGAGATTGAGGCCTTGAATACAGTGCAAGACAAACTAGTGAGGAAAGCTACTGTAGAGATTACTATATTGAAAAAGGAAATTGACCGCATTGTTATTGAAAAGGTGCAGTTATTTGCTATTGATGTGTCCTGTCAACACATCCACAAGAGCATAGAAAACTGGATGCAGTCACTAAGGCTAAGCGACTTGGAGAAATCATTGTGCATAATAGCCTGTTAAATGCTATGGTCTACCCGAACACACCACCCGAGAAGGTTGCAGAGTGAAATACCACCATTGAAGATATTGTAGCGTAGTTTGATGAACTAGATCAAGAGGCTAAGAAGATCACAGAGGAAACAACATAGTTTTGGGGAAATATTGTTAACGATGAGAAGCTAGAACAATGTACAACACAATTGCAGGAAGCTGAGAACCAGTTGACCATGCTAAAGAAAGCGCTGCGGACCATGCCACCCATTGTGCCAATCATACGATCCATCAATTTAAAGGAGCTATAGTAGGGAGTGGTAAAATCTTAGGGAAGACAATGGAAACATAGCAACCATATCGAAGAGTTTCAAGAGATTGTATCCCAATTGTTGGAAAAAGCTATTGCTGCGTTGCAATATGTGCAAGATGGTAAGAAGGAAATCAATGCAAATATGGTGGAGCCCCTATTGAAGCAGGATCGGCTTATGTGTTAGAATGTTGCTGATAAATTCAGAGTGCATGCCACCAAAATTTCTCAACAATATGACGACTTCAAGATGAATACCAATGAGTACACCATGTCCATCTGACGTGGCTCAAGGATGAGCCACAAGACTATGTTGGGGGCCTGTTTTCAAGGGGTTGGAAGTAAGTGAGTTGCGTAGCATCCTATATGCTATGCATACTCATGTGGCACTGTGCAAGGAAAATATAGCATGATAGGCAAAAAATAGTCCACTTTTTGATATCTTCCTGTCAATTTTTGTACTTATTGAGCATTTATTTAGAATATTGGTCCTTAGTGGCTAAGTTAGTTAGAAGTTTGTTAGAAGTTAGTTATAAGTGGACCTTGAATGTAAACGCACAAGCCTATAAATAGAATAATTATGCATGTAAGAAGAGAGACATGGAGAATGAATTTGGGATGTGATACTAGACAATGTGATATGGTACTAGATCATTGCCTGTTTTTTTATCTATGATTCATTCGGTGGAATTAATATGATGTGATGTTGATTGATATGAACTCTGGTTTCCCTTTATATTTTCCTATTTTACATTGCCACGATTCTTATAATGAATGATGAATAGATCTACATATGTATGGATAATGTGATGCTTTCTGCTTATGGATACTATCATCTTTTAGATCTATTTTCCCCACTGGTAGATCTGCTGAAATGATGAGTGAACAATTCGACATGATTAATGGTTCTATTTCTGAGAAACTAAGTAGATTAGATTCAGAAATTAAGTTGATGAATATTTGATGCCCCAATCCTCCTCTATACTGCAGAAACTTGGTTCCAACAGCTCTCCCTCGAACATCTTGGGTGAGCCCTCATCTACTCCGCGGGTGTTGTTGGACAGGGTAAAACCTGTATACTATTGCTCAAGGAGATCATGGTGTGCTGAGCATTGATAGAGTGGAACCCCTATCAACTGGGTTTTGTTGGTCGGGATCACACCAACACTAACAAATATGCACTCCATAAAGCTAGTTTTTTCCATTTCCGCATCCAAGCACTGGGAGGTGGATCACATGGATGTCAAGAGTGATTTTCTTCATGGATACCTGAATGAGGAGATATACATGAAGAAAACCAAAGGGTATAAATCAGATCCTTTCTTGGTATTTAAGTTGTATAAATCATTATATGGGTTGAAAAAGGCCCCAAGATCTTGGTATGGGAAAATGGATGCCTTTATGTTCTCACAAAACTTCATGAGATGAAAATATGATTCTAATGTATATTTTCAACAGTATGATGGTAATATTCTGATCATTGTATTATATATTGATTATATTTTGATAACAAGAAGCACACTTGCTTCAATTTCCTTTATAAAAACTACTATTCATGATGCATTTGAAATGAGCATTTTGGTCCTACTGATACAACCTCTCGGGCTTGAAATATCTCAAGACTTTGATGGGATAATGGAAATTCAGTAAAAATATATTTCAGACCTGTTAATTAAGTTTAACATGGATTATTTCAAGGCTTCACCATTTCCTTTCTCTCAGGGATCAACCTTGAAGAGGGAAAATCTACTCCACCCATGGATTGCACAATTTATTGCCAGTTGATTGGACGCTTGCTATACTTGACACATTCATGGCCTGATATTTGTTATGCCATGAATGTTGTATCAAGATACATGAAGCATCCTCATGAGATTCATTGGATGGCATCCAAGAGGATCCTTCAATACATTTAGGGCACACTACCTACGACATTCACTATGCTACAGATTCCGAGCTAGAGTTGGTCGGTTATACAGATTTAGATTGGGCAGGGGATTTCATAGATCATAAGTCAAATTTTAGGTATGTGTTTGTGTTTGGTGGTGGCCCCATTTTCTAGTCCAGCAAAAATAAGGCTGTCATTGCATTGTCTTCAACAGATTCCGAGTATAGGGGAGCAGTGAATGCTTGCATCCAAGTAGTTTGGTTGCAAGGAATTCTGTCAGAATTTTAGATTCATAGTGCTTTGTCCACATTCATATTTTTTGATAACCAAAGTACTATCAAGATCTCCACTGATCCAATTCAGTGACAGAGGACCAAAATGATGATATCCACATGCACTACATTAGGGAGTTGGTGCCTAATAGGATAATTGTTTTGCAATACTGCCCTACAGATGAGTAGATTGTAGATATTCTCACCAAGAAATTTACTGAGAAAATGTTCACTTATTCACTGTTGGGGGTGATTTCATCAGGGTGAAGGAAGTTACTTCTTTAGTGTTCAGCTTGAAGGGGGGGGTTTCCTACTGGGTTTTCCCTCTTTCCTAACTCAACATTTTATTTGAGCATTTTAGAGTTACTTTTTTTGTACAGGGTGACCTATGGCCTTTGTTGCTAGGGCCCTAGCATTTTATTTTTACTCCTCCACATGAGTATAGATTTAGGGGGGTTGTTGGAGTCATTATCCAACCCACACATCTTTATTTGGTCAATTTTTCCTAACTACCCACTATCCTAAGTTAATTGACTCAAAAATGATATCAGCATCAGCAAACCAACACACTCTTGAAATCAACATCATCACACCCATGCCCTCCTTCAATTAGCGAGGCCAACTAAGCCTTCTTCTTCAATCAGGGAGGATAACTAGGATTCCTCCTTCAACCAGGGAGCAATTCTAGGCTGATCTGCTTATCATAAGTGCACCAATTAGCTATCTGAATTTTGTTTCACCTAAAAATACGTTAAGTTGAGTTGGAAAATCACCTTCCTCATTGATTTGGCTATTTTGGTCTGATTTGGGTTAACTGGAGTGATTTAAGGCGCCTCCAACAACTTATGGTGACTAGGTTTAGTTCATTTCACTTCATTGAAGCTGACTTGAGTTAGAGATGCACCCCCGCTTACTTATTGACATGTAGTTGAGTTCTATTTAGTTAGACTTGGTCATTATTGCACTCTGGTTCAGTTAGGAATTGGTTAGAGTCAATCATGGCTTGATTCGTGGTTAACTAGTGTGTTTAGTGTGGCTAATGGACAATTAAGCTACTATCATATGTCCAATTCGAATGACCTTCATGTAATTCAAATTTCCTTGCATTCATGCAAGTTGTATGACATTGTATCATCTCTCTTTATTGATTATTGATAATATACAACTGCATTGTAGTACTGTTAATGCCATTTCATGTGTAAAATTGTTTTGAATCTTCTGTAAGATCTAATTTAGTCTCAAGATTGATGTGACTGGATTTCACATTGATATGGTTTTTTGATGCTAAGGCCATCCTAACAATATCATGATTGGAAGAATGAGATTGAATCCAATTCTTTCACCATGGATTCAAGAGTAAATATCCCATGAACTGGAATTCTGAAAACACTTACATGTACCTTGAAATTAATGATACAATTTTGACAATGAATTGACATCAATGACAATTTTCTAACACATAAAACACCTTAATAAAATCAAACTCAAAAAAATAATGAATAAAACTAAGAAATATTAAATGTTTATGAAAGTAAAGGGAAATAAAGATTGTTTTATGAGGATCATCCTAACCTATATGAATTGAAGAAATATGAGTATAAAATAATTGATTTCTAAGAGTCCTTCTCCATTATGTGGATTATTACCCTATAGAAAATACATAAAATTTCTCTTACGATGGGTGATACTATCCTTGCTTTCCATATGCAAGGCCAAGTCCTACATTACATCATGTTGAGGAAAAAAAGAGCTTGGAGACATTGTTATATTGGACGACTTCATTCCTCAAATCAAATGATCGAAACTAAACCAATGATAGTGAACTCAAAAGTCTACTTTGATCTCCAGTTTGAGAAAACATATCAATTGAATT
Source organism: Pseudotsuga menziesii (assembly GCA_001517045.1). Classification (NCBI taxonomy): domain Eukaryota; kingdom Viridiplantae; phylum Streptophyta; class Pinopsida; order Pinales; family Pinaceae; genus Pseudotsuga; species Pseudotsuga menziesii. The sequence continues at coordinate 259,497 of LPNX010228658.1, read as the reverse complement.
GATCATGGGGTTTTTAATTATTTTAGAGCATGAGAGGATCCATAAGAAAGAATTTATATTTTAAAAATCAGGTATGAAGAGGACCACACATTAAACAAATTATAGAAAAGGAGCATATGTAAACAATTTTCATACCCGATATTGCCTATGAGATTTAGGAGTTCTCTTTTTTCCAAGTTTGAATAAGACAAGAAAAATATTGTCCCATTCCATCATGTAGGAATATATCCTTATGTCCAATAATGAACCTACATTGATATTTTTACCTTCAGGAAATGCCCCTAAGTCCAAAAAGTATTTATTTTGTACATCATCAAGAATATCTATATTCGTTTTTAGAGAATTAATAAGACCTTCGTTGTGAGATTCTCATAATTGTTATGATCTTGAAAGCTTCTCCTTAGCATTTTGTTAAATGGGTTAAGGTTCTCTGCATAAACAACTTCCAATCACCTTGAGGTAAAGTGGTAACACTTTGCACTTTGTTGTAACCTACAATTTTTTTTAAACTATGAATCAGTGGCTTACAACTTTTAGAGGAGTTCTATGGAACACACATTATTTTGAAATTGTAGACTTGAATATTAATTAAAAAATTGAGTTTTGGAAACATGATTCGTTACTAAATAGAGAATTGGTTACTGGATATACAACATGATTAATTAATGAAAAGAAACTATGGAATGGTTTTTGTTTGGGTTTAATTAATCGCATTCATACATTCAAATTATAATGAAATTGATGTGAAACTACTATATTTTCCCATTGCTAAAATGGTATCCTAACTTATCACTCTAAATATTAACAATAGAGCTTACGTGTTTCCTATTTTAAGAGTATATTTCCTTTTGGATTGTTTTCAAACCCACACATAATTTTATCTCCTATCCTGAATTTCTCTATAGATATCTAATTCACTTACCCTAAACCATGCTATCTGTACTCAAGACGCTAATCTCCCTTCATGATTTTGTCCTCCTTTTTTTGCAACATTCTTGGATTCTATTGTTTTTTTTACTACATGGTAGAGGAAGTATTCCACCTCCTCTAGTGATTGATGTCCTCCCTTCCTCATAATGAGGAGAACCCAGGAAAACACGAAGAAGAGTAACAAAATTTTCCTTTGATTGCTAGTTCAACCATTTTCCATTGTAGAGAAATCCTATTTGAAGTTAATTTCACACCACACATGGAATATAGTTGAGGGTAACTAGTGGAACAACCTCCCACGACTACTCTCCATATCCTCTTAGTCAAATCTCTCTAACTCCATTTAATGTACAAAACTTTGAAAATGATTGAAATTTATAATCCAAGAGAAGAGAGTGGTGATTTAGAGCCATTTCCAAAACACCAAAAGACTTCATTGTTTTTAGAGTCTTCTATAAACTACACTTTAGTTATGTTATTGGTACATTTTTTTTCATTTTTCAAGGCATTCTTTTGTAGCAATTGTTCCCTTATAAGAACATTTTATAGAATTGTTCTTCATTTCTTATCTTGCAAATAAACTTGTAATATGAACTTGTACTAAGTCATCAACAAAATGTTTCATTTTCATGATCCTCTTTTGATTCACACATCCCCATTCACACCTCTCCATTGGGAGGATTTTGGTCCCCGAAAACTCATCATTGAAGGAGATGAAAATTCAAGGCATCCACTTATTTCTTGAAGTCCAACAATGCATGTCCTTGTTGGTAGGCCTTAAGACAATTTACCAAGCAACATTTGTTATTTTCTTATAAAAATTCACATACCTATCAGATAACTATGGGCTACCAAACATAAATTCACATTTATTTAGTGGAAAAACATTTCGTTGGACTTCATCAACATAAGCAACATTAGAAACCAAAATCCCCTAAACTAAGGTCTTAAAAATAAAATAAAATTATGTGTAATGTCCCGGTTTTGATCCCATTTGCATTAAAATATACATGATGTATATATTGTAATTAATCATGGTGAGGAGATAAAGGCAAAATCCCCACCATCGATTTGGTTGTGTATGTTTTGGCAATAGGGATCGTTGTCGATGGTATATCATGCTATTCGGAAAACTATAGTTACAGGCATCATGTAAATATGCNGGGGGGGGGGGGGGGGGGGGGGGGGGGGGGTTATCCAACCCGTGGGGGTCATTGGGAGTTTTCCATGTGTCGGCCACCCATTAAACTTATGTTGTCTATTAGTTGGGAGAAGTTATTGCTGAGTAGTGGTGGGTGTGGTAGGACTGTCAGTCCTTTCCCACAAGCCCACTCCACCAGCGGACTCTTCCTCTTCACATCGTGTGGGGTAGAAGAAAAACTCTCACTCCACTCTCGCACTCTTGCACTCATGGTTTGGGTTTTCTCATTCTCACGCAGGGAGGTCTACTTCCTCACATGCACCATTTTTGGATATTCTCCATCGTTTTTCCCATCCTCATGTAGAGAGTTGTCCTCTCACCTTCTCACGCACAGGAATTCTGTGTTGGTATTCCTCACGTAGGGAGTGGGAGAAATTGTGGCTGTCACTCAGGATTTTTGGGTGTAGGAGCCATTCACGCTCGGGGCTATGTGCCTCTGTGTGTTCCATACCAGTTTTGGTGTAGGTGGATGCCTCCTTTCTAATTGTGGCCGTGTCAGTTGCCTATTGTGGTTTGCGTTTATGTTTTCCCCTGTCCATGTTGGGAGTTTGGCTTCTTTCCCTTTTGAACACTGTGTAATGTTTCCATCGTTTCATTATGAGTTTGGGGCTGTTGTCTTCCCCTAGTTTTGGGTTGCCGTGTATGCAAGTACCTTTTTGGGTTGCTGCTGAGTTGTTTTGGCCACGCTAGGGCCAAGAACAACTCTGAATCATCTTGTGGACTTGAGTCGTGTTCATCCTTTCCATTTGGGGTTGTCACCCTACTGTCTTCATATTATTCATAGAGCTATGAACTATTTTTTTATTGTGGCATGCAGTGGTTGGTCCTTAGACTATTGAGAGTAGGATTAGAGGCTGGGTATGCTTGATAAAACTGGTGTTTGGAGCCACTCAGACAGAGTTAGACTACTAGATTTCTTCTCGACAACCCTTGAAGAGTATTGGAAAGGGAATTCAGAGCCTGAGGGACTGTGAAGTAGAGAAAGGACTGATTCTTGGTGTTGGGTGTGTGGATGTCATAGAGGTCAGGGTCAGCTATGGTGTAGGCATCCTTAGCTCTCCATTGAGACCACCAACTTAGCATCTGGCCTTTCCTAGCTCTTTGATGGCCTGATAAACCCTACTGTGTGGGCTTAGCTGATTTTTGTACCTTGGCTATGTGTAAACCTGCTATGACCCTTATTCCTTAAGGAATCATGCCCAGCTCAGGGGTGGCAGCGTTGTTGAGAGATTGATGAGCACGCTGACCTATGGTTTGGTGGGATGTTGCAGTGATGTAGTTGGTTGCGGGATGAATTCCTTTTAGGATGAGTATTCTTGACTATTCTATATTTGCATTTATATTTACTGATTAATGAATATGATGAACATGTGGTATGCTTGAATGAATGTATGTTTGCTTCCGCTATGTATATGAAGGATTATGCATCTCAATATGTTTTATGTTTTAAGCTTTATATTTCAACATTATATGCCTGTTCAACTTCATGGGGCTATTTTCCCATATGTCTGGTGATAGTAGCGTCCTCTTCACCGGTCAAAGGGTCAGGGACATTACAATATGGTATCAGAGGTAAAGGTTATAGCATGGGCCTGAATGGGCCATGAAAGGTTAGCTAGCAGAGGCAGGTTTCCCTCTACCCAGCAGAAATGAGAAAAAGGTTCCAGAAAACTTTGGTTGAAAAATTCTCCAAGTGCCAAAATCGTTGGATCATCGGAGGACTAAGTGGGAACATCCTCTAATAGAGCAAAATGCTTATCAGAAGACCAGCCGACGAGAGACTGGTGGAAGGAAATCCACAAAATTTTCTAAGTGTAAATTAGTTAACTGGATCTGTGACATTTAGTTGATTTCATCGCCGATGATTAGACGATGGGAGCACCAAAACGATGGCTCTGTATGGCCAAGGGTCACCAAAACATCAGCGAAAAATAGGTGAAGATCAAGCCATGGTTTCAGTGGAGATCTGCTGAAGATCATCGAAGCATTAGCAAGAATTAAAGGATGAATCAGCCGACACAGTGAGAAGAAAAGTTTCAAAAAATTTCCTAAGTGTTAAAAACCATCGGCGATCGGCGCCACTAAGATGAAGGGATCGCCGATGACACGTCGGCAGAGGTTAGCAGATTGATCGGTGATGATTAGTTGACCACATCGCCAATGCTTAGATGATTTTGTGTCCGCCATTATGGCTGGATAGAGGACTATCCCTTCAATGGACAGAGTCCTCGACCGCCGATGCCATAGGGGAAAATTGCTTCGACAGCTGGTGTAGCGGGAAAAGTTGTTGTTTGAGCCGTCGACACATCAGAGGAGAATAGGAGATGGGATCGCCGATAGACAGGTGAAGAAGGTGCCGCTGATGTGACGACGAAAGATAAGATGAAGAAGACATAACCAAAGGCTTTGGTGAAATTTATCTGTTTGAAAAGTCGGTACGTCGACAGACAAGGGAAGAAAAATTCTGATATTTCTCTAAGTGCAGAAAGCGTTGAAAAGTTTTGTGGATGAAACCATCGATGAACGTTGTCGAAAGAATTTAGTCGTTGGGGTTCTGTAGTTGTAGCTTTCAATTGAACTATCGTTCCGACAACTAGAAGTTTTGATCACCGATACAGCGGAGTAGATTAAGGGATCAGGATGCCACTGAAAGACATCAGAGAAGTTTAGTTGATTGGGAGTTCACCATTGCAGCTCCCTAGAAGACTGGCCTCCCAATGATGCAGACATTAGTGCTTCCGATTGTCGATCGGAAGCTTGCCACTGTTAGTCGTTTCGACTGCCGGCAGAGTTATGGCCGCGAAAACTCCTGTTAGTTTGTTGGCCGCCGTTGCGGAAGCATAGAAAGCTAGCCACCCGATGCTCAGAGCATCTGACCGCTGATGCAGTGGTTAGTCAATTTTCTCACCGATGAAGTTCGGAATGGTAGACCACTGCAGGCCGATACGACAAAAAGAAATAGACAAACAACCCACCGATACATCGAAGAAAATTAGACATTATAGCCACCGAAATGCCAAAAGATTAATAAGAAAAGGACCCAACGAACAGTCCTTGGCATCGCTGATGTCATGCGAAAGGATTACTTTGAAAAATAATAGTCGAGGAAACCATTGATACAGTGAAAACTTATAGTTGATAGGGCCATCGATGAGCACCAGAGAAATGTAGTCATCTTGGCCGTCAAAGGGTCAAAAGACTAGTCCACTAAGGATCCAAAATGTCGGAAACCTAGTTGGGAAGGGACCCGATAGGGAGAAAGAAAATGGGGTTTTCTAGTGGAATTTTTAGCACTTCCAGCTAGTGTTCCAGTAGGCTTTGCAGTGAATTTTCTCATTTGATTTTTCAGTAGTTGCAGGATTGAAAAGGAAGAAAACCCTAGGTGGTTGAAGTTATGTTTTTAATCCAAATATAGGGATGTGTTTTTCCATCATTCTAGAAGTGGTGTGGTTTTCACACCCAAGGTCAGAATGTAGTAGGTGGATAGGCGTTGGAAAGCTTATCTAGCAGGGAACAAGGAAGAGTGACCAGAATTTGAATGTGGTCCTACAAAGTACTAGTAATTGCCCGATGAAGAAATGTGTTGCTGACAATGTGGACAAATCCGAGAATTGCATGCCTAGAGGTAGCAATACCATGCAGTCAATCCAGCTGTTGTGTGGAAGAGGAGTTCCATGCAAGAATGAGGGACTTGAAATGGGAAATTTCCTTAAACCATGTCTTGCTAATTATGATTACAAGATTTATACATGAAATATATGAGGATATGCCTTGCATGCATAAGATATTACATGTTGATAAGAATAGTGAGAATTATACATTTATAATGAGCCAATAATGATAATTTTTGCATTGGTGTTGGAAATAGTGGAAAAACCAACAACAAATGGACATGGCTGAATGTGTTGCTGATGCTGACGAATGTGATTAGCAACCCTATGGAGAAAGGGATAAGGCAATAAGTCCAGAATCAAAAGTTGGTGAGCAAATTCTACAATCTCCTGCAAAGGACCAACCAAAATGGTAATGTCAAGAGTGTAAGTAGGACCCATGAACGTAAGAGTTTAATTATGACAATTGCATGGAGTGGTAAAGGAAAAAGATCTCATACCATGTGGGTGTTTGAATATTGTATTCATATAGAGATGTGTCATGCCTGTATTATGTTGTGATGAGCTTAGTAGCCCAAGGGAAGTAAGCACTGATGGTCTTGATTATAGCAATGCATCCTATATGAAGTAATCATGGTTAGGCCATGCATGGTATGTTTGAATGCATAGTATTCTTGAATCAATGCAAGGTAGCATTGAGTGGGATTGAATGGATTCATATGAAAAGTATGAGTAAATATTGTAGATATGCATACATAAGTATGGGTGCAAATATTGTGATGTGATGCATGAAGACAAAGAGATAGTGCATGAGTTATTATGAATAACCAATGGCTGAAATGATGAATTGATGAAAATTCTGGAACTATTTCAAGAGCTATCATGAATGCAGGATAGTAAGTGCATGAAGAGGGTAGTCATGATCAATTGGCTACCAAAAATGCTCTATGAAAGGGCAAAGTGGTACAAATGATATGCTTGGGAAGTAAGAAGTATCTAAACCTTTCATTTAAATTACATAAATGAGGGGATTGTACCCTGTAATTTAAAGTATGATAACGATTGCGTGCAGTAAACAAGTTTTGGTAGTATTTATGTGTTTAACAGCTAGAAGTATTTCAATTTTATAAATTCTGAAAATGCTTCAGTGATGGTTGCAACAATGAAAAGGTTATATGCATCCAAACTTACCAAGTGTTTGTCTAATTGAAGTTCAAGTTTCAGGTAGATTGTTTGGAGCATGGCAATGAGAGTAAGACCATGACAAATGCCGGAATCTACCATGTCAAAGAGCCAAACCTTATGAGAAGAGTCTCATGGCTGTGAAAATAGTTTGTATGCAGAATGAATTGTCAATTTGGGCTTGTAAATTTCAGAATTCAGAAATTGCTGACAACTACTAATCACTGTTGGCTTGCATAGAATTGTGTCAGGAGGGCTTGTTGTAAGCGGATGCTCATGTTATGCCAGTAAGCATAAAAGTATAATGGGCATAGTGGTGCTGCTTACAAGATACCAACAAATGAGGATCACCTCATTTCCAAGCAAATCAATTTCTGTAGTAGACAGAGTTACAAATTCATATTGAATTTAATTACTAACGCCATTGCTTGGTTATGGAACAATCAAATTTGGATTGTATTAGTATATATTGATTGACTGTTTGGATACTTGATGAATGTGCTAGGGGTACACACTGTAGGAATACCATGTGTGATGGACCACAGGAGCCAAACTTCATGGGGGAGGGTTTCCCTATCTTGGAAATGGGTTTTGGGTGAAACTCCATTGGGTATTCTGGAAATGCCCCATCTGCACTACATGTTTGGTAAGCAACATGAGTGAGATGGCATAGATTATGTCGATAAGGCATGTGTGGATATGGAATGTGAAAGGAGTGGGGATGGAAAACCAAGGGACTGTTGACCCAGAGAAGGGAGCCCCCATTCCTCCTTAACGAAGGAATAATGCATCGGCAAATGGATAAGTGTTCTGTGACCCCAGCTAAGGATATGAATGTCAAATTGATAAATTCAAAATGCAGAACATGTTTTTATTTTATGATGACTGATTGCTTGAGAATGAATAGGTCCTACATGGCACACACCAGAAAAGGGTGCACACTTTCCCGATGTCAGATCATGGAAGGGTTTTCAATATTGATTACACCCTAGGGAGTGGATGCACTCTCGGTGTCTCAACACTTGATAGTGAATGATGTGAAATATGATTACAGTTTTAGAGCAATAATGCTAATGAATATGCTTATACTGCTTGTGTTGTCAGGCTAAACAGATGTAGTCTAGTATTGTACACTAAATGGGCAATGGCTTGAGCTCATCCTACCTTCTACTAAAGAGGACAGAGAAGGAGACATTCCTAAGGGACTGCCAACTCAGAGAAGGGAGTGGTCTCCTGTGTGATATGTGGTAGTGAGACATTCCTGAGGGACTGTTAACTTAGAGAAGGGAGTGGTCTCTTGTGTGATATGGGGTAGTGGAATTAGAACTCACTACTGGAAATGAAACCTGGAAATGGTCATTTATTATTGATATAAGTGCATGTGTTATTGTTGATGGCCTGATAAACCCAACTGTGTTGGCTTGGCTGATGATTAGTTGTTGATATAAGTGTATTGTTGAGATAAATACAAGCGATTTGCTGACGGTCTGATAAACCCAACTAAAGGTTGTCTTGACTATGCCTGATATATATATATAAGGATGTTGTGAAGCAGCCTACATGATGACCTAACATCCAAGTCCATAGGTGATTCCAAGGCTTGCAAAGCGAAGCAGGATCCTATGGACCAATGAGGAAACACACAATACACGTAAGTATTGGATTATTTTTCAATTTCTTGCTTATGAATATACATGTGTATATGATTTGGTTATGATGTTTCAAGCTCTTGATTAAGAGATAAAAACCGATGAGAATAAACTAAACATGTGAATTTATTCAATGTTTCAATATAGGTATCGCTGGAAGCACGGACTATGAAAGCATCCTAGGGGTGCATGGGGACATGTGACTATCCTGAAGAGCTCAAAATGAGTAGTAATGAAAAAGGTGCTAGTAATACTGTGAAGGTCCTAGCAGCCGAGACAAACCATGTGGGGAGGCTCCATGGTTGAGAGGTATGAAATAGACTGAAGACACTAAGTGTCATGACCAAGAGGGATTGGTCCAGCATTCACGGTGAAGTGAAAGAGGCCGAGAGCATGAAAAGCCACAATGGTGGCATGGGTTCCAGGATGGAACAAAATAAAGAGGGGAAAAACTCTTGCCGCTCTTACTTTCCCTTTTGATTATATATATATATATATATATTTATGCATTGTGAAAACAAAATATTATTTAATGCATGTATGACTGAAAATGGAATGTGTGTATTTGCTTAAACGTAAATTGTGAATGCTGGAATAGTTAATTCCCTTCCCAAGAATGGACATGAATGAGCTCATGTACCTATTGGGAAGGCATGAAAAATATGAAAGTCTCCTTGATGAGACTTGGACTGTCATGTCGATTGGGCAATTAATTGACTGATATTAATTCCTATATTATGCTTGGTCTAACAGAATTTCAATGATGCATTTCATAGGTGAGAAAGGTGAAATCCAGTGGTGCACATTGATCATGGCAGCAGACCAAAAGTTGTTGGACTTGGGTGGAAGTCTCCTTCAAATGATTGCCATGACCCAAGAGAATCTTGGAGAAATGCTCAAGATATAGAAAAGGTAGAATGAGATGAACCACCAAATTTTGCACGACTCTATTGGTTTGCAAAAGGAGGTAAAAATCCTTATGGGAGCAATCCATAAAGGCAAAGAAAGTGGATCAATGATGGGACATTCATCCAAGCAATCTGTTAAGAAATGTTTTAGGCATGAAGGCTCAAGGGAAATTGAGCAGGTAAAGATGAAGTAGCCAACGAAATGTTGGAAATGCGGAGGACATCATTTATGTTGGGACTACCCAGCAAGGTGAAGAAATTCTGCATTTTACTATTTGCTGGTTTATGTCAACATTTCATGGTTTTCACATACAGCCGACTTTGCATTAGCTGTAGGTTACTTATGAAATTTTACTGAACAATTAAACACACAGTAAAATACACTAACAGGATGAAAAACACATTTAACAATCACACCATAAAATGATAGACTCAGAGATTTTTGGCCAAAATCAAGCCCTGGAAAAACCCCCACGGGGAAAACCAGTTAGAGAGAGAGAGAGATTTTATTATCTTCAGCAAAATATCAGAACAGAAATATAGTGATAAATTAACTTATCTCCACCCAAGATTTCATCTCAAAATCTTGAAAAACGTGCCCAGCAAAGCCTTGAAAAATGTGCAGAAAAATAACAGTAGTCCTTACAACTATACGGCCTCGATTTATGTGCCCTGTTTTATCTCAAAAACAGTGCAGAGTTTACCTTGATTTCTATGGCAAAAATATACCTAGAAAACTGTGCCAAAATCCGTACTGTACAGAATCTGTACACCTTGAAAACTGTACAGCATTAAATGCAGTCCGTACACCTCAAAAACTGTGCAGCATTAAATGTAGTCCGTAGCTCTGTCTCAATTTCTGTTCAGCATTAAATGCAGTCTGTACACCCTCGATTTTTGTGTAGTGTCTCTTCGTGGGAATCGTGCCAATGCCCTAGCTCGACCTCCTTCTCTCTCCGCTTAGTCTCTCCTTCTCCAAAACATGAAAAAGTGAAGTGTTTTTCCTCCCTCAACCCTTTTTGTCTAAACCCTAAGTGGGAATCTAATCCAACGGTGGAGAAAGATCCAATCCAATGGCTAAGATTCAATGAGAGTAAAAATCACATTTATTTAAATCACTTAAATAAATTTAAATTTAAAAATCACATTTATTTAAATCACTTAAATTTATCAAAAAGTGACTTTAACTTTATAAAGTCTCATTAAGTAGCTTTTAATGTGAGGGTCACATTTTTCCCCTT
>LPNX010228658.1:205052-248736 GCA_001517045.1 Pseudotsuga menziesii | reverse complement strand
ACAAATTCCTAGGTACAAAACTAACACTCCCTCTTACCGAGGAAGGTGTTCTGCACCACTCCCAACTTATCTCTGAAGAAGACAAACTTCCCCCTCCCCGAAGACTTCGTCAAAATGTCTACTACCTGCTCATCAGTGGATATATACTGTAGCTCAACTTCCCCTCTCTGAACATAGTCACGGATGAAATGGTACCTGATCTCAATGTGCTTCAACCTGTCATGAAACACTGGATTCTTAGAGAGCTGAATGCAACTCTGATTGTCACAATAGATCACCGTAGGCCTAAACTGCTGATCAAATAAATCTACCAATAACTTGCGAATCCACAGTGCTTCACAAGTAGCCTGGCTGGCTGCCATATACTCAGCCTCAGTAGAACTCAGTGCAATGGACTTATGTTTCTGACTGAACCATGACACTGCTGATGAGCCCAAACTGAAACAACAACTGAAAGTGCTCTTCCAATCCCTCACACAACCTGTCCAATCTGAATCTGTGAACCCAACCAAGCTAAATCCACCCAAACCCCTGTAGTCCAGACCATAATCCACCGTACCTGCAAGATATCTCAGTATGTGCTTTGCGGCAGTCCAGTGCACACTCCTAGGCTCAACCATGAACTGACTAAGAGTGTTAATCGCAAAACACAAGTCTGGCTTGGTATTGACAAGATACATCAATGACCTAATGAGCTGATGATATAAAGTGGGATCCACCAACTTACCCTCGGAAGCATGAAGTTTCTTCCAGTTGGTGATCATAGGCATACACATCAGCCTGCAGTCCTCCATCTGAAATCTCTTTAGAATATCAACTGCATACTTCCCTTGTCTAAGGAAAATATGTCTAGGCTCCTGCCAAACCTCCATCCCCAGATAGTAATGCATCAGTCCAATGTCTGTCATCTCGTACTCCGATGCTAGATCTCTCTTGCAATGTGCAATGAGACGCTCATCACCTGTGATAAATAGATCATGAACATATAGCAGAAGAATGACCAGATCTCCTCCAACCACAATGAAGTATAGGTTGGGATCAGCCTCACTCTTCTAGAATCCCATCGATGTCAAGTAAGTATCAATCCTGGAGTACCAAGCTCTAGGAGCTTGCTTCAGTCCTTACAAGGCTTTCATCAGCTTGCACACATGAGAATCTCTCCCATGGATCTCAAATCCCTGTGGCTGCTCTAAATATACCTCCTCCTGCAGAAGACCATTGAGAAATGCAGTCTTCACATCCATCTGGTGGATCTTCCAACCCATCTCTGCTGCTATAGATATAACTGCCCTGATAGAAGAATACCGAGCAACTGGAGCAAATGTCTCATCATAGTCAACTCCCTCAACATGTGAGAACCCCCGTGCCACAAACCGAGCCTTGTACTTCTCCACACTGCCATCCGTAGCATGCTTTATCTTGTAAAGCCACTTGGAAGTCACAACTGACTTCCCCTCAGGCCTCAGCACTATCTCCCAAGCATCATTCTTCATGATGGAATGGTACTCTTCCATCATGGCATCTCTCCATACCTAATGCTGGGAAGCCTCCTCAAATGTGGATGGCTCAGAGTCACGAAGACTCGCAACAAGGGCCATACCATACCTATTTGGCTCCACCAGTGTCCTGATCTGCTCCTGGGGCCTACCAAATGCCTCTGCATCCTTCAAGGTCTCCTGAAGCCACTTAGGCTTCCTCTTCCTTGAAGACTGCTCCTCCCAAACTGGTCTTGGGCTCTCCTCATCTGAGGAAGTCCCAGTACCTAAAAGTCCAACACCCCAGGGACCAGTACCTGATGAACCTGTGCCTGATGAACCTATGATATGAGGACTCAATGCTGAACCTATCCCCGAAACTGTCCTTGAAGTGCTAGCCACCTGAATCACTGAACCTGTAGAATCTGTTCCTGTACCCTGTGATCCAGTCACTCCAGAAACCTATGGACCTGATAGCTGCATCGAAGAAGCCTGTACCAACTAAGGTGTGGGAGCTGGTGTCTCCCCCTACTCTAACTCCCTAGACTTCCTGAAGGCTCTCTCCTCATCAAACTTCACTTCCCGCCGGACAACAACTCTCCTCAGGCTAGGTAAGTAAAGCCGATAGGCCTTCAAAGTCTCGTCATATCCCACAAATATGCCTCTCTCTGCGGTGGGATCAAACTTTGTCCTCTTCTCAGAAGGGACATGAGAGTAAGTCAACGAGCCAAATATGCGAAAGTGGCCCACCTCAGGCTTCTTTCCTGAATACATCTCCTCTGGATTCTTCCTCCCCATTGCCCTATGAGGACTCCTGTTCTGCAGATAAATTGCAGTGCTACATGCCTCTGCCCATAGAAAGAAAGGTAACCCCTGATCATGAAGCATCACTCTGGCTGCCCCCACAATCGACCTGTTCTTTCTCTCTGCTACTCCATTCTGCTCAGGAGTGCAAGGAACTGTCAACTGTCTCTGAATTCCCTCCTGTTTGCAGAATGCATTGAACTCCTTGGAGGTATACTCACCCCCATTGTCCGATATCAACATCCAGATCTTCCTCCCCGTCTGCTTCTCCACAAGGGCTTTGAACCCTTGGAAGACTCTCAACACAAGTGGGGACTTATTTCTCCTCAAGAAGTAGATCCAGTTCTTCCTGGAGTAGTCATCAATGAAGCTAATGTAGTACTCAAAACCTGTCAAAGAAATTGATGACATAGGACCGCATATGTTAGAATGGATAATATTTAACACCCCAGCAGCTCTCGTGTCACTGCTCGGAAAAGCAGTCTCGGTGTACTTTCCCAAAGCACACCCCCTGCACACATCACTCTACTCAATGTTGAACTCCGGTAATCCTATAACCATGCTCCTCAACAATCTGAGAGCTGGGTGATGTAGGTGGGCCATCCTCCGATGCCATAGCTCACATAGCTCAGTGCTGCTGCTGTGTGCTAGAGCACACTGTGGCTGAAACAAGAGCTTGTATAGCTTTCCACATCTGACTCCAATGTCCATGGCACTAGACATACCTGTAGCCCTTGGATACACCTTCACTCTCCCATCTGAAAAGCACACCCCAAGACCCCTATCCTCAATGGTGGAAGCTGACACACGGTTCTTCTTCAGCCCAGGGACATACAAAATATCCCTCAGAGTCATGAGACTCATCGACTCCCTCTGAAATGTAATGGTCCCCTGACCAACATCTCTAACAATGGTGTTGTCTCCAAGGACAACCTCCACATCTCTACCTATCTGAGATAGCTCCTAGAACATCTCTCGAGCTCCATTCATGTGGCTCGAGGCTCCGCTGTCAATATACCAAGTAGTAGAGGTGGATGGACTCCCCTAATGACCTGCCAACAATGAATGCTCACTATCCATATCCATGTCTATGCTGGTGGCTAAAGAGACTCTCTCTCTCTCCATCTGTCCAGCATATAGGGAAAACTCCCTCTGAAATGCATCACCAAACTCATCAACCTCTGCTGAGGCTGCTGTCTGCTATCCCTGTCCCTTCTTCTTCTTCTTTCTTGGACACTATGAAGCATAGTGCCTGTAGAAAGGAGCAAGTCAACGAAGTCGACTGGAATGAAGACCGACTTAGTCGATCAGCCTACTAAGTCGATGAGCCGACTAGTCGATCAGCCGATTAAGTTAGCCGACCGACTAACCAGAAAGATTAGTTGGCTAACTAAACAGTTGTGTCGGTTCACTGAACCGACGGGTAGTTATTTTGTAACTATTTGTAACTTGTATATATTAGGATGTTGAGCCCAGCAAAGAACTCAGTTCAGTTCTCTGCCTTGTATGAACTCATTATAATAATATAATCTGTTTTCCTATCTGTTCTTGTCTCTTGTATCTGATTTATAGTTATGTTTTAGTATGTATTATTGGTAACCTTATGTGATCTGTGAGATTACAACATTGGTTCTGTTGCTGGTAGTACATGTCTAAGATATATGCTCACATATGATACCAGAGCAGGAGATCAAGGACTGGTGGGACCGTAAAGTTGCGAACTATTTGCAAAATTACGCCAGACGAAACAGATTAACAGTCGCTGAAGCTAGAGCCAGATTTTTCATAGAGACACATGAAAAATTCGTCAAGTCTGTGCCACAACTGTTGAAGCAGCTTCTGGATGAGAATACCAGATGCAACTAAAGAACAACAGTTTCTAGATAAACTATTCCGAGGGGGACGAACAAATCTGTCGAATTGGTTTGAGAAAATCACCGTCGACTTCTGTGAGGAGCAAGCAGTCGAAGAAAGGACATCAGTGGAAACTGTCAAAGCGAAATTCTACACAGATTTCACCGAACAATTCTTGTGCACCTTGCCGACTTTGCTGTTCAAATTCTTGATAGAGAACGGAGCAGGCCATATCGTCGAACCTAGACCACCACTGTGCGAACAGCCACCAAACACCAATTGGGCAGAAAAGCAGAGGAAGTGGGAGAAGTTTATTGTAGAAAGGGAGTGGGAATACTTCCTGAGTAAGTGAGTCGAACTATCCAAGCTTTATAAAAAGTGTCGTGTAGGATATGGGGGGGTAGCTAGTCTTGTGTCGGAGATAGAGTATAGTGGATCCTAGTCGACTTCAGGAGGATAGACGTCACCAGTGATGAAAAGTCGACCGTAGAAGACTTGAAGAGAATAGTACTATATGGAAGTATGTCGGACATTCAGAAACAAGAAAGGGACGAAAGACAGAAGAGAAGGGAAGTAAGACGCGAAAGAGCCGACGGGCTGCGCAGCGAACAAAACCTAGTGAGACTAACCGTGAAAAGAATCCGCCAGCGTCGGGTCATGATCGACAGGAAGAGGGGGTCGAACAAGAGGTGTCCCCTACGGAGGAAGAAGTATGGATCGAGCAGCCAAAAGCTCTCCAATTAACAGCTCCCGGTGAAGGAATGACCCTTTCCCCATTAAATCCACATACCAGCATACAGACTATTGTCGAAGATGACCTTCGACTAAGAGCTGGTGACTATAGTATCTGGAGTTGACTAGGTGATGATACGTACACCGGATGACATCTTGTCATACGCCAACCATTCGAAAGGAACTGGGTGACGATTCGAGTGGCACCATCCCTCCGAAGTATCCACTTGCTCTTACCGACACAGGAAGGATCACCCCCCACGCCAAGTACAACTTTTGAAGGAATAGAACACACAGACCTACGCACAAAAAATTTTAGTGGATCATCGACAGTAGAAATCCACAACAACCCACTGTACGTCGAAGACGAATCGACCATCGACGGAGGTACCAGTTTCATCGACCAAAATTCCGCAGGAGCGATTTCATCATCACTCCCACCACTTTCCCCACCACCCACACCTTTGACCCTGCCAACTTCTGAGAGCAGTGAAAGTGATCCAGACATGGGTCATGGAGCAGCTCACATTCCTCTGTACGAGGGGGATGAAGAACCCAGACGACATTGGTTAGTCTGCGAGTTGACCTGGGAAGCAAACCGGGTAACAGATGAAGATAGACAAATGGCTCAGTTCATCGGAGCCTTAAGGAAAAGGGACTTAACATGGTACATGACCTTTTTGGAAAGGAAACCCAAAGCCACGAAAGTTGAGATAAAAGCACAGTTCTTATCATTCTTCAAAACCCCAGACGCCAAGCACCTGGAAGCCAAAAAGCTTAAGACAATGTCACAAAATCCAGGGGAGACAGTCCGCGACTATCACGAATGCTGGAAGGACCTATTAATCCAGTTAGATTATGTTATTGATGAGCAATTACTAATTCAATGGTTCCTTGTAGGCTTATCACAGAAAGTACGCCGACACATCAGTCTAGAAACGTTCAAGACATATGAAGATGCGCTGACCAAAGCTCTGTAGGTGGAAATGGACGAAGATATACCTGCTTATCCGATGGACCACAGGTTAGAGGAACAGCTTGAAAATGTGTAGAATTCCTTGAAAGAACTAACCCTCAAAAATCAAGAAATCTGGTGTACTAAATGTTCGACGGTCGGACACACGAAAGATAATTGTCGACACGAATACAGTCGACAAGATGTCGGCTTTGTGCAAACTAAAGTATTTTGTGACATTTTCCAGGAGGCCGGAGATCATTCTATGAAAGAATGTTCATTTAACATGAAGAATGCCAAAGCTTCCTGGTGCGCCATCTGTGAGACAAAAAGTCACAATACGGCCGACTGTCAATTAAACCTGAAAAACAGACAGAATTATCAGGCGGTCTACCAGACGAATACAGTGGTGCAGAGCAATGAGCAAAATAATACTAATGACCAGAACGAGCAAAGAACTGAAGGTCGATGATATGAATGCCGGTACAACAATCGATGACAAGGGTTTGGAGGAAGAGGTCAATTCGTCGGGAATTTCCACATACGAACTCGTCGACCTTCCCAGTGCTTCATCTGCTATAAACAAGGGCACCGATGCGCAGACTGTCCGTACAAGGACAGAATTGACCTTAAATTCTGTACGCATTGTGGGGTAGGCAATCACTCTCTGGAGGATTTTCCTACCATGTTAGAAAAAATCAATAATAAGAAAAATGTTAATGTCTTGTCTTGTGTACAAAAGCATGATATATTAACCACTAAAAATCTGCATATTGTCACTCACCAAGGCACAAAAACAGGGCCTGATAACCCCCAAATTAGTAAAATTAAAAACACCAATGGTTATCTGGATTCTCTAAAGGAAAAACAAACTTATCAAGAAGCCACACACATATTTCAAGACATTGCACAGCAAGAAGACATTATTACCAGTCGACTTAGCACGACACAGCAATTAACTCATCTCATCCAAACCGACAAATCCATAGCCCAGTTCATTGATTTATTACACGAAATAAAAAGCACTAACTTTGGAAAGAAAACTAAGAACATTTGTAGCCTAAATCAAAAAGACAAAAATGATGTCGACCCACTTGTCGACCTGGAAATCGAAGGTTATCACGTCCAACAAGTGGTGCTCGATTTCGGGTCTCATGTAAATATCATGACCAGGGATACATGGGAAAAGATGGGCTGACCTCGACTCTATGAGTCAGGCATTTACCTAAAACTTGCTGACCAAGGCCTCATTGAACCCATTGGGGTTTGGAAAGATGTCGACACGACCATCAAAGGAATCTCGACTAAGGTTGATTTTGAAATCATCGACCCAAAAGAAGGATCTAGCTCCTTCCCAGCGCTAGTTGGTCGACCTTGGGGATGAAAGATGAAAGCTTCCATATCCTTAGGCAAAGAACGAATTAAGTTAAAAGGAAAAGGTCAAAAATTCATTGTACCCATTAATCCCTCCCAAGGAGCACCTTGGACCGAACCGATTGATGAGGAAGTCGATGTCATACAGCTTTACCAGATCCATAATAATACGGACTATACCGAGCCAAACATTTATGGGGAGCTTCATTTAGGTAACCAAGACTCAATTGGTTACAATTCAGATGCTGAATTATATGACTGGGAGATGGAAAATTATGAAACACAAGCAAGAGGGTGCTGGACTATACAAAAAGTATAGAAAAAACCCACCCGACAGTGCTTCACTGTATCAATTATACCCAAAGTCTTTGAAAACAAAATCAGGGAACGACCTACATTGCAGCCAACCAACTTACATAATACCCAACTGCCCAGGTATAAGGAAAGAGAATCCCCAATAATGCATCTTGAACAAGTATCTAAAAATATTGGAGAACATGGCAGACTTCAAAGCTTAGTGGAAACATTTACAGGTCAAGCAGCTAGATGGTGGAACACCCATTAGATAAAATTGCAGACCTGGACAACTGCTTCAACTTTCTTTGTCGAACGATTTGGTGGAAAAAAGTTAACCCAGGACACTCAAATCCCTATCTTTGTCCAAGGCCAAGACCCAGAAGAACACATCAAGCTTTGTGAAAAGGAGTGGAGATGGCTTGGACACAGAGATGAACGAGCCTGGCCACATTTGTTCCCTTCAACCCTAGCTGACTTGCCTAATAAATGGTATAAGATGGAGGAAGCTAGAGGATAAACCTTCTTTTGGCATGAACTTAAAGAAAATTTTATTAAGGATTTCCATTTCATACCTCACAACAAAAATTTGGCTGGGACAGCACACCAGATCAAACAGTTTCTTTAGCCGACAGAATCAAAACCCGACCAAGACCATCGACAAATAAGGGACTGTAACAAGATCCAAGCTGAATCAAAATCACAGTCGACACGCTTACACTTATAAAATGAACACACAGAAGGTAAGAGATTTAGATGGAAGACCGACCACATTGAAACAACCAAGCCAGTCTACTCAATCCTAAAATTCGAGACCAACGACAAACCAGACCTAGATAGAATGAATGCAGCCAAATTTCCAGCTACATTTTCACAGTTTCAAGAAGGAAGTCGGCCAATCAATGAAGCTAAAGCACCAGAGTGGCTGGATGCCAAAGTGAAAACTAAGGAGGTCGACATTTCAAACGACGACCGTCCAAAAATAGCTAAGATTGGGGACTATTGGAACGAACACCAAACCACCGAAATCATAAAATTACTTAAAGAATTCCAAGATGTCTTTGCAAGGGACTACAAAGACTTAAAAGGGTTAGTACAAGAAATGGGAGAAATGAAAATAGATACTAAACCTAATGTCCAACCTGTCAAGAAACGACCTTACAAACTAGCTCATAAGTATAAGGAGATAGCTGTCGCAAGGAAAAACATCAAAGCCCAAAAACTACAACAAGGTAGGGGTAAGCGCAAGCTTATCCTGGCTAACTCGTCCGATGATGAGGAGGAACTAGCAGCCGCGGCCATCGACATTGTCGAGGATGCCCGTACAAATAAAGTGTCAGTCGAAGTTCAGTTTCAACGGTACGTGGATGCAGGAGCTCCGGAGGGTCGGCCAAAGAAAGCAAAAATGACACAGACACCTGAAAATGTGGTCAACCTTGTGTCGACACCTCCCCCTCCATCTCCGACAACTATAGTCGAGGAACAAGCACAAGTACAGCAGGCAGACAGTCCCCCTGAGGAATATCAACGCGTCATCCCGGAGGCACTCAGAGCCAGGGTCGACCAGGATGCAGAGCTTAAAGCTTTCTTCGCGACACTTCCTGGACTGTTTAAGTCGGCCTAGAAAATACAGACAAAATCCCCTCTCTATGCAAGCAAAAATACCTATGCAACTGTTACGACGACATTCACTCGTGACCAAGAGGGTGATGTAATAGGAACATCAAGGTCCATCACCAAGCCAATCGAGACCGATGCACAAGATGACCTACCCACTACACCTCTGGAAGCAGGTATCTCTTCCGACCAAAGTTCACAACACACCCCGGCCAACCCTTCAACCCCTGTCCATACCCCCACTCCGTCCCCAACACCACCATCATCACAACCTCCCTCCCCACCACCTCCACCGTCAAAATCCCCACCCCCATAATTACAGCCAAACCCATCACAGCCAACGTTATCTTCACAACCAGAAGCGGCCATACCACCTAACCAACCAAAAAAACCCTCAGCCTCCATTCCACCAACCACACACCCAACCTCCACTACTGCAGATACCCAAGAGCAACAGGCAGACAAACATAAGCAAAAGAAAGACTAGCATAGAACATCCAGTCTCCAGATTAGCCTAAGGGATGCAAGTTCCTTGGACGACACAGAGGTCGGCCAACTCCTTAAAACTGTGGCCAAAGAGTCAAAGAAATAGATAGATTGGAAAAATAAAGAGCTTGTAGCCAAAAATGCAGAAGAAGTCGAGTTTCTCAGTAGATGCAGAGCTCTAGTCCAGACCGTGGTACCAGGCCCTCTCGACGTTGACACAGATCGACCACTTGAAAGAGCATATCAGCTCTTCGAGACAATGGTATCGACCGTCCAAACCCGGATGCAAGAGACCAAGGAAGAGCAAAAGGAGGAGACTGTTCGACTGCTCCTGGCCCAACACACTACATTCTCGGAGGCATACAAGGTCCTCCAGGATCATATGGAAGAATCAATTGTCACTGAGGAAGTATTACAAGACCGGCCTAACCACTATGGGTAGGTCTATCAGCAGACGAGGCAGGCAAGGCAGGGCATTCAGGCTTTGGAGAGACAGACGTCGACAGAGGCAGAATTGCGGTAGACCATTGAAGAACAAATTGTGATGGAGACCAACAAACTACAGAAGCTAGAACGAGAGGCACACCAGTGGGTTCAACAGGCCCTTCCCAACTTAGAGAAAGTCGACCTCATCTGCCCACAGATGAAATGACTCATCACGACTGCAGAAGAGCAAAACCAACTGTTGGGTCCCAACATGGGGAACATCACAGAAATTCCTATGTCTGAAAAGATGTCGATCCTATCAAGTCTCACCACCTTAACAATTGATATCCAGAAGGCCTTGCAGAGTTGGACCGACTTCCAGCATCATATTTCCATCAAAGCTCCAGCTATCGTCAAAGTCTATGTCCAGAGGAGACCGACCATCTATTTGCACAGTCCACAGCACGAGCAAGTCTGAATAGTTCGACAAGCATTCATTTTTTTGACCTCCTTGTTTCTTTGGGACGAAGATTAGTTTTGTTCGTGGGGGATATGTAGAAAGGAGAAAGTCGACGAAGTCGACTGGAATGAAGACTGACTTAGTCGATGAGCTGACTAAGTCGATGAGCCGACCAGTCGATCAGCCGACTAAGTCGGTCGGCCGACTAACTAAAAAGATTAGTCGGCTAACTAAACAGTCGTGTCGGTTCACCGAACCGATGAGTAGTTATTTTGTAATTGTTTGTAACTTGTATATATTAGGTTGTTGAGCCCAACAAAGAACTCAGTTCAGTTCTCTGCCTTGTATGAACTCATTATAATAATATAATCTATTTTCCTATCTGTTCTTGTCTCTTCTATCTGATTTATAGTTATGTTTTAGTATGTATTATTGGTAACCTTATGTGATCTGTGAGATCTGAAAATTTCTGTGTGTCTGCAAACTATCACTGTTTTCTGCCCCCAAGCTTTGATACCATGAAGAAATTCTGTGTTTTACTGTTTACTGGTTTATGTCAACATTTCATGGTTTTCACATACAGCTGGTTTTGCATTGCCTGTAGGTTACTTATGAAATTTTACTGAACAATTAAACACACAGTAAAATACACTAACAGGTTGAAAAACACATTTAACAATCACACCATAAAATCATAGACTCAGAGATTTTTGGCGAAAATTAAGCCCTGGAAAAACCCCCACGTGGAAAACCAGTTAGAGAGAGAGAGAGATTTTATTATCTTTAGCAAAATATCAGAACAGAAATACAGTGAAAAATTAATCTCCACCCAAGATTTCATCTCAAAATCTTGAAAAACATGCCCAACAAAGCCTTGAAAACTATGCAGAAAAATAACAGCAGTCCGTACAACTGTATGGCCTCGATTTCTCTGCCCTATTTTATCTCGAAAACTGTGCATATTTTACCTCGATTTATGTGCCAAAAATCTGCCTAGAAAACTGTTCCAAAATCCATATTGTATGGAATCCGTACACCTCGAAAATTATGCATCATTAAATACAGTCCGTACACCTCAAAAACTGTGCAGCATTAAATGCAGTCTGTACCTCTGTCTCGATTTCCATGCAGCATTAAATGCAGTCCATACACCCTCGATTTCTATGCAGTCTCTCTTCGTGGGAATCGTGCCAATGCCCTAGCTTGACCTCCTTCTCTCTCAGCTCAGTCTCTCCTTCTCCAAAAAATGAAAAAGTGAAGTGTTTTGCCTCCCTCAACCCTTTTTGTCTAAACCCTAAGTGGGAATCTAATCTAACGGTGGAGAAAGATCCAATCCAATGTCTAAGATTCATTGAGAGTAAAAATCACATTTATTTAAATCACTTAAATAAATTTACTCACCCACTTAAATTTATCAAAAAGCGACTTTAACTTTATAAAGTCTCATTAAGTAGCTTTTAATGTGAGGGTCACCTTTTTCCCCTTTCTAAGTGACTTAGGCAAAAAGTCACTTAGGGAACAAATTCCTAGGTACAAAACTAACACGAGGGAACATAAAGAGGGTAGCAACCACAAAGTTTCTCGACTTGGGGATGAGCCGAAAGTTGAGAACCAGCAGGAGAAGCTTGTGGAAGCCAAGGGGCTTGGTCCTGAACGTTCAAAGTAAATAATTGAACATGGGATAGATCTGCAAAATTTTGAAATTTTGGATGTGTATGTATTCTTATGTATTGGAACACCGAGGACGGTGTTACTCCAAGGGGGAGGGGATTGTAATGTCCCAGTTTTGACCCCGTTTGAATTAAAAGATACATGATGTATATATTGTAATTAATTGTGGTGAGGAGCTAAAGGAAAAACCCCACCATCGATTTGGTTGTGTATGTTTTGGCAATAGGGATCACTGTTGATGGTGTATCGTGCTATCCGACACACTATAGTTTTGGGCATCATGTAAATATGCACACCAATTAAAGTAAACCTACAGCCAGCTACAATAGTGCAACGTTGAATGAAAAGGGCATGATTCCTAAGGTTGGGGGGGGGGGGTTTCCAACCCGTGGGGGTCATTGGGAGTTTTCCATGTGTCGACCAACCATTAAAATTCTATTATCTATTAGTTGGGAGCAGTTATTGTTGAGTAGTGGTGGGTGTGGCAGGACTATCAGTACTTGTGAACACGCCCACTCCACCAGTGGACTCTTCCTCTTCACATCGCATGGGGCAGAAGAAAAAATCTCACTCCATTCTCCCACTCTTGCACTCACGGTTTGGGTCTGCTCATTCTTACGCAGGGAGGTCTACTTCCTCACATGCACCGTTTTTGGAGATTCTCCATCGTTTTTCCCATCCTCATGTAGAGAGTCATCCTCTCACCTTCTCACGCATAGGAATTCTGCATTGGTATTCCTCACACAGGGAGCGAGATAAATCGTGGCTGTCACTTTGGACTTTTGGGTGCACGAGCCATTCATGCTCGAGGATGTGTGCCTGTGTCTGTTCCATACAAATTTTGGTGTATGTGGATGCCTCCTTGCCGATTGTGGTTTGCGTCTATGTTTTCCCTTGTCCATTCTAATATTTTGGCTTCTTTCCTGTTTGCGGACTGTGTAATGTTGCCATCGTTTCATTGTGAGTTTGGGGCTATTGTCTTCCCCTGGTTTTGGGTTTCCGTGTATGCAAGTATCTTTTTGGGTTGCTGCTGAGTTGTTTTTGGCCACGCTACGGCTAAGAACAACTTTGAATCATCTTGTGGACTTGAGTTGTGTTCATCCTTTTCGTTTGGGGTTGTCACCCTATTGTCTTCACAGAGCTGTGAACTGTTTGTTTTACTGCGGTATGCAGTGGTTGGTCTTCAGACTATTGAGAGTAGGATTAGAGGCTGGGTATGCTTGAGAAAACTGGTGTTTGGAGCCACTCAGACAGATTTAGACTACTGGCTTTCTTCTCCACAACCCTTGAACAGTATTGGAAAGGGAAGTCAGGGCCTGAGGGACTGTAAAGCAGAGAAAGGACTGATTCCTAGTGTTGGGTGTGTGGATGTGTTAGAGTTTAGGGTTAGCTTTGGTGTAGGCATCCTTAGCTCTCCATTGAGACCACCAACTTAGCATTTGGCCTTTCCTATCTCCTTGACATCCTGATAAACCTTATTGTGTGGGCTTGGCTGATTTGTGTACCTTGGCTATGTGTAAGCCTACTATGACCCTTATTCCTTGAGGAATCATGCCCAGCTCGAGGGTGGAAGCTTTGTTGAGAGATTGATGAGCACGTTGGCCTATGGTTGGGTGGGACGTTGCAGTGACGTAGTTTTTTGCGGGACGAATTCCTTTTAAGATGAGTATTCTTGAGTATTCTATCTCTGCATTTATATGTACTAATTAATGAATATGATGAACATGTGCTATGCTTGAATGAATGTATGTTTGCTTCCGCTATGCATATGAAGGATTATGCATATTAGTATGTTTTATGTTTTAAGCTTTATTTTTCAGCATTATATGCATGTTCAACTTCATGGGGATATTTTCCCATATGTCTAGTGATAGTAGCATCCTCTTCACCGGTTAGAGGGTCGAGGACATTACATTATGAGATTTTTTTTAAACAAAGAATTTACATTTTGGTTCCTTGAACTTTGATTCAAAATAATGCATTTTTATATATGTTCTGCATTTTCTATGATACTTTATCAAATGGAATGAGACATTTTTTTATGATAAAGAAGAAGCTTCAATGACATCTATGTTATTGTTTTCTTTTTCACTTCATCACATCTATTTACAATTTTTTTTAATCTTGAGAATTTTTTTACATTCTCTAAACAAATTTCTAGTTTTGGTTTGAATTTATCTCACTTTTACTCAAAAATGCTTTCACTTAAAAATTTTAAATTTGTTTTTAACAAAAAAAAATCATTTTATCAATATTTTATTGCAGGGAAGAGGTGCATTCTACAAACCAGTATGGGAGATATGTGTAACTACTTCTGTGCTCATCCTAGAATTGACACTTGTCCTTTATAAAAAATAATTAAAAAATATTAAAAATAACATGTGCGCTTAAATTAAATTTAAATAATTTAGAATTTCATATATATAAAACAATATAAATTCAATAAGCTAAAACCATAAAAATTGGATTAAACATTTCCTCAACACTTCCACTCTAAAAAAACGTTTACATCTTGAGATATTTGATCCCTATGGGTGCTTCATAAATCCCCTTTTAGATAGATCGATGTTGGTATAGCTCAACACCATCACATAAAAGTAATGAAAGAACTCAAGTAAGTCAAACAAGACAACTTAGTTTGAAGAAAAAAGATGATTACTTCATGAGAAGAGCTAATCATATTCAAATCTCTACTGTTGTTACAAATACAACAATGTCTTCCCAACCATCACTGTTAACTTCATTCAGCTGTCTTGTTGATGGGTGAAACAGATAATTGACGAATTCACTATTGAAGTAGTCAAATCGACTTAAAAAAATCTAGTCACACCATTGTGTAACACAAGCATCCAGTAGAAATGGTACAATATCTTATAGAAGAGTAGCCACAGCAGTACAAATGCTTTTCTTGACATCATATATCATTATATATTTTTCAATGAACGTGTATAAGTTTTCAGAAGAAGTTGCAACTCTAGAACTTTCAAATGGGTTTCCACTTAAAATTATCCAAATATCTTCCCAAATTATCCACGCTCCAACAGTCAGATCTAAAACTTCTACATTTTTGTGGAAAATTCTAAAAAATTATGCTCAACGAGTGTAATCCGCTTATGAGAACCAACTTCCCATTCACTGTAACGGATTGAGAACATATTGGTGTTCTAGGACACTTGAGATCATCAATGGGAGATATCGTTTCCCTGGTTCCCTTCACAGGGTCATATACCATTATTGCAGAGAGACGACTGAGGGATTTATTATTGTTGGGCATATTAATTACTTGTAGATCTATATTGGAGCTCATCCGACTCTTTCAGAATCCGTATCAGTCTAGATCTTGTCGGTCAGTCTGACAAGAGTGAAGAGTCCATGATTCGGTAATGTAAACCAGATGAATTAATTTCTGAAGCTAAGTTTGTAGGTATATAGTTATTACAACCATTAATGGCAATTTTGTAGATTCATGAAGAAGCAATTTTACTTTTCCTATAAATAGAAGAAGAAGTTTGTAAATTAGTTTAGATATAAGAGACACAATAGACAAGCAAAGAGAGCAAGAGAGAGCTCATAGGATAGAAGAGAGTGAACAAAGAACTATGTCGAAGCTCAATATTTAGTTTGTTTGAAGATGTCAAGACTCGAAGATCTGTAAAAGGTTAAACATCTATGTAAATTTCAAGTTTTCATTTATGACAATATAGTTCTTTGTTATGTCCCAACAAGTTATATAAATTAAATATTTTATGGTTGAATGCATGTTTATTTTGCTGCACATTTTCTCAAGAGTTATCTGACTAAATTTTGTTTACATTTATCGTTTGGTGAAAAATGTTTGTAATTTCTTAATTCTTTTAGACTAATAAATATCATTCATAAATTTTGACAAAAAAAAACCAAAGCAAGTGAGTCCAAGTAAAATAGTTGAGTAAAACCGACAAGTTGTCAAAGTGGTCAAACCTATAAGTTTTCAGGTAAGTTATTTCTAGGGTAGATTCTATCTAAGTTGTAGAACCGACAAGTTGTTGAAGCTGACAAGTGGTTGAAGTAAAATCTATCGGTAAAAACAACAAGTAAAAACTTGTAGAGGTAAAATATTTGGCTCCATAAGTACGACCATATTGGTAAACTTGTCTAGTTGGAGTTAGAAAAGTTTCACCCGACAAGTAAAAGGAAAAAGAGGTCGGCGTGAAAATTTTATAATTGAGCAGTAACTCAAGTTTGTTGGATTGGTTTTTCTAACTGGTATCAGAGCAAGGTTTAGGAAAGAAATCTTGTCTTAAAAGTGGAAAAGTAATTTTCTAAGGAAAATTAAAAAATTAAAAATGGCTTCCACTTCTGGCTCATTGCAAACTCCAATTTTTACAGGAAAGATTTATGAATATTGGTCTCTAACAATGAAGGCTTTGTTCAAAGGTCAATATTTCTGGGAGATAGTCCATCATGGTTATGCAGAACGAGCAAATAGGACAACATATAAAAATATCACAAAAGATGAGAAATATTTCTTAAGGG
Source organism: Pseudotsuga menziesii (assembly GCA_001517045.1). Classification (NCBI taxonomy): domain Eukaryota; kingdom Viridiplantae; phylum Streptophyta; class Pinopsida; order Pinales; family Pinaceae; genus Pseudotsuga; species Pseudotsuga menziesii. Next base: position 232,073 of record LPNX010228658.1, on the reverse strand, counting down.
AACAGAGGAAGAAAGATGGAAAAGATTTGTTCTACATAAACCAAGCCATGCATGAAAGCATACTCGCAAGATTAGTAGAATGAATTACCACAAAGCAAACATGGGATACATTGGAGACCGCATATCAAGGCTTAGCCAAGGTAAAAAATTCCAAGTTGTAGATTCTGAGAAGAGATTTTGAATCTCTGTCCATGAAAGATTTAGAGTCGGTAGACTCATTCTACACTAGAGTTGTTGGTTTGATAAACCAACTGAAATCTCATGGAGAATCCATAGAAGACCAAAGAGTTGTTGAAATTTTTTTTAGAAGTCTTCCCCCAATATTTGAATCCTTGGTTGTGACCTTGGAAGAACACATAGACATGTCCGTGTTTACCATTGATGAGTTTCAAGCTTCACTCATCAATCATGAACATAGAATCAGCATAACACAAACATAATTGGAAGGTGCATTTGCAACACAGTCATCCATAAGCCATCGAAAAGGCATGGGGATAAACAACTCCAAAGCAATAGGAAGAAGTTCTTCTGGAGGAGGCAACGACAGAATTCCTACAAATGTTGTTGGTAGAGGAGAAAATCATGACCCAAGTCATCCAAGTGGTAAATGGTTTGATAAATAAAAAATTCAATGTCATTATTGTAATAAATTTGGTCATTATGCATTTGAATGCAAGAAGAAACAATATGACCAAGGAATGCAAAGCCCAAATTAGTCGGCCAACAACAACACTCCGACAAGTGAAATGTTAATGCCATATGCATCTCCAATTGAATGCAATGTTGTCAAAGAAAGTCCACATGACCTATGGTACTTAGATTCAGGTTGCAATAATCATATGACTGGTAATTTGAATTTGTTTTCCAGTCTAGATAATTTAGTTCAAACTGATGTTACAATTGGAAAAAATGTCCAACTCACTTTTTTGGAAAAGGTATTCATGGTATTCTAACCAAACAGGGGGAGAGTAAGTATATCCCTGATGTATTTCATGTCAAAGGTTTTAAAGATAATTTGTTGAGAATTGGGAAACTGATACAAAAAGGATACGTAGTCTACATAGACTATAATCACTATGTGATTAAAGACAAGCGCTGAAGCGACTAGCTGATAGAAAAAGTGCTAATGGCAAGAAATCACTTTTTTCCATTGAGGATAGTTCCCGACATGAGAGGGAATATAGATAAAAGAACTTCATTCAAGGCAGAAAGTAAATAAACAGTCGAGCTCCTCAACAAGAAAGAAAATGGAAGCATTGATTTTCGAGCTGCATTTCAGACAAAAGTTCAAGATGAATCCTGGCTGTGGAATTTCAGATTTGGACATCTGAATATTGGTGTGATGAAGCTACTGCATGCAAATAATATGGTGAAAGTATTTCCATTGATTGATATACTAGAAATAGTTTGTGAAGGCTTCATTTTTGGCAAACAACATAAAGATACTTTTCCAGTTGCAAAGTCATATAGAGCACGCACACCACTTGAAATTGTGAACTTTGATATTTGTGGTCCAATGCAAACATCATCCATTGGTGGCTACAATTATTTTCTTACTTTTATTGATGACTACTCAATAAAAACATGGGTATATTTTCTGAAAAATAAATCTGATGCATTTAGTTATTTTCAGCAGTTCAAGGCACTCATGGAAACCCAGAGCAGACACCACATCAAAATCTTAAGGACCTAAATATGTTTCAACTGAATTTCTAAAATTTTCCAAACCCCATGGCATACAAAAGAAATTCACTGCACGATATGCACCTCATCATAACAATCTTGTCGAAAGAAATAATAGAACCATTATGGAGAAGGCGCACATCATGTTGGAAGCCAAGCATTTACCAAATGAATATTGGGCTGAAGCAGTCGGAACTATTGTATACATTATGAGCCGATGTCTAAATAACAGTGTGAAGAACAAAGTTCCTCAAGAAGCATGGGCACGTATGAATCATAGTGTTTCTCATTTTAAATTGTTTATCTGTTTTGCATATCCTCATGTTCGAGATGAGCTAAGAAGGAAGCTAGACAACAAGGCACAAAAATGTGTTTTTGTCGGTTATTTTGAAGACACAAAAGCATAGAATTTGTATGATCCTTTAATAAGGAAAGTGATTATTATTCGAGATTTTCACTTTGTCGAGAATGAATCATGGGATGGAACCATCGACATAAATGTCAAGATTGTGTCGAATGTTGAAAATGATGACATGGTGAAGGAAGTGGTTCAAACACCATGTGTAAGTCAACCGGTTGCAGCACCGTCAAATCCCATGACACTGCAACATGTTTTAGAAAAAGGAACATCGACAGAAGTTGCATCTCAAGATACGCCAACAAGTAAACCAAGAGGACATCAGACTCCGTCAAGCATCTCCTCCATGTCGACATTGACATAACCAGTGAAGACAAGAAGTCTGCGTGAAATAAATGAAGCTGGTACACCAAGTTATTACTCTCTCTTTGCATTATTTTCTCCCATATATGATCCACTAACATTTGAAGAATCTGTCGAAGAAGAAGTATGGGAACAAGCCATGGATGAAGAAATAGAATGCATTGAGAAAAATCAAACATGAGAGTTGTAAGATGTACCGAAAGATAAAGATGTAATCAGTGTCAAATGGATTTACAAGAAAAAGAAATATTTTGATGGGAATGTGCAGAAGCACAAAGAAAGAATGGTGGCAAGAGGTTTCACACAGCAACCCGACATAGACTTCAATGAAACTTTTGCACCTATTGCACGCATGGATATAGTCAGAACAGTCTTGGGCATTGCTGCAAAAAATAAATGGCTTGTTTATCAAATAGATGTTAAGTTGGCATCTTTGAATGGTTACCTAGAAGAGGAAGTATATATGGAACAACCACAAGGCTATGAATTTCCAGGTCAAGAACATAAAGTGTACTGGATGAAAAGGCACTCTATGGTTTGAAGTAAGCTCCTAGAGCTTGATACAGTCAGATTGATTCCTATCTCACTAAAAATGGATTTTAGAGAAGTGAAAGTGAACCGACTTTGTACAACAAAGTGAATGAGCAAGGTAAGATTCTAATTCTCTATTTGTATGTATATTATTTAATATTTACTGGTGACTTTGAAATAGAATATTTTGGAGTAGTCATGGAAAGTGAATTTGAAATGACTGGTTTGGGGCTTATGAAGTTTTTTCTGGGAATTGAATTTCAGCAGTATAAAAGTGGTATATTTATATCACAATCTAAATATGCAAGTGAGGTTTTAAAAATATTTAACATATCTAATTGCAAGACATCCCCAACACCAGTAATAACATGTTTAAAATTGAACAAATATGAAGAAGGATCAATTGTATATCCTATATTGTTTAAAAGGCTTGTAGGAAGCCTTATGTATTTAACAACAAGACCAGAAATCATGTATGGAGTAACTCTGATCTCAAGATTCATGGATTCACCAAAAGAATCTCATTGGAAAGCAGGTAAAATAATTCTGAGTTATGTAAGTGGCATAAAATACCTTGGTATTATGTATTCAACCTCAAATTTTTTTAAAATCATTGGATACACTAACTGTTGCAATGGAGGTAGTATAGATGATAGGAAGAGCACATATGGGTACACATTTCATTTTGGTATAGGTGTTGTTTCATGGGGTTCAAAAAAACAACCCATAGTAACTCTGTCTTCAGCAGAAGCAGAGTATGTTGCAGCTACAAGCACTGCATGTCAAGCTGTCTGGATGGAAAGAGTGTTAAAAGACTTGTCACAGAACCATCAAGAACCAACATCCATTTTCTGCGACAACTTTCATTATCCAAGAATCATGTGTTCCACAAGAGAATCAAGCACATCGACATAAGGTTTCATTTCATAAGAGAATTGGTGAACACCAAAGAAATTTGTATAGAATTTTGTAGGACTGAAGATCAACTTGTAGACAACTTTACAAAACCATTGGCAAAGGAAACATTCCAGTATCTATGTAGTTATCTTGGAATGACAAGTTTTGCACAGTGAACTCTGTCATGCACATAGCAAGTATAAGCTCTGAAACATTTTGTAAAGTTTTTTTTAAATCCCCATCTGCTCATAATTAAGGGGAGTGTTGGGAATATTAATTATCTACAAATCCATATCGGAGCTCATCCAACTCTATCAAGGTCTGTATCAGTCAATATCTTGTCAGTCAGTATGGCAAGAGTGAATAGTCCATGATTTGGCAATGTAAGCCAATCGAATTAATTTCTGAAGCTAAGTTTGTAGGTAGATAGTTATTACAACCATTAATGGCAAGTTTGTAGATTCACAAAGAAGCAATTTTAGTTTTCCTATAAATAGAAGTAGAAGTTTGTAAATTACGTTAGACACAAGAGACAAAATAGACAAGCAGAGAGAGAGAGAGAGAGAGATCTCAGCAGATAGAAAAGAGGGAACAAAGAATTGTGTCGAAGCTCAAGATTTTGTGTGTTTGAAGATGTCAAGATCCAAATCTCTGTAAAACGTTAAACATATCTGTAAATTTCAAGTTTGCATTTACGACAATATAGATATTTGTTATGTCCCAAGAAGTTATATAAATAAAATAGTTTATGGTTGAATGCATGTCTATTTTGATGCACATTTTCTCTATAGTTACTTGACTAAATGTTGTTTACATTTACTATTGAATGAAATATTGAAGAATCCATAAAATTCTCAATGAGTAAAATTTCCAGGTTTTATGGCAGAGTGGTTGGTAAAAGTCTCCTTAATGTTTGGGTATATGATTTTGTAATTCTGTAGAATTGTTGTTGTGTCGGTTTTTACTTCATATTACTCATGGGTGAAAAACATTTGTAATTTTTTAAGTATTTTAGACTAAGAAATATCATTCATAAATTCCGACTAAAACCAAACCAAAGCATGTGAGTCCAACTAAAATGGTTGAGTAAAACCAACAAGTTATAGAAGTGGTCAAACCGACAAGTTGTCGGGTAAGTTCTGTCTAGGGTAATTTATGTCTAAGTTGTAGAATCGACAAGTTGTTGAAGTCGATAAGTGGTCGAACTAAAACCTGTTGGTATAATTGACAAGTAAAAACTTGTAGAGGTTAAAGAGTCGACTCCATAAGTTCAACCATATTGGTAAAATTTTCTAGTCGGAGTTAGACAAGTTTCACCCGACAAGTAAATATAAAAAGAAGTTGGCATGAAAATTTTATAATTGAGTAGTAACTCAAGTTTTTCGGCTTGGTTTTGCTAGCATTATTCACCCTCCAATATTTTTCGATTAGGCATATAAAGTTAGGGTTATTCACCATAGCCTCACAGCCTCTGCACACAAATTTTAGGTTATTGTGTGATTGTAGGGAACCATCATCAAGCACTTACGAATAAGATCATTCGAAAGAACCTCCATTAGAGCAATTCAAAGATGCTTATATACACATATCTCCAAAATATTTACACAGAAATTTATTATAAAGGTAAAAACGTCAAAGTGATCCAAGTTGGCTGAAAATATGAATGGGGTTAAATATATAATGTGTATACTTGGTATATTGTAGGGCATCGTAACCTAATTTTATGTTAAATAAAATAATATTGTTATTAAGTCGATAGACGTTTTTATTTGAGATTTGAGGTTGTAAGTGTCAGCAATGCATGTGTTAGCACCTTCTATGTTGAACAATTGAGGAAACATATGATCAAGAAATGATAAGGGCATATATTAAAAATTGGTAAAAGGTTAGTATTCATGCGTTTTTATCCATTTTCGCACTTTGATTATTTTACTGCACAATTGGAGGGTGTAGATTTTTGATCGCGCATATCTATGGTTTGAAAATGATCCGCTAGGAAAAGTTGCATGAGAAATAAGTTTTGACGGAGAGCGGAATGGGTTAATAAGATAACAAGATCAACGACCCAGAGATAGAGTAAATTAAATCTATGGTCATAACGTAATCCGCGATGTGAAGATGCAAGGTTGAACGAGGAGAAAGGTCGGCGGATTGCATAGAATGGATTTGATCCAAAGGTTCAAATAAGGGATGTAATCTTATCAACGGTTATAGTCTAATCTAGGGCTCAAACTTGTAAGACAATTAAAATGGATGAGTGGTGGTGGAATTCAAACCATTTTCCACGTGGCATTTTTTAGTGAGTTCTGCTAAGGAAAGTGGTAAAGGAGAAACAACTTGTTGGGGGTCCCAGAATCATTATTCATTTTATAAAAAGTGAGTTGACCATGGTAAATTTATTTTTGTTTGCATGCTACCAGTAAAAAGAAGAACAAACAATGCACCATTGTTTTCTAAAAGTCAATTTTTACATATCTAACAGTTATTGGGTAAGCCTTAAAACTCTGAGATTCTTGTTGAAGACTTATTGCCATTGTTTTATTATGGAGAAAGAGAAGAGTTTAGGGATATTGTGTAGGGTTCTGGATGCAAGAGAAGAAGTAGTTATTGATAGAGAAAGGATTTTTTTTACCCTATTATGTCAGTATGCAGTGTATCAGTCTCAAAAGAATGTTTATGGTAGTATAAGTTACAGGGAAATGATATCCTAAATGTCTGCAATTCCTTCATGTATTACTTTGTTTTCGAACAAACCCTACCTTTCTTGGAATTCATTGAGCGGTGTGCAAACAATTATTCATCGTTTGAAAGGGTTATTATGATTCATACAACTTCAAAAATCCTCTGTAAAATTGACGGGAAATCTGTCCGTGAGATGTTAAGCCTGCCTGATAATTTTCCTCTAAATCCTGAGTCCTTCAATGAACAAGTCCTAATTGAGTTGTACAAAAATTGCGAAAATGAACTTAGATGTCAGTTCTTGTCCAGTATCTGAAATGTTGGTCAGTCATTAGAGGGTTTATGTTTTCCATACAATGTCAGTATTTTCAAAGATGAGGTCCAATTTGTCATGTCAATGGTTAGTCAGGTTTTGGGTCTAGATGATGATAAGCATGTCGGTGAAATCATTTTGGGTTTTTTGCTAAGTATAGGTTCGACTGACCATGAATCCAATTTAGTCCCTTGTTTCAATCTTGATGAGTTTTTAACCAAAGTAATCCATGCCCAGTTAGTTGAGTTTCCTAAGGTTAGGTTTTTCAGATACCAGTCATATTTGTTGAACATGTTATTATGTTCAAATGTGTCAGAGTTATAGTTCTTATCTACCATGTTTTCTCCAAAACTTCCAAAATAGATCAACATGTTCGAGTTTGTGAATACGATTATGGATGAAATATATAAAATGATTTTCGATGATGTATTTCCTAGGGTATTGGAAGACATGAGAATCCTGTTATAATCTTCTTTAGAAGACAGAACAGAAGATTGGTTTTTACACAAAGAATTTATTGTAACAAGAGTGTATGGATTTACTGGAGAACCATAGAGGTTACCAGCCTTTTTAATGTCAAGAGAATTTGCATTAGATTTCATGAGACAAAAGTTGTGTGCAGAAGAGGAACACTTCAGAGCGTTTAAAAAATATTATGATGTAAAATTCCCTCTCAAGGTTGGTCCTTTCATTTTTAATAATAAAAGTGCTCTGTTGGTGATTGAGAAATTATTGGAAGTTATGGACTTTCAAAAAGAGAAAAAAATGAATTATGACCCACAACGTATTATTTCTCAGAGAAGGAAATTGAGCAAAAAAAACCATTTAATCATCAAATTATTGAGGGATTAGATAAAATGGAAAATCTGTATGATTTTGAAGAAAATGCAGAAGTTATGAAAGAAGGGATGAGAGAAGCTAATGAAGATAAGAGGGACAAAATGGCTTTAACAATTCAAATTTCTATTAATTACGGTGTTTTGAATAAAAGGACTCTTTCTGAAGTAGATGGCATGGACGTGGATGAAGAGATTTCCAATAAAAAAATAAAAATGCATCCTCAGAAAGAGCTAACCATTGCAGAAGAAATATTTTCAGAAGACTTAAAGAAAATGGTTTTGTTTCAGAAAAAGTTTGTGTAAATGCAACAATATTCTTTTCGAGAGGAAGGTTAAACAAAATCTAGTTCTCGTTACAAATCTAGGATAGAGCCGATGTCGAGTTATGTTGATTAAGAAATGCAGTCATTGGGGAAAACTAAAAGTCTACTTCCTTGAGTTAGAAAATTAATCAATAAAAAAACTTCATTGATTTCTACTCGAGATACAGAGAGAAATACCCTAAAATTTGTTGTGGTAAATGATAAAAAGGTGTCTGAGATGGACGCGAAACTAGATAAAATTAGTGTTCCTAATAAAATACAACTCCACAAACAAACCAGAGATGTCATTTATTCTGATTTGTTACATGCAATAGTGAAAGTTACTAGCTTGCAATCTCTTGTAGATAAAATGGAAATTCAATTAAAACATGAGAAAGTAGAAAATAAAGCCAATTTGATTCAAATAAAGAAGCTACAGGGAGATATCATAAGCTTAGGGACTGGACCAAATAATGTGCAAGCAATGAAGAAGCTTCTGGAAGAGAAAGATAATACCATTCAAGTATTGAAAAAGAATCTCAAAGTTCCTAACACTCAAAATGTTCAATCTTCAGAGTTGATGATAATACAAGAAGAAAAAGAAAAGGTCTGCTAGGAAATGATGGATTACAAAGGAAAATTATTGAATATGCAGGAAGAGAAAGACAAGTGGGAAATAGAAAAGGATGAATTGATAGCTCATATTACAAGGTTGAATAAAGGTCATAATGAAAAAAAAGATGTTATGGAGGAATTGATGAATCAACCTTTCATTGATACAGATGAACCTCTTGTTAATGTTGAAAAACCATTTAATGAATTTTCTGTAGATGCTTTATTAGTTCCCATGTCTCAGGTAAGTTTAAAGGAAGTGGAGATTAAAGGGTTGAAAGACAAGAATGAAAAGATTAAGTTAGAATTGGATAAGAGTATTGAGGAAAAGAATAAATCTTGGAATGAGAAGAGCCAATTACAGAAAAAAATTCAATGAATTAAAAGAGAGAAATACAGGAAAAGATCCTTTACATGGAGCTAAACATTTGATCTGGGATACTTTGTCTGTAGAAATCACTAAATTTAGACATTATTTAAATTTTATCTATGATGAAAGTGCATTGGTAAATTTGGTTTCTCAAAGATTAAAATTAGCAAATGAAACCATGGAAAATAAATCTCTAAATACTGCTCATAATTGTTGTGAATTTTTTAAATTCTCTAACATATCAAAATATGCAGGATATTGGGATCAAAGATAGGGTAGCTCTTGTATTATGGGTGAAGAAGTTTATTAATAAATATCAACTTATGAAATTTGTGTAGGATAAAGAAAATCATATGTCTTCTCAAATCAAAGATTTCAAGGCGGATTTTGAAAATTTATTTGATGATGGTCTCCCTTCTTTTTGGGATGACGAAGGACGATTGTTTTCTCATGAGCAGTATCATATCTTATTGGTACAAAATCACATGGATCATTCTAAATTTGAAGATTTAGTCAAAGGATTAACAGAAAAGGTCATTGTTGAAAAGTTGACAGAAAACTTTGAAATATTGGACATGTTTTTAATTATTAAAAAAGGATTACCAGCTGTGTCTTATGAATCTTATGTGGATTTCGAGGTGTCAATAAGAGAGATGATAGAGTACGACACTCCAAATGTAGAATAGTGAAAAATTGTGGAGAAATTTGGGAAAACCAAATACATATTATATTCATAAAGACAGGTGTTGTAGTCTTAGGAAGCTGTTTGTTCGTGGTGCCTTGCAGTTATGGATTTTACTATAATCAAGCAATCTATTATTTCAAACAAAGCATGTAATTATAATTCCTAGTTATTAGGGAAATGGTTACAAGAACTTATGATTAACAGTTAGTTGGTTTTTGATGTTCTTGGAAGAAACTATTTTGTATATATTTGAATTTTATTGAGGTATCAAGGGTTGGAGCCCGTAAGATTGGACTTATGTTTTGTGAGAACCTTTTCTGAATAAAAATACAGAGTCGAATGCTAGCTTATCTTCAAAGATTCATGTATTGTTTATGTTATAGTTTGTGCTTTCTTTCCCTATGAAATGTTTTCTAAGTGTTTACCTCCCATTCTGTTTTCTTTCATGTCTGAATGCAGTGTATAATAGTTTCAGAATTCATACATGTATGCTCTAACTATTGTTTCAGATATCCACAAAATTTTCTTCTAAAGTTGATATGGATTTCATCCTATGATGCTCTATATTAATGGACTGTTCATGTTTCTTTCCTATCACCTAAAAATCAATGAATGACTATAGCTGATTAATTATCTTGCCTTTGTTGAGATTCTATGTATGCAGCTTTGTATTATATTCATCTATTTTGACTCCATAACCCAATGGTTATATGTTTAGTTTCAACCATCCACATAACTTAAAACTGTTGATTCATATATCTGGCCTTGTTAAAACTGTATTTGAGAGATCCATCTCTGGAAAGAAAAGCCAGTTTATTTCTAAAAGTGGTTTTTGTTGTTACCTTGAGACTGCCTTTTACAACCTTAGGTATATTTTGAGTGATAGCAGCATGGATAACTCATAGTTAATGAATGGATAACCAAAATTTCATGGAACATAACTAGAAGAATGTAAGATAAAAGGAAAAAGAATATAAAAATAATTGATCATAGTTGATAAATGGATAACATGAAGAATGTTAGTGATAACATGTAACTAGGCATGGATAAAACTCACACTTGAACCTATTTAACTAGAAGAATATGAGGAATAAAAAATATTTTCAAACTGTCTTCCATTCCATAACTACGTTTCAACCATTTAATCCCTATCAATGTGATCCAACCTCAAACTATGTGGTTGGTAATGTTTAATGCTGGTTATAATTAATAATATCATAGTTTAATTTGTGAGTGGTAAACATTAGTAGGTTACAAGTTTAAGATAGGTGAATATTAATAAGCCGCAAGTTAAGATAAGTGAACATTAATAGGACACAAGTTAAGTGTTATGAACAAGTTATCTGATACTTATTCTCCATACATAGTTGTGATCACCTATTGTTTATGCCTGTGTTATTACCTTCCTTTGTTTTTCCTATTATCCATGGTTGTTATCCATGTCTACCACTTATCCAAGCATCCGTTAGTTGCTAGTTATTCATGCATAAGCTATGAGTTATTTTCAAATTTTTTTCCATAATTTTTTATTTCAAATTTTGAAGTATGCCGATAAAATCAATTTAGACAATAAACTTGTCTCATATTCCTCAAATATAGGAAAAACATAATTCCTACTCTATTAATCACTCCACTAACTAAGAATTTTTAAGTTTTTTGAAATCTTCAAATTTTTCCGTAATTTTTTATAAATAAACAAACGAAAATTCTTCCATGTGTTGTGTGGTGTAGTGGAAGAAAATTATCTGGCTATTTGATGATTTGAAGAGATGCTTGGAGTTCTTTGTTGAGAGTAGGTTGGCTGAGCCATGAGATAAGTGGGATACGTCAAGGGTAAGTTTAGAGCATGTAGCTTGAAATCCTTCATCTAAGTAACATAGCATGTGGGTGGCATCAACCTTGTATGCTTATGAGTGGGTGGAAAATTACTTTTATGCAACTAGTTGATTGGATAATCTAATATGGGCACTTGATTCCATTGAATCTATTATTTCATGTTTGTTTATTTTTTGCATGGGCCTCCATGGAAGAGCTCATCTGCATTATAAAACTCGTAAAGAGCCTTGAGATTTCGGATTTTAGTGACCTAATTGTGGCGCCTTATCCCATTGATGGGGATTCCATAGTGTAGTGTTAAGTTTTTATTTAAAACTAATGTAAATTTGGGTAGTTTTACACAATAGGATTCATAGTCATTTTTATTTGTAAAAAAACATAAAATGTTTAGTAAGGATAAATATATTTATATCTGAGAATTTTTTGTTGTGTTTCAACTTAACCTCCAAGCATGGGATCTAGTCATAGAACTTGAATTGCAAGAACCATCTAAAAACATGGTGAGATTTCTTTTATGTTTAAATATGGATTAGGAAGAGAGTCACCATTTGAAGATAAATGAGACTTGTATTCTATGTAAGTCCGTTCTTTGGTCTTGTTACACTAGAGTCATGAGAAACCATTAGGTATTCATGTGATTCCCCTTAAGTACTACAAATGTTTGAAGCTAAGTTATGTTCATAATAGAATGGAATAAGAATTCGATGGAAGCAACATATATTTCATGTTAAGTATGAATTAGAGCATGGTAATGGTTTGAAAATTGTCCCAAAAAAATTAAAAAAAAACTTACTAAAAAATCTTTATAAACCTCTACAAAATCCATATATATTAAACAATCTACAAAGTAATGGTGCAATATACTTCCACGGAACAATTAACAACTAGAACACTCACATAGTTTGTGGCTGGATCACATCGATAGGGATCAAATGGTTGAGAGATAGTTATGGAACGGAAGAGAGTTTGGAAATATATTTTTTTCCTCATATTCTTTTAGTTAAACGGGTTCAATTGTGAGTTACCCATGCCTAGCTACATGTTATCACCCGCATTGTTCTTGCTATCCATTTATCAACTATGAATTATTTTTTATATTCTTTTTATTTTTATCTCACATTCTTGTAATTATCTTCCATGAACTGTTGGTTAATCTTTCATTAGCTATGAGTTATCCATACATTGATACCATTATTTTTATATTATTCTTTTGTATAATTATTTATTTAGAATTTTGAACAACTACCATAGAATAAATGTTGATAGTACACTTATCTCATCCTCGTCCATAGATGAAAAAACATATGCCATAGTCCACCTTCATTAGAGTAGTTCAAAGACACCTATATACAAATATCTCTCAAATCTTTATAAAGATCTTAACATAAAAATAAAAACATAAAAGTGATTCACGTTGGCTAAAAATATGAATTGGTGTTAAATATATAATGGGTATACTTGGTATATTGTAGGGCATGGTAACCTAATTTTATGTCAAATAAAAATGAATATTGTTATTATGTTGATAGACGTTTTTATTTGAGATTTCGGGTGAAATATACAATTATAAAAAAAAGGAATATAAAAAAAAATAGGAGCTAGCCGATGAATGGGTAACTGGTAGCAATGCACAGATAGCTCGTAGTTGATGAATGGATAACAAACAATTCATGGTAGATAACTAGAAGAATGTAAGATAAAAAGGAAAAGAATATAAAAAATAACTGATAGTTGATAAATGGATAACATGAAGAATGGCAGTGATAAAATGTAGCTAGGAATGGATAACTCAAAGTTGAACCCATTTAACTAGAAGAATAAGAGTATTTTAAAATTATTTTCAAAATGTTTTCCATTCCATAACTATCTCTATGGACCTGATCCAACCACAAACTATGTGGGTGTGCTATTGTTATTGGTAATTGATAATGTTTAATGTTGGTTATAATTAATGCTATCACAGTTTAATTTGTGGGTGGTAAACATTAGTACGTTACAAGTTAAGATAGGTGAATATCAATAAGCCACAAGTTAAGATAAGTGAACATTAATAGGACACAAATTAAATGTTATGAACAAGTTATTTGATACTTATTCTACATACATAGTTGTAATCACCTGTTGTCTATGTCTCTGTTATTACCTTCTTTCATTTTTCCTACGATCCATGGTTGTTATCCATGCATTCCACTTATCCAAGCATCAGTTAGTTACTAGTTATTCATGCATAAGCTATGAGTTATTTTTGATATATATTTTTTCCATAATTGTTTATTTAGAATTTAGAAGTATGTTGATAAAATCAATTTGGACAATACACTTGTATCATCTTCCTGAAATCTTGGAAAAACATACTTGCTACTCTATTAATCACACCGCTAACTAAGAACTTTTAAAAAAATTTGAAATCTTGTAAATTTTCATAACTTTTTATAAATAAAAAAATGAAAATTCTTCCCTGTGTTCTATGGGGTAGTGGAAGAGAATTCTTTGACTATTTGATGATTTGAAGAGAGGCTTGGATTTATCTATTAGGTCAAGGGTAAGTTTAGAGCATGTATCTTGAAATCCTTCATCTTAGTAACATAGCATGTAGGTGGCATCAGCCTTGTATGCTTATGAGTGGGTGGAAAATACTCTTGTGCAACTAGTTGATTAGACTATCTAATATGGGCACTTGATTCCATTGAATCTATTATTTCATGTTTGTTTATTTGTTTCATGGGCCTCCATGGAAGATCTCATTTGCATTATAACACTGAGAAAGATCCTTGACATTTGGGATTTTAGTGACCTAATTGTGGTGCCTTATCCCATTGATGAGGATTCCATAGTGCGGTGTTAAGTTTTTATTTAAAATTAATGTCAATTTGGGTATTTTTACACAATAATATTAATATTCATGTTTATTTGTAAAAACCATAAATTTTTTAACAAGGATAAATATATTTAAACCTGAGAAGTTTTTGTTGTGTTTGAACTTCACCTCCAAGTATGGGATCTAGTCATAGAACTTGAATTGCAAGAAGCATCTACAAATATGGTGAGATTTGTTTTATGTTTAAATATGTATTAGGAAGACACTGTCCATTTGAAGATAAATGAGACTTGTAATCTATTTAATTCTGTGTTATAATAATTAACCCATAGTTACCTACATTAGACATTAATTTAATTATTTTTGTCTTATTACCTAGATTCCTAGATTCCATTCTATGCTACTTTCCTTCTACATGTCCTAGAAGTCAACACTTGCTAAAAATGATTCATGGAGCACTTGGGAAACATCATGGAAACCAATTTTAGCATGTCTTCTTTAATCCAGATTCTCTAAAGTGCATATCTACTTTTTCTGAAAAGTTGCCTTGTTTTATTTTTTATTTAAGGAAAAACGAAAAGCTAGACTAGGTGTAGTTGACTTGTTTTTATCCCACATCATCCTCCCTCCTTTTATCCAAATAAAACAATGTATTAGTTGTCTTTCCATCCTTCTTTAGCTTTCCCACTTGACTTAGCAAATTCCTGAGCATCTACTTAGATTTGGAAACTGCTTTATGCACCTATGGGGGGGTTTGACTAGATTTGGTAAGTCTGCTTTTTGACTATTTCGAATGGCATATTTATGCTTTTGAATCTCTCATGTAATTATATATTACAGCAGCATATTAATTCATAATGTTGGATATTGTACACTTACTCAATACAGATTAGTGTTATGCTCCAATTTAAATCTCCTTTGGTGTTAATTTTGCATGTTTAATTAGCAATTTTGTGAGCGTAATTGTTCTATCTCTTGGGTTCAATTTCCACATGGTATCAGAGCCTTTGTAGATTGATTTCTCTCCTTCCGAATTTTTATTACAGGTTCAACATCATTGACTGGGATCGCATTCTGCTGACTGGAGGAAATAGTTTCTGAGCTATGGACCAATCTTAGAAGATCATCTTGATTCCATTCAATTTCTTTGAGTGGAAAGATGAGATGGAGATATTTTTGAGAGATAAATGTCTCTACAAGGTGACTATGGCAACTGAGGCAGAGCCCAATGTAGCTGCAAAGAAAATTAAATGGCACAACAGGAGGGATGAGGCCTTTGGTATTTTGTGTATGAGCATTTCAAGTGATCTCCTCTTCCATCTTGATGGATTGACATCACCTAATGAAGTGTGGGAGAAGCTAGAAGAGATTTTTGGAAATAAATATGAGATGATAGGACATCAAATCAAGAATGAGCTGATCTCCTTGAGTCCCAGTAGCTTCGAATCATTGCAACTTTTTTTTTCTAAGTTCAATGCCCTTGTTTTGCAGTTGAAACAGTCTGGGATCAAAAAGAAGGAAAATAAACTAGTATTGTCCATACTCTTTAAGCTTGGTACTGACTATTCATTGTTTTGTTTGACCTTCCATGCCACCAAGTTGACAGCTCGAGCCTAGAAGATGCCTAAGCTTGCAGAGTTCATGGAATCCCTCACACAGGAGAAAGATAAGTTGGTGATGATGGGCACCATGAAACCTTCCAAATACCAAGCTTTGGTTGTTGGAGATTCAAGGGTGGATTCAAAAAGAAAGAAAAAATATAAAAATACACCTAAGCAAAAGAGAGACAAGTCTAAGTCTCAAGAGGAGCCCCAAGGTTCCAAGAATAATTCGTAGAAGAAGAAGAATAAAGGAGAAATGACCAAGTGCGCATACTGCAGCAAGGGCTATCATCCTAAGAGCTCTTGTATGAAGAAGCAAATTGACATGTTCACCCAAATCCTGGAGAATAATAACATATCCCTTCCTAATTTCTCAAAGAAGAAGGAAGGAGGATCAAATCTAGAAGACAGAGAGAGAGTACATGCCTTTGTTGCTGGCACATCACGCTCACCTAGCTTCATCATAGATTCTGGAGCTTCTAGACACGTGGCTTCAACAAAAGAGACATTCTCCTCTCTTGAAATGTCAAAAGGAGCACCAATATTTTTGGGAGATGACTCTCTCACTGACAGTTTGTGAAAGGGTAGGATTGATCTTGACCATGGTAGTTTCAATAATGTATTGTATGTTCCAGGTCTTGCCTCTAGTCTCTTGTCAATGTATCAGATGACTCATAATAGGTCTCCAAAGAAGGTCATATTCTCCCCTGATGATGTTGAAATCACTGAGATTTCAGATGGTAAAGTCATAGAAAAAGGTGTTGTTGATCACACTTCGAAGGCATACAAGTTTTCCCATTTTCTAGCCTACTCAAATCCCTCTTCTCTTTTGATTCATGCTAATGAAGCAAGCAAGATTTCGCATGAAATATTTGGCCATATTAAATACAAGTATCTTTCTAATTTNTTCTAAGGGAGTATGTCAAGGTTGTATCCTAGGAAAACACCCAGAGCACAAGTATGAGAAAGCTAGTCATGAGAGAACCTCTGCACCTCTTGAGCTGATCCACAGTGACATTTCTAGTCTATTACATCATATGTCCATGATTCAATAAAAATATGCATTGACCTTCATAGATGACTTTTCTAGGTATTGTTGGGTTCACTTCCTAAAGCATAAGTCAGAAGTTTTTTACCTCTTCAATGTCTTTAGAGCCTTGGTTGAAAACCAGTCTAGGAGGAATATCAAGATCCTCAGATCTGATAATGGTGGTGAGTATGTAAAGTCTAAGTTCATTTAGTATTGCAAAGATGTAGGTATTCAGATGCATCATTCAATCCCTTACACACCACAGCAAAATGGTGTTGCTGAGAGGAAGAACAGATCATTGAAGGAGACGGCAACCTACATGATGGAGGCTAAGAATTTTCCACCAAAGTTTTGGGCCAAATCTATAAACTGTGAATCCTACATCTAGAATAGGGTACCTCATAAGCAGCTTGATGGTATGACTCCTTTAGAATATTGGAGTGGGCACAAGCCAGATGTGACCCATTTTAGGATTTTTGGCTCAAAGGCTTGGGCTAGAATTCCAACTGAAACGAGGAAGGCTTTGAAACCCCAAAGCCAAGAGTTCCTATTTGTTGGGTATTCTAAATATTCAAGAGGTTACAAGCTGATCAACTTGATTACTAACAAATATTTCATTGAAATATGTATTCAATTCCAGGGAGAGCCTTTAGTAGCAATTGAAGTTGGAGAGTCTTCTTCACCACCAGAACCATTGATTGTAAGTGGAGAGACTAATGAGTTTTCTTATTCTGATATGTCTAATAATGATGATTTGATTGCATATTCTAACAGTCCTACAAGACCAAAATGGGCAGCAATGACCATTCATGCAGCTGGGGAACTAGCTGGAAATCCTAATGACACTAGGAGGACTAGATCTCAATTTCAGAGTGCCCTTTTTGTGAAAGATCCTCTATTTGTTGAGAAGTGATATCTGATGGTTGAATCAGATCCATAGACATATGAAGATGCAGCACATGATCCAATATGGAAAACATCCATGAAAGAAGAATTCATCTCGCTCCATAAGAACAACACTTGGGAACTGGTTGATCTTCCCTCGGGGAGGAATCTAGTTCAATGTAAGTGGGTTTTCAAGACTAAGTTTGATGTTGATGGTTAACATTTGAAATATAAGGAAATATTGGTTTCCAAGGGCTACTCACAAGTACATGGTATTTAATACATTGAAACCTTTGCACCAGTGGAAAAGATGGACTCCATAAGGCTAGCTCTAGCCATTGAAGCTTTGAAGCAGTGGGAAGTGCATCACATGGATGTGAAGTGTGCTTTCCTAAATGGAGATCTCACTGAGGAGATTTACATGCAGAAACCTAAAGGGTTTATTTCTAATCCATATTTAGTGTGCAGGTTAAATAAATTATTGTATGAGCTCAAGCAAGCCCCTAGGGCTTGGTATGCCAAGATTGATGGATTTTTTCTATCACTGAGTTTTGTTCGATGCAAGTCTAATCCTAATGTCTATTTGAAGTTGATTCATGGTTCTTTGATGATTATTTTTTTGTATGTGAATGACCTACTGATTATAGGAAGTTCAAAGAAAGAGATTGCCTCCTTAAAGGATGCAATGAACCATGCATTTTCTATGATAGATTTGGGATTGTTGAGCCAATTCTTGGGTCTTGAAATCACTCAATCCCAACATGGAATCAAAGTAAATCAGTCCAAGTATGTCTTATATTTTCTCATAAATTTAAACATGAAATATTGCAATCCAAGCAAAACTCCCTTTTTTTCAGGAAGCTAAGCTTGAAGAAGTAGGTTCTTCTCCTATGGTAAATAATACATTGTATAGGCAATTGACTGGTTGTTTTCTTTATCTTACACACACTCGAACTGATCTATATTATGCAGTTATTGTGTCTTCAAGATACATGGATCATCCTCATGAGATCCACTGGAGAGCACCCAAAAGGATCCCAAACTTTGTTCAAGGAACAAGAACTCATGGGATCTTCTACAAAGTAAAACATGATCTTGATTTGATTGGATTTACTGATAGTGATTGGGTAGGTGACAACACAAATTGAAAGTCTACATCAGGATATGTGTTCATGCTTGCAGAAGGACTAATCAACTAGTCAAGCAAGAAGCAGAGTGGCATAGCAATCTCATCTACAGAAGCAGAGTATAGAGGAGTTGTAAATGCAACAACTCAATGTTTGTGGTTGCAGGGGATACTTGGAGAATGTGGCTTCGAATCAGAGTTTTCAACTATTATCTACTGTGATAATTAGAGTACCATTCAAATCTGCAATGATACAGTTCATAGACAATGAACCAAGCACATTGAGATCCATATGCACTACATCAGACAACTTGTGCATGATGGTACCATTGTTCTACTCTTCTGTGCATCTTCATAACAAGTAGAAGACATCTTCACCAAAAAAATTTTGTGAAAAGACCTTCATGAGTCTCAAATCACTGTTGGGGATTGTTGATCATGCTATGAAGCATGATTGATGACAAGATTTCCAAATTCTGTTTTTCATGTCCATGTTTAAGGGAGGATTTTCCCACTGGGTTTTTGCCTCTTTCCTTGGTTGTATGGACAAGTAGTATGTAAAGGGTGACTAAGCCTTGTTGCTAGGCCCTATAGTTTTCTGATATTTACTCATAAAGTCAGGCTTAAGAGGGGGTGTTAGAATAATCAACCCATAATTACCTACATTAGACATTAATTTAATTATTTTGTCTTATTACCTAGATTCCTAGATTCCATTCTATGCTACTTGCCTTCTACATGTCCTAGAAGTCCAAACTTGCTAAAAATGAGTCATGGATCACTTGAGAAACATCATAGAAACCAATTTTAGCATGTCTGCTTTATTCCATATTCTCTAAACTGTATATCTTCTTTTTTTCTGAAAAGTTGCCTTGTTTTATTTATGATTTAAGGCAAAAGGAAAAGCTAGACTAGGTGTAGTTGACTTGTTTTTTTCCCACATCATCCTCCATCCTTTTCTCCAAATGAAAACCTATATGAGTTGTCTTTCCATCCCTCTTTATCTTTCCCACTTCACTTAGCAAATTCGTGAGCATCTACTTAGATTTGGAAACTGCTTTATGCACCTATGGGGGATTTGACTAGATTTGGTAAGCCTTCTTTTTGACTATTTTGAATTGCATCTTTATGCATTTGAAACTCTCATGTAATTATATATTACAATAGCCTATTACTTCATAAGGTTGGCTATTGTACACTTACTCAATAAATATTAGTGTTATGCTCCAAATTCAGTCTCATTTAGTGTTAATTTTGCATGTTTGATTAGCAATTTTGTGAGTGTAATTGTTTAATCTCTTGGGTTCAATTTCCATAGTTTGTACTTTGGTCTTGTTACACTGGATTCAGGAGAAACCATTACTATATTCATGTGATTCCCCTTAAGTACTACACATGCTTGAAGCTAAGGTCTGTTCATAATAGAATGGAATAAGCATTCGATGGAAGCAACATATATTTCATGTTAAGTATGAATTAGAGCATGGTAATGGTTTGAAAATTGTCCAAAAAAAAAAACTAACCAACAATCCTTATAAACATCTACAAAATCCATACATATTAAACAATCTACAAAGTAATGGTGCAATATACTTCCATGAAACAATTAACAACTACCACATCCACATAGTTTGTGGTTGGATCACGTCGATAGGGATCAAATGGTTGAGAGATAGTTATGGAATGGAAGACAATTTGGAAATATATTTTTTTCCTCGTATTCTTTTAGTTAAATAGGTTCATCTGTGAATTACCCATGCCTAGCTACATGTTATCACCCACATTGCTCTTGCTATCCATTTATCATCTATGAATTACTTTTTATATTATTTTTCTTTTTATCTAACATTCTTCTAATTATCTGCCGTGGACAGTTGGTTAATCATTCATCAGTTATGAGTTATCTATACATTGCTACCAGTTATCCATTCATCAGCTAGCTACCCGTTATTTTTTATATTCTTTTTTTTGTATAATTATTTATTTTGAATTTTTAACAATTTCCATAAAATCAATATCGACACTACACTTGTCTCATCCTCATCCGTAGATGAAAAATCATAAATCGTAATCCACCCCAAATCTCAAATAAAAATGTCTATCAACATAACTAATTAACCTATATTTATAATAATCTTATAATAATTTCTCCTAAATTCTTAAAATGTCCATAAATTGATGACAAACTTTTTTTTCCAATATAGAGTAGTGGGTAGATTTATCCCGTAAATTGTGTATAGAATAAATTGTTAATATAGAGTAGTGGGTAGATTTATCCCGTAAATTGTGTACAGAATAAACTGTTAAGAGGTCACACACCTACGCAATCGTGCATAATTTTTTTATTGTGCAACTCATTTTGTTTTTTCTTATGATCTAATAATTAATATTAAGAATACAAGCACATTTCTCCTCTCCCCATCTTTTCTCAACCTTGAAAACATAGTTTAGCTTTTATTTTTTTAAATTTATTTAGGCTTCTCTTTATTTGTAAGCATATATATACAAACATATTGTTCCTTAAAACATTTAATCATATTTACTTTTCTCAACCTTGAAAACATAGTTTAGCTTTTATTTTTTTCAATTTATTTAGGATTCTCTTTATTTGTAAGCATATATATATACAAACATATTGTTCCTTAAAACATTTAGTCATATTTATTTTTTTTAAATATTATGTCATATTTATTTTTTTTAAATATTATGTTTGACATGATACATATAAGACGTTCAATCATTAATACTTATTGGTGATTGAGGTAGATGACTCTTTTATTGGTCACATAAGCATTAAGTACATTAACATTGTGAATTGCAATTATAAATATAAATCAATGAAATCTTGATTGATATAGTTATTATTTGTGTTGTTAATTTAGGTTTATGTGCTATAATTTATTATGGTATGAATCTTATAATCAAAATAATGAAGGTGTTGATGTTATTCAATGAATTTTTTTTTATATCTATTGGATAAAATTTTGTTGATTTAATGTTTAAAATTTGGCAAAGTGGAGGTATTGTAAACTTACACATTCTTGTGGTTGGTTTATAGAACAAAGAATAAAACATTCTTATATCCAAAAGAACCTTAATGTAGTTATGGAATTTCTATATCATGAGCCAATTAATGAGTAAAACCTTTAAATAATTCATAATTATGTTTTTATTAAGTTAATTTTTTTTTATATATACATATAAAATCAAATGGTAATCAATCTTTGTGGCTTCTTTTACAGGTAAATTTTGATGCAATGAAGGATGACGTAATGAGTCAAAACTAGTGCAAAGTGACATATCATACTGTGTTCAACAATCTTGACATTGGTTACTGACTTTGAAATTGTGACTAATATTTTTGGGGGGAGTTTTATAGTGTTTTTGTTTTTTTGGATCTAAATTCAAATTCACTAGGTATATAACAGTTTTGTTGTCATGTGACAAAGATAAATTTTAATAATATATACATAAAGTATTACCATAGAATAGGAAAGGGGTGGAAATAAGGTTACATATCATGGGAAAGCTATGAAATTTTTTTTTGGAGGATGATGAGGGAGCTATGGTTCAATATTTTTGACTATGGATATGGAAGGGACGTTGAATAGGGGGGCCGATGGAGGGAGAGGAGTCTGTTGATGGAGGTTTGTGGGTGGACGGGGATTCTGTTGCAGAGAATGCTCAAGGTAGGGGGTGTGGCAGGTTGGGGATCATGAGTGCGATGAAGGAGGAAGAGGTGGAATACAAATATGACAGTTACACAGGAAACAAAATCTTTCGTTATTAGGACGTGGAGATGGGAGGTGCACCCGGCTTGATGGGGGGTGTTGGATTCATTACCCAATCCACACACATATTTGGTCAATTTTGACCAAAATTAAATACTATCGTAAGTTTATTGACTCAAATTGGTATCAACATCAGTACACTAGCACACTCATGGCATCAACATCAACGCACTCACACTCTCCTTCAATCAAGGAGGCCAACTAAGCCTTCTCCTTCAATTAGGGAGGCTAACTAGGATTCCTCCTTCAATCATGGAGCAATTTTTGGGTATCTGAGTATCATAAGTTCACCAATGAGTTAATTGAACGTTGTTTCACCTAACAATCAGTTAATTTGAGTTGTAAAGGCACCTCCCTCATCTCATTATCTATTTTGGGTTGATTTAGGTGAACTGAGTGAGTGAATGTGCCTCGAATAACTCCTGGTGACTAGTTTCAGTTCAGTTCACTTCATCATAGATGAATTGAGTTAGTGATTTGACCCCACCTACTGATTGACATGCACATTTAGTTACATTCGGTTTGACTCGGTCATTCATTGCACTTTGATTCAGTTAGGACCTAGTTAGAGACAATCATGGCTATATTAGTGGTTAACTGGCGTGTTAAGAGTGGCTAACATACATTTCAGCTACACCCATCCATGCAATTCGAATTACCTCTAGTAAATTTGAATTGTCTTGCATTCATGCAAGTTTGTATGACATTGTATCATCATATCCATTCTATTATTGATAATATACAACCGCAACCTCCTATTGTAGTATTGTTATGTCATTTCATGCCTAAATTGACTTAAATCTCTTGTAAGTCTCTGATTTGTCTCATGATTGTTGTGACATAATTTAATATGGTATCAGAGCCAAGGTGGGATGAAGTTCTTTCTTCAGAAAAAAAACATGATTTTTTACGGATCTAGCATGCAAATTTTAGCAAAAAGATAGAAAATTCCAGCACTGCACCAAAAGTCGAAGGTTTACCACATAAATACTAAGCAAAGGAATTTTTGATCAAGCTTTCTTGATAAATTAAGTTGGGTGTGATGAAGACCTGAAATGTGTAGGTTGTTCGACCTTACGGTGCCCTTTTTGTGTTGATTACAGGTTTTTACAGGTCCTTACTTGCATTCACTACCTCAGCTTCATGGCTTCTACTATGAATCATCTTACTCCTTTCAATTACCACCAATGGAAGGAGGACATGGAGATTCAGCTCCGTTAAAAAGGGCTCTACCGAGTCACAATGAATACAGAAATAGAGACAACAAATGCTATTGAGAAGGAAAAGTATTGGAATAAGTTGGATGAAGGTTATAGTTTCTTATGCCTGTCTATTTCTAGAGATATTCTATTCCACATCTCAGGATTGAAGAATTCGGAGGATATTTGGGATAAGCTTGCTTCCTTGTTTGATAAGCAAGATAATCTATGGATCTATCATCTAGAGAATGAGTTGATTTCCCTGAATCGAGAAAGCTACAAAACTATGAATGGTTTTTTCACAAAATTTAAGAACGTGGTGCTCCAGTTAAAGTAGTGCAAGAAGGTTGAGAAGGATGATGATCAGCTCATCCTATATATCCTCTCAAAACTTGGTTTAGATTATTCAGTCTTTGTTTCCACATTCCATATTGGGAAGCTAACAATCCCAAATTGGAAAATTCCTTCACTCGATGCCTTCATTAAGTCCCTCACAAACGATCATGACAAGATTGTACAGATGGGGATCATCATATCCTCAAAATATCAAGCATTGTTTGCTTTGCAGCCCAAAGATTTGAAGGGTAAAGGAAAGCAAAAGAATCAAAATAATTTTGATGCTCCGAATCCAAAAGAGAAGAACCAGCAGCAAGAAGAGCCTTCTAGATCAAAGAAGCACAAGAACAAGGAGACCAAGGAAAAGACAAATTCAGGTGTTCCTATTGCGGGAAAGGATTTCACATTGAACATGACTGCATGAAGAAAAATATTGATGAGATGACTCTTCTCCTTGAGAGTAACAATATCAATATTCCAGAGAGTGTTCAGAAGAGAGATAATCAAGATCAGGATACCCAGCAAGAAAGAGGTCATGCTCTCATGGTAAGCACCTCAAAGCCCAAATCTCTCCTCATAGACTTTGGAGATTCAAATCACATGATGGCAAGTAGAGATTCCTTCTCATCCTTGGACACCAAAAAAATCATTCCCATCCACATGGGAGATCATTCTCAAATCATTTCGAAAGGAAAATGTACTGTAAAACTTGAACATGGCATATTTTTTGATGTTCTGTATGTACCCTCCTTGGGCTCCAATATTTTCAGTATATATCAAATGAATCATACCGGAGTTCCCAAGATAGTTAATTTCAGCCCTAATGATGTTGAAATCATTAGATTACATCCGGGAAACTTGTTGCAACAAGCATAGCAAACCATCATGCTAAGTCCTATGAGATTTCCTAGTTTGTGTTGGATGCAAAGCCCACCGCTCTTCTGACTCATGGGGATGAGGTAAGTATTATATGGTATGAGATAATTGTTCATTTTAACTTCAAATAATTTCAGAAACTTCAGAAAAAATCCATGGTTAAAGCCCTCCCATCCATCAAAACTTCTAGTGGAATTTGCAAAGGTTTTATTGTTGGCAAACACATTGAACATAAGTTTGATCGGGGAAAGGAAAGTCGTGCAAAGAGTATTTTGGAGCTGATTCATTCTGATATCAGTGGGCCCATTCCTACAAAATACATGAGTGGTTCATGGTATATACTAACCTTCATTGATGACTTTTCTAGATACACTTGGGTTTTCTTCCTAAAGAAAAAATATGAAGTGTTGGAAAGATTCATTGAGTTTAAAGCATTGGTTGAGAATGTGTCTGGGAGGAAGATAGAGTATCTCAAATATAATAATGGAGGGGAGTATATCAATTCTGAATTTCTGAAAATATGTGCTGATAGTGGGATCCAAATCCAACACTCCATTCCCTACACACCACAGCAAAATAGTGTTGCAGAAAGGAAAAATCGAGCCCTCAAACAAATGACTACCTACATGTTGGAGGCCAAAGTTTTAGCTGAAAACCCATGGGATGAGGCCATGAATATTTATGCACACATTGAGAACAGAGTCTCTCACTCTTCTTTGAAATGAAAGAATCCTATCGAATCCTATTTGGACACAAGTCGAATGTGTCAAATTTCGATATTTTTGGGTCCACTGCATGGGCTCGGATTCTGTTTGATAAGAGGAAATATTTGCAATTGAAAAGTATTGAATGATTATTCATTGGATATCTAGAAGAATATAAGGGATTCAAACTTCCAAATATCAGAACCAAACAGATATTCATTGAAAGAAGTGTCTATTTTGAAGAACCTCTCCTAGAGGGAGAAGAAGTTGAAGAAAATTCTGCTGAAATTATCTCTTGTTCTGTTGATCATTTGGGTAATGAAAGTGGGAGTGAAAACTATGATTTTGCATATATAATATGTGATATCAGTGATAAAAATATATCAAGTTTAGAATCATATTCTAAAGTGCAAACCCATCTCCCAACTTGGTCCCAAAATACACTCTCTTCTGCTAGGCCAAACATTGGAAATCATGTTGATCCAAGAAGAACTTGGTCTAATTTTCAAAGAGTAAGTATTGCTCTCTCTTGTCACGATTCATTGATGTCTGGTACCTATTATTTATTTATTGGGTTAGATCCTAAGTCCTATTACCATGCTCAGAAATATCTGAGATGGCAAGCTGCTATGGATGAAGAGTTTAATTCTCTTTGAAAAAATGCTACTTGGGAGCTACTTTCTCTTCCACCTAGGAGGAAATTCATGTTAGTTTTTCAACATTAAGCTAGCATTATTAGGATCTTTAACTGCGAGAATAACAAGTACAAAAATAAAACACAAGAGACAATTAACACAGTGTTTTTCCTCAGGGAAACCATAAATGGAGAAAACCCTGCAACTTCCTTAGAGATAGAATCAACACCAAAACTGTAAAAGCCCAAAATAGTAAGTGATCTCTTGATAGCAATAATCTTCTTCTTATCTAACCCTAGTGTTTTCTTCTTCCTCAACTATGCACTACACTTGAGTGTGTATGAGTTGTGTGATAAATAGAAACTCCAGTTCTCTATTTATACTAATATTGACATGACTTAAACCCTACCAGGGCCAACCACTACTAAGAGAGTCTAATAACCCTAGTGCACCGAAATTGTGGGAACTTTAACCTTTAGACAATCGGAGGGTTACCCACAATGACTAGACATGACCTATTTACATTATTGATCCTCCCAATCAAAACATCAG
>LPNX010228658.1:194559-205027 GCA_001517045.1 Pseudotsuga menziesii | reverse complement strand
CAATTACATTATAGATACATCCTGGAATAAACATCGGGTTACAATACATAAGATACATAGATGAATACATTCTGAAGTTACAAATACATCAACACTTCCTCTTGACTAGGAAGGTATTCTTTCGACATAATTTTCAGTACTGGTCTTCTTCTCTATATCACCTGGATGATCTCGTCATCTGCATCTCAAGTCTTTAAGTCATCTTCATCTTCGGATCTGGATCATCTCTCGATCTAGATCATCATGGGACATCATCACTGGATCTGGATCATCACTGGGCATCATCACTGGATCTGGATCATCACTCTATTTGGATCATCACTGCTGGATCATCATCCCTGGATCTAGATCATCACTCGATCTGGATCATCACTAGCCATCATCACTGGATCTGGAACATCATGGGTGCTATCTCATGATTCTTCTCATCACAGGAAGTTCTATAGAGCCAGCCCTTTTTCATGCTGGTTGTAGGCCTAGCCTCCATGTAGGTCTTCTTCAACACTTATATCTGATCAACACATGATCAAAGAAAGGCTCATCATTTCTGTCTGATCAACACATGATCAAAGATAAATACTGCACTTACATCTGATCAACACATGATCGAAGAAAGGCATGCCCAACACTTACATTTGACCTACTCGTCAGAAAGGCACACCCAACACTCACACCTGATCATGTAGGAACCAATCCAATAATTGTTGGAGTAGAGTCCCGCAGCTACAGGAAAAGCTGGCATTTTGGCGGATAGACAGTTTGACGAATATGAAGAGATAAGGTAAAGATACGATGTTGTAGCATGTTTCTAGCTGCAAAGCAGAGTCGGAAACTATGACTACCAGGGCAGAGAAGTCAAAGAAGACGACAGTACTTGAGCGGCCGAGAAGAGAGAGCGCACCCACTACATTGAAGGAAGCGACAGAAGACAGGAGGGCTCAGCTACCCTCATAAAGGAAAAAGAGCAACGAGGACGAGGTATTGAAGACGAAGGATAGAAAGGGAAATGGTGCATAGTACCCATGGTCATCACCGGGAAGCATGGAAGACTGCAGAGAGCAGTGGTGTGACGGAAAGCAGCTACCCCAAGTACAGATATGCCAACTGTCACTAGTTAGGGTTTTTTGGGTTACTGTTGGGACAGGCCCACGGTGTTGTAATGGCGAGACCTTTGGGCCACCTATCAAGGGATGTATTTTGTATTGTAAAAGGGTTGGGCAAGTTAGACAAGTAAACATTTAGACAGTTGTATTATAGAAACTGAGCTCTGGTTCTGTTATCAGCAGTAGTCATCTTACTATAACCAGTAGCTAGCTCATTCGAGCATGTATGTAACAATCCGCAGGGATTTACAGAGAGAGAGAGAGAGAATATTGTAAGGAGGCAATATAGAGATAGAGAAGAGATCTAGGAGAAAAGGGATCTAGGCTGTGAGTGCGGAGTTACCCAGAAGATCTCTAGCTGCATATGCGGTGCAGCAGAACTGTGTACTCTCTCAGGATATAATAAACACAGTTCTGTGGATGTAGCTTCTACCCTAGAAGTGAACCACGTAAAATCAGAGTGTTATGTGATTGATTCATGTGATTGTGTTTACTTGTTGTATCTGTCACTCATTACATGAACTTTGCTTACATTTTAATGTATGTATGTGTTATTCAGTTCATAAGCATTATAGAAGGATAAGTGCAAGTTGAAGTCTTTAAGTATTTTGTATAAGAGTTTGTCTATGTTTCACTCAATACAGTTAAGAGTCGCAGTGTAAAGCAGCCTTGTATGTTGAGTCTTGTAATTCGAACACGAGTAACACTAGGTACGCTGGGCCATAGCAGTAGGATATCGCATGGAGGCGATATCGCACCATCAGAGGAGCTGTGGTGTCCAGTACCGCGGCTTGAGGATCGAGCGTAGGAGAGAGTTACATGTTTCCCAGGATGCAGCGAGGCGATAAGGCCTAAGAGTCATCGTGAGTAAGAGGATACTGCACATCACAGAGAGAGACCTCGCAGATTGACAAGAGCTGCGAGGCGCACATAGGATGCTACAGAACCTGGTTGAAGACACTTGATTCTTTTTCCAAACCATTAGAATCACTTCGGGTGAGACTTCAGGCCGCTCCGCTATCTGTCACCGAAAGGGCCAGTGAGCTACGGGTGTTGTTGGTACATTACAGTAAACCTGAGTCTGCCCATAGAAACCAACAAATGGTTCCGTTGCCGGTTTTGAACAAACTGAGCACTGATGTTCTGTTGGCATCCTACTAGAGATGAACTCAACTAGTGGGTTGAGTCTAAGGAGAAAGATTTTTTCGAACACGAGAACAAGAGTCTTAGACTGAGTACAGAGGACTGGTTACAAAAACATATCTTTACAGACCTGCATACGATATTTTTTGCGACCTATGGAAACGAGCTTTGCGACTGGTTATCAAAGTTGACTGATAAGAACATATTCAAGAAGAAAAGAAACATTTTCTGGACACCAGAGCTGATTCAAAGCGTGAAGAACCTTGATAATCCCATTACGAGGACAGTAGAATTCTGGCTTGCGACTGTGCTAGAAGGCTTCGTCACATAGTTTGCAGTTGAACAGAGAAAAAGCTTCAGCGAGGCTGAGCGGTACTTCCTCAAAGGATATCGCGATAAGTACCTAAAATATTTAATCTTGTCCATTAAGATGTTATTACATGAAAAAGGAGTAATGGATATGGTTTTATATTAATAAGTTAACAAAATGTAATGTCACAAGAGTTTGAGAGTGATTTCGATGACATTGGACGTACACGTAGTGGAAAGAAATACAAAGTAGATTTCAGATCTCCCATATTTGAAGACAGTTCAGATAGTACTAGATAGCAGAGTCAAGCCACATAGACAGAACAGAAGGGGGTATCCCTTACCACCCTTACACCCCACAGAAACAGATCGGGACTCAAAACAATCCCGTAGGAACTCCATCTAGTAGCTCCCAAACAGTACATGCTACCGCTACATCACCTCCATATACACCATCGAGTGGTTGTAACACAACAAATCAACATCCACCACGTAGAAATAGAATGGGGGATGATATGAAGCTACCTATATTTAAGGGTACAGGGGCAGAGGACCCAGAGCAGCATTGGTTTCTATGTGAAGCCGTGTGGACCATTAAAGAAATCCATGATGATAATATTAAACTTGTATAGTTGGTCACCACACTGAGAGAACGAGCCTTAAAATGGTATATGAAGTATACCTTAGCGATACCCAGAACACTTGTTCAGGTCAGGACCGTCATGATTAAAGAGTTTAAGAAACCTAAGTCTGAGTCACAGTGTATTACAGAGCTCAAAGACATCAAACAGTTACCTACAGAGTCAGTGTGGGACTTCAATTAGAAATTCAAAGCGCTTATAGACCAAGTCAGCTTTGAGTTTGCGCCGGAGCAGCATAAGGAATGGTTTATTGCAGCCCTGCTCCCTCACATCAGACTGCCATTAATGCAGCAGAAACTCCAGATGCAGGATGACGTGTTGGAGATGGTGATGAAACTAGAGGCTTCACCTCTAGCTGAAACCAGCAGAGGTATGAAAAAACTACAAAACCAGTTGGCTAATCTCACGTTACAGATGCATGAGATTAGAAAAGGAAAAGAGGTTGCACAAGACATATGGTGCGTAAAGTGTAAAGCACAAGGCCATAATAAAGACAATTATCCAGTCTTTGTAGAATATCTAGCAACTGGGGCTCCTAACCCCTTACCACAGACCCACGGGCCATGGTGTGAAATATGCAAAACAAGAGGACACCCACCTCAGCAATTCCCTCTACTTCAGAAGTACGTGCAGACACCTAAGAACTTATACTGCATCTTCTGCAAGTCCGTAGGCCATGATGAACATGATTTCCAAGCCTATGATCTCATGGTCGGGAGCAACCAAGACTTGTACAGAGTCCAATCAGAAACACAGGGTCCAACAGCAGGACCACAGCATGATCCGGCCCATGTTGGTTGTGGAGGAGGATTCAGAGGACGAGGACGTGGAGAAGGCTTTGGCCGTGGTCACGGACCGGTTACTTTCTTTAAGTGTGTAACAAGGTGACTTGGCAAGGCAGTTAATGAAGAAATGACCGGTATACCTTACCGTATATTTGGCAACATCATATTAAATTTTCCAGATTTAGTAAATCTTTGACGAGACCGACGCCTGCACACATAGGGTTTGAGGGAAATTTGATCGGATTTTAGCATTTAATGAGGATCGAAACAACGGGTGTAGTCTCATCCATGCATTAATATCACCGATGGGTTCAGCCTAGATGACCGTTGCATCTGGGATTATAGCCTTCAACATAAAAGCAGATATCATTCATTCAGGATGGTTACTTTTGCAAGAGCCGAGAGCTATAGAGTAACTTGTTATGTTTTCCCTGTGCAGAGCTAATTTCGTTATAGAGTGCTATGATTTCCCTATTTCGCAGCCATTGCAAATCCAAAGTATTGCACCGAGTGGGTTCTGTCCAAGGAGGAACCTCTAGAAGACCTTTTGGAAAGGTTCAAGCGTGGTGGCCTTACAGCTGCCATGGTGACCACAGCCAAAGCCTTCTCCACAGGGCCGACCATGGTGACTTAGTTCATTGGGCTCTCTTATCCTCGACCACGGCCAAAGCCTTCTCCACGTCCTCATCCTCTGAATCCTCCTCCACGGCCAACATGGGCCGGATCATGTTGTGGTCCTACTGTTGGATCCTGTATTTCTGATTGGACTCTGTACAAGTCTTGCTTGCTCCCGACCATGAGATCATAGGCTCGGAAATCATGTTCATCATGGCCTACGGACTTGCAGAAGATGTAGTATAAGTTCTTAGGTGTCTGCACGTACTTCTGAAGTAGAAGGCATTGCTGAGGTGGGTGTCCTCTTGTTTTGCATATTTCACACCACAGCCCGTGGGTCTGTGGTAAGGGGTTAGGAGCCCCAGTTAGCAAATATTCTACAAATACTGGACAGTTGTCTTTATTATGGCCTTTTGCTTTACACTTTACACACCATATGTCTTGCGCAACCTCTTTTCCTTTTCTAATCTCATGCATCTGTAACATGAGATTAGCCAACTGGTTTTGCAGGTTTGTCATACCTGTGCTGGTTTCATCTAGAGGTGAAGCCTCTAGTTTCATCGCCATCTCCAACGCGTCATCCTGCATCTGGCATTTCTGCTGCATTAATGGCAGTCTGATGTGAGGGAGCAGGGCTGCAATAAACCATTCCTTATGTTGGTTCGGTGCAAACTCAAAGCTGACTTGGTCTATAAGGGATTTGAATTTCTAATCGAAGTCCCACACTGACTCTGTAGGTAAAATTTTGATGTCTTTGAGCTCTGTAATGCACTATGACTCAGACTTAGGTTTCTTAAACTCTTTAGTCATGGCGGTCCTAACCTGAACAAGTGTTCTGGGTATCGCTGAGGTATACTTCATATACCATGTTAAGGCTTGTTCTCTCAGTGTGGTGACCAACTGTACAAGTTTAATATTATCATCATGGATTTCTTTAATGGTCCACACGGCTTCACATAGAAACCAATTCTACTCTGGGTCCTCTGCCCTTGTACCCTTAAATATAGGTATCTTCATATCATCCCCCATTCTATTTCTATGTGGTGGATGTTGATTTGTTGTGTTACTACCACTCGACGGTGTAGGTGGAGGTGATGTAGCAGTAGTATGTACTACTTAGGAGCTACTAGATGGAGTTCCTACGGGATTGTTCTGAGTCCCGATCTGTTTCTGTGGGGTATAAGGGTGGTAAGGGATACCCCCTTCTATTCTGTCTATGTGGCTATGACTCTACTGTCTAGTACTATCTGAACTGTCTTCAAATATGGGAGATCTGAAATCTACTTTGTATTTCTTTCCACTACATGTACGTCCAATGTCATCAAAATCACTCTCAAACTCTTGTGACATTACAGTTTGTTAACTTATTGATCTGAAACCATATCCATTACTCCTTTTTCATGTAATAACATATTAATGGACAAGTTTAAAGATTTTAGGTACTTACCGCTATATCCTTTGAAGAAGTACCACTCAGCCTCGCTGAAGCTTTTTCTCTGTTCAACTGCAAACTCTGTGACGAAGCCTTCTAGCACACTCACAAGCCAGAATTCTACTGTCCTCGTAATGGGATTATCAAGGTTATTCATGGTCTGAATCAGCTCCGGTGTCCAGACAATGTTTCTTTTCTTCTTGAATATGTTCTTATCAGTCAACTTTGATAACCAGTCGTAAAGCTCGTTTCCATAGGTCGCAAAAAATATCGTATGCAGGTCTGTAAAGATATGTTTTTGTAACCAGTCCTCTGTACTCAGTCTAGGACTCTTGTTCTCGTGTTCGGAAAACTATTTCTCCTTAGACTCAACCCACTGGTTGAGTTCGTCTCTAGTAGGATGCCAACAGAACATCAGTGCTCAGTTTGTTCAAAACTGGCAACAGAACCATTTGTTGGTTGCTATGGGAAAACTCGAGTTTACTGTAATGTACCAACAACACCCCTAGCTCACTGGCCCTTTCGGCGACAGACCACGAAGTGGCCTGAAGTCTCACCCGAAGTGATTCTAATGGGTTGGCCAAAGACTCAAGTGTCTTCGACCAGGTTCTGTAGCATCCTGTGTGCACCTCACAACTCTTCTCAACCCGCGAGATCTCTCTCCGTGATGCGCAGTCTCCTCTTACTCGCGATGACTCTTATCCCTTATCACCTCGCCACGCCCTGGGCAACACGTAACTCTCTCCTACGATCGATCCTCAACCCGTGGTACCGCGCACCACAGCTCCTCTAATGGTGCAATATCACCTCCCTGCAATATCCTACTACTGCGGCACAGCGTAACTAGCATTACTCATGTTCGACTTACATGACTCAACATACAAAGATGCTTTACACTGCGACTCTTAACTGTCTTGAGTGAAACATAGACAAACTCTTATACAAAATACTTAAAGACTTCAACTTCCAGTTATCCTTCTATAATGCTTATGAATTGAATAATGCATACATACATTAAACTGTAAGCAAAGTTCATGTAATGAGTGACAGATACAACAAGTAAACACAATCACATGAATCAATCACATAACACTCTGATTTTATGTGGTTTACTTCCAGGGTAGAAGCTACATCCATAGAACTGTGTTTATTATATCCTGAGAGAGTACACAGTTCTGCTACACCGCATATGCAGCTAGAGATTTTCTGGGTAACTCTGTAGTCACTGCCTGGAGCCCTTCTCTCCTAGATCTCTTCTCTATCTCTATATTGCCTGCTTACAATATTCTCTCTCTCTCTCTGTCAATCCCTGCGGATTGTTACATACATGCTCAAATGAGCTAGCTACTGGTTACAGTAAGATGACTACTGCTGATAATAGAACTAGAGCTCAGCTTCTATAATACAACTGTCTAAATGTCTACTTGTCTAACTTGCCCAACCCTTTTACAATACAAAATACATCCCTTTATAGGAGGCCCGAAGGTATCACCATTACAACACTGTGGGCCTGTCCCAACAGTAACCCAAAAAACCCTAACTGGTGACAGTCAGCATATCTGTACTTGGGGTAGCCTCTTTCCGTCACACCACTGCTCTCTGCAGTCTTCCATGCTTCCCGGCACTGACCATGGGTATTGTGCACCGCTTCCCTTTCTATCCTTCATCTTCAATACCTCAGCCTCGTTGCTCTTTTTCCTTTATGAGGGTAGCTGAGCCCTCTTGTCTTCCACCGCTTCCTTCAATGCAGTGGGTGAGCTCTCTCTTCTTGGACGCTCAAGTACTGCCGTCTTCTTTGACTTCTCTGCCCTGGTAGTCATAGTTTCCGGCTCTGCTCTGCAGCTAGAAACATGCTACGGCATCGTATCTTTACCTTATCTCTTCATCTTCGCCAGACTATCTATCTGCCAAAATGGCAGCTTTTCCTGTAGCTGTGGGACTCTACTCCAACAATAATCATATCAGAAAGGCCCAGGACTTACATCTGATCAACACATGATCGAAGAAAGGATCAACATTTCTATCTGATCAACACATGATCGAAGATAGATACTGCACTTACATCTGATCAACACATGATCGAAGAAAGGCACTGTACTTACATCTGATCAACACATGATCGAAGAAAGGCACAACACTTATATCTGATCAACACATGATCGAACAAAGGCTCAGCGCTTATATCTTACCAACACATGATCGATGAAAGGCTCGGCACTTATATTTGATCAACACATGATCGAAGAAAGGCTCTGCACTTACATTCATCCAGGGTGGAACACATCCTACCACAATGACAAAAGGGCTTGCACTCATATCTGATCCTGAGGGAACACATTCCGGAATTCATATTAGAATGGCCCCCAGTCCTCGACTGAGCTACCTGGTAACTGACCAGGTGGCTCCATTCCCCTAGAGAATGGTAGTTGCCCTTACATCTTTCCTACTCGACAGAATTGCCAACACTCACATCTGACATGGGAGGAACTTAATCCTTTAACCATGACAGAATGGTTCAGCCCTCACATCTGATCAAGTGGGAACACATCCCTCTATCTCATCAGAATGGCTTCTTAGTCCTAGACTGAGTTTTCCTGGTAATTGACCAGGTGCCTCCATTCCCAGAATGGCGGTTGCCCTTACATCTGTCCTACTCAACAGAATGGCCAGCACTCATATCTGACATGGAAGGAACCAATCCTCTCACCATGACAAAATGGCTCAGCCCTTACATCTAACCATGGAAGGAACCAATCCTCTCACCATGTCAGAATGGCTCAGCCCTTACATTTGACCATGGAAGGAACCAATCCTCTCACCATGTCAGAATGGCTATGGGTCTCATCATTTTCTCTTGGAGGAAACCTCAATCTGGAGAACACCAAGCTTCTCCGTGAAGTACTCAAACTTCATCCTAGACAATGGCTTCGTCAATACATCATCTATCTGTTCCTCCGTCGCAACATACTGGAGCTTCACTGCTCCCCTCTGCACCATATCCCTGATATAGTGATACTTGATCTCGATATGCTTTGACTTGTCATGGAACACTAGATTCTTTGACAACTTCATGCAACTCTAGTTGTCACAATGTATGCAAGTAGCATCCACCTGGAAATCAAATATATCAGACAGTAGCTTCCATAGCCATACTACCTCACAAATAGCTAAACAAGCTGCGACATACTCTGCTTTAGCTATACTTAGTGCCACACAAGATCGATTCCTGCTAAAACAAGAGATCACACCTAATCCCATACTAAAGCAACACACTGAAGTGCTCTTCCTATCGATGGCACTGCCTGCCCAATCTGAATCAACATAACCCTCTAGGTTAATCTTTTGATTCGCATCGTACTTGAGCCCATAATCAACTATACCCTTTAGGTACCTCAGAATATGCTTTGCAGAAATCAAGTGAACATGTCTTGGATCTATCGGGAACTAGCTCAAGGTGTTCACAACAAAGCAATTATCAGGTCTCATGTTCATCAGGTACATCAATGACCCAATCATCTGATGATACATTATAGCATCAACTGAATCTGATGAAGCATCCTTCAATAGCTTTAGGTTCGATGCCATAGGTGTGTCCATAGCCTTGCAGTCCATCATCCCAAACCTCTTTAGGATCTCTACTGCATACATCCCTTTTCCAAGGAAGATTCCATCTGTACTCTGCCACACCTCCATACCTAGAAAGCAATGCATCATCCCCAAGTCCTTCATTTCAAACT
This sequence comes from Pseudotsuga menziesii, assembly GCA_001517045.1. Lineage (NCBI taxonomy): Eukaryota > Viridiplantae > Streptophyta > Pinopsida > Pinales > Pinaceae > Pseudotsuga > Pseudotsuga menziesii. The sequence continues at coordinate 195,262 of LPNX010228658.1, read as the reverse complement.
TAGCAGCAAGCTTTCTCTTTGTATCAGCAATCAACCCATCCATACCTGTCACAAATAGATCATCTACATATAGTAGAAGAATCATTGGGTTTCCATATTCAACCTTGTAGTAAAGGATGGAATCTGCTTTACTCTTGGTAAAGCTCAAACTAGATAGAAAGCTATCAATTTTTCTATACCAGGTCCTGGGTGCCTATTTCAAACCGTATAAGGATTTCTTCAATTTGTATACATGAGACTCTCTGTCATGTGTCTCAAAACTAAGTGGTTGTTTTACATACACTTCCTCTTATACTACACCATTCAAGAAAGCAGTCTTGACATCCATCTGGTGTATCTTCCATTTCATCACTATAGCTAGAGCAAGTACTGATCTGATGGAAGTGTATCTGGCTACAGGTGCAAAGGTTTCTTCATAGTCTATTCCTTCTTTCCGAGAGAAACCCCGAGCCACAAATCTTGCCTTATACTTTTCAATGCTACCTTCTGCAGCATGATTGATCTTGTAGATGCATTTGGAAGTTACAACTGACTTCCGTTCTAGTCTTGGGACAACATCCCAAACATCATTCTTCATGTTCTATTGATATTCTTTGATCATAGCATCCTTCCATTCTTTCCATTCTGCCGCTTCTTCATAACTAGAAGGTTCTTTATCAATGAAATCACATAGTAAAGCTACATACTCGGAGCAGGATCTAGT
>LPNX010228658.1:169190-194514 GCA_001517045.1 Pseudotsuga menziesii | reverse complement strand
CCCCATATCTTTCCACACCTTGGATAAGTTCTTGTACCCAAGCAGGTTTCCTCTTATGAGGATTCTTCTCCAGAGGTGGATCTATAGGTCTTTGTGGTTCTTGAAATTCTTGATCTTCTTCTTGAATTTCTTCTTTCATGGTTGTATCATGAATTTTGGGTGCTTCTACTTCTTCAGGTTCTTTAGCAGGTATCTTTTTGGATTTGTTGTAAGCTGTGTCTTCATCAAATGTCACATCCCTGCTTATTTCAATATTCTTGTATCCTGGGAAATAGATTTTGTAAGCCTTCGAGCTTTCAGAGTATCCCACAAATATACCCTTCTTTCTTGAAGGATCTAATTTTGTCCTTTTATCCTTTGGAATGTGTATGTACACATGACAGCCGAATATTCTGAGATGGCTGACTTCTCGTTTCTTGATGGAGAAGACTTCTTCAAGAGTCTTGTTCTCGAGTACTCTATGTGGAGTACGGTTTTGTACATACACTGCTATTCTGGAAACTTCAGCCTAAATATGCATAGGAAGATCTTGATCATCAAGCAGGTATCTTGCAGCTTCCATGATATTTCTATTCTTCTGTTCCACAATCCCATTCTGTTGTGGATTATAAGGAGTGGACAACTCCCTCTTAATCCTTGATTCTTTGCATAGCTCTTTGAATTCATTGTAAGTGAATTCTTTGCCATTATCTGATTGAAAAGTATTGATCTTCCTTTCAGTGTGGTTCTAGATCAAGGCTTTAAATTCCTTGAATTTGATGAATACTTCGTCTTTGTTCTTCATGAAGTAAACCCATGTCTTCATAAAAAAATCATCAATAAAAGAAACACAATATGCATACTTGATTAGTGAGTTTGATGACATAGGACCGCATACATTGGAGTGGATGATTTCTAGGATTCCTTTGGCTTTGCTTTCGCTGCTAGGAAATGTCTTCTTTGTATTCTTTCCTTTTGCACATCCCTTGTAGACCCCATCATGTTTTTCTTGGAATTTTGGAAGACCTTCAACAACTTTGCTTGCAATAGGTAGTGCTCTGTAATGCACATGTGCAAGCCTTCTATGCCAAAGTTCACTTGTCTCTACTGTGTCATGGACCAATGCTTGTTTTGGATGGCCCTTCAATACAAACCTCCTTCGTGTTCTCCAATCACCACTACATCATCAATAGTCTTTCCTCTTGGCCACATGATGACTTGACCATATATGGATGCAACCCTCATTCCTTTTGCATCCAATGTTGATATGGAGAGAAGGTTCTTCTGGAGTCCTGGCACAAACAATACTTCCTTAATTTTTAGAGACTTTCCAGAGTCTAATTTATATGAAGATTCCCCACTACCTTTTATTGGATATTGGTAGTCATCTCCTAGATTCACCTTGTGAGGTGATTCATTTTTTGACAGTCTCATAAAGGATTCCTTGAATCTAGTCATATGTTTGGAAGCCCCACTATCTATAATCCAATCATCACTTCCATGAGTAATGTTACCTTTGAGAGTGAAGAGCAGAACACATTCATCCTTGCTTGAAGAATCTTCACTTTCATATCTGGTTCTTTTCTTGGAGGTTTCATCATCCTCTGCAGCATGAGCATGATGTCTTCCTTTGTTCCCCTTCTTCTTATGAGAGTGGCCCTTGTTCTTAGGACGGTCTTTTGCAAAGTGTCCTCTTTCATCACATGTATAACATCTCAATTTTGATAGGTCCCTTCTAATGTTATGTCTATGATGAGGATCCTTACCTTTGGAGTAATGGGATCTTCTTCTGCCTTTCTTGGAGTGAACTGTGAGATCTTGGTCCTCACTTCCCATATTCTCTTCTCAAGCTTCTATCCATGCTTCTTCTTCAGAACATTCTTCCCATAGTCTGTTGAATTTGACTAACTTCTTTCTGGCATAGATTCCTTGGATGAAATAATCCCATGACCTAGGAAGGCCATTCAGTGTTGTCATCACAATCTCTGCATTCTCCACTTCTTCATCTACATCTTCTAATTGTTTATTGATCTGAGAAACCCTTGTGAATTAAGAATGGATGGTCTCTGCATTCTAAATCTTCACATTCTTCAATTGATTCCTCAGAGTCATCTTTCAGTTTATGTTCTTCCCTTCAAACAATTTGGTTAGGGCATCAAACATAGATTTAGGTGTCTTGAGAGAGAACAACTAAGGTATAAGGTGATCCTTGATAGAATCAGCAATGATCCTCTTTTCCATAACCATCTTCTTCTTATGTAAGGCCTTTGCCTCATCTCCCTCTAGAATTGGAACCTCCTCATGGATGTAGGAGTCTAATTCATTCTCTTCCAGGACCAGGGAGATCCTATATTTCCAGGCTCATAATTTATCAGCTCCCTCAATATTTTCATCAAGCTTGTTATGATGAGACATCTTAAACTGAGAACCTCAAATGGAAATACAAAATATTTAGATCTTACCAGGTGAAGATGTCAAATTTGGATTTGGAGCTAAAATCCTGCAGTACTAGAACAGGAGAAAATTAGGGTTTTTCTTTTTTGGATATCTATCCACCCAAATTCCTTGAAATTTTCCCCTAACTTCGATTTTTGGGAGGAGATAAATCCAATCCTAGGCTCACTTAAAAATTCCTCTTCTGTGAAAAGCCCTAATTTTTGGCAGCTATGTCGGGTCCAAAATTGAAAAACCTCAGAATTGGATTCTGCTTCGATAGAAAGATGCACCCTAAGGAGGAGAGTTATTCCACCTTAATTTTGCTGAAAATATATGGAGGAATATCCCCAAACTAGGAAACCCTAGTTCCCGTAGCTGCACAGTGTCTTCTTCTCAGGTTAGCTCTGATACCATGTTAGTTTTTCAACATTAAGCTAGCATTATTAGGATCTTTAACTGAGAGAATAACAAGTACATCAATCAAACACAAGAGACAATGAACACAATGTTTTTCCTTGGGGAAACCATAAATGGAGAAAACCCCTCAACTTCCTTAGAGATAGAATCAACACCAAAATTGTAAAAGCCCAAAACAATAAGTGATCTCCCAATAGCAGTAATCTTCTTCTTATCTAGCCCCGGTGTCTTCTTCTTTCTCAACTATGTGCTACACTTGAGTGTGTATGAGTTGTGTTATAAATAGAGACTCCAGTTCTCTATTTATACTAATCCCGACATGACTAAAACCCTACCAAGGCCGACCTCTACTAGGAGAGTCTAATAACCCTAGTGCCCCAGAACTATGGGGACTTTAACCTTTAGACAATCGGAGGGTTACCCACAATGAATTGACATGACTTGTTTACATTATTGATCCTCTCAATCGAAACATAGAGGCATGAAAACATGACTCAATTACATTATAGATAAATCCCAGAATAAACATCGGGTTACAATACATAAGATACATAGATGAATACATTCCGAAGTTACAAATACATCAACAATTAGTTCAATGAAAGTGGGTGTTTCAGATAATGGTTGGTGCACATGGAACAAACTGAAAGTAAAAATCAAGTATTTTTGCAAAATGGTTCTCCCAAGTCCAAGGAGTGGAATATCATGAGACCTTTGCACCTGTGGAAAATATGGACTCCATCAGGCTAGTTTTGGCCATTGCCGCATCCAAGCTCTGGGAGGTGCATCACATGGATGTCAAGAGTTATTTTATTCATGGAGACCTGAATAAGGAAATATGCATGAATCAGACCAAATGGTATACATCAGACACTTATTTGTTATGTAAGTTGCAGAAATCATTATATGGTTTGAAACATGCCCCAAGATCATGGTATGCAAAGATGGATGCCTTTTTGCTCTCACAAAACTTCCAGAGATGCAAATATGATCCTAATGTATATTTGCAGTAGTATGATGGTAATATTATTATCATAGTATTATATTTTTATGATATTTTGATAACATGAAGAACACTTGCTTTGATTTCTTTCATAAAAACTGCTCTTCATGACGCATTTGAAATGAGCGATTTGGAGCTCCTGAAGCAATTTTTGGGGCTTGAAATATCACAAGACTTTGATGGGATAATGGTAAATCAGTTAAAATATATTGCATACCTTTTAATTAATTGTAATATGGCTTATTTCAATGCTGCACCATTTCTTTTCCTCTCAGGGATCAGACTTGAAGAGGGAAAATCCACTCCACCCATGGATTGCACTATTTACCGCCGGTTGATCGAAAGCTTGCTATACTTGAAACATTCACGGCCTGATATTTGTCATGTCATGAATTTTGTATCAAGATACATGAAGAATCCTCATGAGCTCCATTCCAATGCAGCCAAGAGGATCCTTCAGTACATTTAGGGAAAAAGATCCCACGACATTCACTATGTTGCAGATTTTGAGATAGGGTTGGTTGCTTATACAAATTCAGATTGGGTAGGGGATTCCATAGATCAGAAGTCCACTTTTGGGTATCTCTTTATGTTTGGTGGTGGCCCCATTTTCTAGTCTAAAAAAAAATATGCTACCATTACATTGTCTTCGGCAGAGGACAATTACAAGGGAGCAGTGAATGCTTACATCCAAGTTGCTTGGTTGCAAGGAATTCTTTCAGATTTTGAGATTGGTAGTGATTTTTCCATATTCATATTTTGTGACAACCAAAGTTCTATAAATATCTCCACATATCTAGTTTAGTGGAAAAGGACCAAACATGTTGAGATTCACATGCACTACATCAAGGAGTTGGTGCATGACAGGACCATTGTTCTGCAATGCTTCCCTACAAAGGAGTAGATTGTAGATATATTCAATAATAAATTTATTGAGAAAAAGTTCACTTACCTCCATTCACTATTGGGGGTGATTTCATTAGGGTGATCAGTTACTTGTTTAGTGCTCAGCTTTAGGCGGGGGTTTCCCACTGGGTTTTCCCTCTTTCCTCACTTAGCATTTTATTTTGATCATTTTAGAGTTATGTTTTGTAAAGGGTGACCTATGGAATTTGTTGTTGGGGCCCTAGCATTTTATTCATTTTATTTTATTCCTCTTGAGTATAGCTTAAGGGGGGGGGGGGGTGTTGGAGTCATTACCCAACCAACACACCTATTTGGTCAATTTTGGCCTAATTAACCAGTATTGTAAGTTTATTGACTCAAATTGGCATTAGCATAAACACACTAGCACACTCATGAAATAAAAATCAGTACACTCACACATTCTTTCAATTAGGGATTCCAGCTAAGCATTCTCCTTCAATTAGGTAGGCTAACTAGGCTTCCTCCTTCAATCAGGGAGCAAGTCTGGGGTGATCTGAGTGTCATAAGTGCACCAATGAGTTAACTGAATGTTGTTTCTCCTAAAAATCAGTTAAACTGAGTTGTAAAGGCACCTCCCTCATGTCATTGTCTTTTTTGGGTTGATTTGGGTGAACTAGAGTGAATTAATGTGCCTTCAACAACTCCCGGTGACTAGTTTTAGTTCAGTTCACTTCATTGGATATGACTTGAGTTAGTGATGCGCCCCCACCTACTGATTGACATGCATATTGAGTTACATTCAGTTACAATCAGTCATTCATTGCACTCTGATTCAGTTAGGAATCAGTTAGAGTCAATCATGGCTAGATTAGAGGTTAACTGGTGTGTTTAGTGTTGCTAACAAACAGTTAAGCTACACCCATCCATGCAATTCGAATGACCTCTAGTGAAGTCAACTTGTCTTGCATTCATGCAAGTTTGTATGAAATTGTATCATTGATTTCATTCTATTATTGATAATATACAACTGCGACCTCCTATTGTAGTATTGTTATATCATTTCATGCCTAAATTGTCTTGAATCTCTTGTAAGTCTGTGCTTTCTCTCAAGATTATTGTGACAAAATTTAATAACACATTCTTGTGGTTGGTTTATTAAGCAAATAATATCCAAAACAAACTTAATGTAGTAATGGAATTTCTATATCATGAGGCAATTAATGAGTAGAACCTTTAAATAATTCATAATTATGTTTTTATTAAGTTCTTAAGTCTTTTTATTTGTTTATATACATATAAAATAAAATGGTAATCAATCTTTGTGGCTTATTTTACAGGTGAATTTTGATGCAATGAAGGATGACGTCATGAATCAAAACTAGTGTAAAGTGACACATCATAATGTGTTCAACAAGCTCGGCATTGGTTACTAACTTTGAAATTGTGACTCATTAGAGGAAATTTCAACTCAAAATGGGCCTTTCAACCCTAATTCAAATTCCATGTCATCATGTGTTAGCCAATGAAATTCCTTAAATTTGAAATACCGTATAGGTCTTAAACAATTTTTTAATATAAATTTGGGGATTGGTATCTATTGGCACTAGGATTTTGAGCCCCCAAGGTTGAGCGAGGGGAGGCCCCTCCCAGGAAATAGCAGAACTGCTTTAGACTGCACCTCTAGCCCTATGTAGTTAGAGAGGGATCTCTCGCCTGTCACTGAAGTATGCTCCACATAAGGTTGTCAGTCTTGTGTGTCACCAGAGTCTACTCCACATAGGATTTTCAATCAGCGTAATCGAGGGGCTAGGATCCTGAATGGGGCAAAGTATGTTGAGGAAGGTGCATGGTGGGATTATCGGGGGTAAGGGACAATGGGAAAATTGGGTCAAAACCTACGCAAGAAATGATTACAAATGGAAATAATGATGTAAGATTGCAAACATAGGCAAGATAGCTGCTGATTTCTCAATCAGGAGATATTTAGCGGATGATTTAGAGGACAAGAAGGGACAGTCCATCGCATGGAGCATCGACGAGATGAATTCCATGCAATTTTAGAAGAAGCATTGATGAATGCCTAAAATAGCAGCCGAAGCATAGCAAGTATGAATTCCAAACCACTATACCCTAAGTTGCAGACATGAAAATAAATTCAAGAGACTGGAGTGGAAACGGGAAACACATTTACACATAAAATAAAGTATGTATTGGGAAAAAAAACAACAAAGGAATCTCTGCCGTGAGTAACAGTCTTTCACTGCAATTTATTCATACACAGGTATCAAGATTTACAAATGGGAGCCTCAGCCTGGGAATGCTTCCCAATCCAATTCACTAACTCCTTTCTCCATCTATCGAGAGCATTTTTATACAATCCTACTACTGATACTACCGAATTAAAAGTTGTTACAAGTCACTATCATGCGCTAACTGTACAAGGAGTAGACTATCACCACGTTTTACAAATATGCATGACAAGAATCATGGTGATGGCTATCACATTCGAATTTAATAACAGTTTGGCATGCTTGGATGCCCTGACAGATGATGAGTATGATGCCCCCCTCTTTGCCTGAAACATGTGCTTCCACCGTGTTCAAATGCAGCTTTCTGCATGGTCACACACTGGCAAAGTGGTCATCCTCCTACACTGGTCCAGTCACATCTGCCACCTCCTTCCTCGTCGGTTGACATTGTTATACATGGGCTCTGAAAGAAGTGTTGTATTGCTTCTGGTTGAGACAGACCTGTGGGGTGTTTTATCATTCTTGTACTCATCATCTCCAGTGAGGTGAGCACTCCCACAGGCACAAAGGTGTAGCACATCTACACAAGCCCCATCACCCTTGACAAGTGTACTTTACAATCAGAATGATGAGTACTTTAAGACCTTGACGCTTCCATCCAAACAAATGTTTACACAGGGAACAGTCAATGACTGTCCCCTTCTACAGAGGATTTGGTGGGCATGATGGTATCAGGGGTTCCTGGAAAAACACTTATGAGAAGTAAGTGTCCAGGCCTCATGTCGTTGGAGGCATGGGTATCATTTCTATGCCCCAATGGTTGGTGTCACCATTGGCATGAAAATACCAAGGAGATGAGTGAGTGCAGAACCTTCTCACCAACCGTCAACATTCCCAGATAGACAAGATTTTCAAACCAGATCTTCATCGTCAAAATCTATCAGGCCTCTACAAATTCATCAAGAAGTAGAACTCGGCTTCTGGAGATATGTTAGTTCGCTCTTGTTGAACTGAAGATAGTATTTATAGGGCTTTGGGATTGATCTTCGCACAGGCTGGTGAACATTCCTGCACATTTTTTCATCGAGTGTATCTGGTCTCAACATGTGCGAAGGCGTGAGTAGAGTGATCCTTTACTTGCTGGGGATCTAGTCATTTGGCTTCATCGGCCATGGAGCCTTACTATCTATTGTGGGAAGCAGTTGTGGACACCATCTAGTACAGTAGATCCATGCTGCATACTTCATGAGGTGGACGATCCCACGTTTCCTTGTTCCTTTGAAATGGGAAATAGAATGGTCTTTCGCGTCATGTTTTCTTTGCCTCATGTGAGCTAGATATTTGCTGGCTACTTTCCTCATTTCCATAGACCAGCTCACACAAAATCCACCTATCCTTTCATGATATAACTCTACCATAGGGATGATTCCACTGCTGCGTGTGCTACAAATGGCATAAGAGAAATCGGCCAATCCACGAGAGTGCAGATTACATGTGTGAATGTTTCCTCCACTGTCACCTCCACACTGGATGGGAAATCAGTACCTTGGGAGTCTTCTCAGTCGTTCGATCAAAGGAATCTTTTATATCCACTATCCACGTTCCATTTATCCTCCCGCCAACTTTCTCTTCTGAACACCATAGGCAGTTTTGGACCGTGACACATTCTTAACTGTCGATCGAGATCGACCTTTCATGCAGTCGTTGATCCCAGTGGACCCCACCATTTTTTGCAACGGGAAACTCAAATATTCATCCGCACTAGTTTACCTTGCAAAATGAACCGTAGCCGTAGATCTATCCCCTTATTCATTGCGGCTGTTGATCTTTGCGACCTCTACCCCTCTTTCGTGATTTAAATTCATGGCTTCACACACACAAGTATGGCACGTGAAATCGATCGAGGACGTAGATATGAGTTAGATCTCATCTCAACCGTCGAAAGCCCACGGTATTTAACACGTTTCACAATCCGGGACATAATCTTTGATCCTGCATGTTTGCTCGTGCAAAGCGGTTTGGAACCATTGATTTTCCCCCAATCAATCACAGCCTTTGATTATGAACCCTGCCCAATTTTAACAATGCGCCTGCCATTTTTCTTGTTTGAGGGTGCTCACATGAAGTTCAAGGGGCTAGGACCCTTACTGAACTTTCGTCAGGCCTTTATATCGACTATTAAAATGGAGTGTTAACAACTGGCTCCACGAGGGATGCTATCCTCCTAGCGAGGTAGCAAAGAACCCTCATAGACCAAGTGCTGAAACCATTGGTCCGCCTTCAGACTTTCTTTGACATCTCCATTTTGCTCCATGCTACCGCTTTAGCAAATTCGTGCCACTCTTGCAAATCATGCTGGTGACTGTAAACCTGTGTTGGTAACTAAAAATGAAAACAAACTGAAAAACAGTAATGAAAGAAATGATCGATAACAGTTGAGCTTATTTTCTCCTAACTAGCTTTGTACACAAGTCCAACTAAGTGAAATTAGACTTCCAGTGAAGCCAATCAAGCAACTTGCTTAATATTCTTGTTCTTGTATGGTGCTTGATGGACAAAAATGAAACATATAATGGGAGAAGGAAATGATAAACAAACTAATCTTTAAGGAAGAGATGCGACCATTCATTTCCTTCACCTAGACCCTCCATGTATTCGGCCACAGGGTCGTAGAAATCATGGCAACCTCCAACACATACTGTCACCTGCTCATCGGAAAGCTACCCAAAGCTTCCTGCTTCTAGGGAGTCATCAGGCTCACAATTGGAATATTGCAGATGAGGAATCACAGAATCTTTCTCTAATGGAACATCTCTCTCTCCACCCAAAATTTCTGTAACAAGGACTTGATGTGCTTCAAGAGGGAGGTCTTTATGTTTTCCAGTGGAACTGAGTAGGCATACTCCTTCTGTGTGAGGTGGAATTCTTGAAGGAAGAGTATCAGAAAAAGTGTTTATCTATAGGTTTTTGTATCCGTCTTCATTTCTGTATAAGTTTATGGCCTGCATCACATCCATTTCCTTTTTCTTTTGCTTGGAGGCCTTAATCACGTGTCGTAGTAGTTTGAAAGAGGCATAACACAAGGGTAGGCTATCACCTCCAGTGCCCTCACCATCTTTCTCACTCTAACCTCTTGATTTTTCATTGCACTTTGATTTATTTTATCAGAAGGTGTCGTCTCAATAGCTGGCTTGTTAGGTATATTCTGCAGGTACTCTTCTTCATATTCATCGTACACAGGCGCACCAAAATCTTTCTTAAAATTGTCCCTAGTTGAGCAGGAGCGGGGCAGTTCACCATATTCAGAGAATAGTCCTACAGGACTACCTATTCTAGCCTCAGGTCGGTCATCTTTCTGCATATCATGAGAGATCTTTCACGGGCCAGAGGCTTCCTTCTTCTACTTGTAGGGCCCAACCAATTTGTATGTATATTTTATTTCACCACCACTGTCCTGATATGACAATTTTTTGTACATATTAAGGTTTTCCTCAACCTCCAAACAATCAGCGAACATCTGTTGCAGGGTGGTTGATTTTCTCTCCAAAATAAGAAAGGACAGGTCAGGAGGAAAGGTGACTACATACTAGATCTTAACAGTGTTCTCAATAGGTTGAACTTCCTTAGGCATGTTATAATAAAAGCTTGTGAATCTTCTGTTAAAACTGGATATGGCCTCACCTTAATGTCTCCTCATAGAATAAAACTCTGAAAGTATTTTCTTCAGTGGCTGGCTCTTACCCCGAAACCTCAAAAATGTGCAAGAAAGCTCTTCCCAAGTGTTGATGGACTTAGGCTACAAGTGTTTAAACCAAACTTTGGCATCTCCTTGCAAGGATAGAGCAAACGATCGCATGTAGACATCATTATGTTCTATCTCGAAAAGTTCAAAGAAATGCTCAAAGGCTTGTACATGTTTCTCAGCAGTCAAGTTTTCAGATTCGCCGTTGAACATGGGGAGGTACTTATAATATTTCACGGGAAAATCATGGAGAGTAGGAGGCAATTGCAGTGGTTTATATCCACTTGGAGAAATGGGGGAGAAAAGGTTAGGTACGATAGCTAAACTATCATTCGAGGTTTCATGAATTTCACAGGGGTGTCCCTTGACATGGGGTGCCCTTGGATAAAGATCTAGGCCAAAATCAGATGTACAAGATGATGCAACGCTTTCAGTTCATAAAGAAGGATAAACAAGAACATATTCATGGCTCTGCTCAGAATGAGTTGGGCCATAGAAGGTTGTTTTGATAAATCTAAGAAAATACAAGAGAAAACTTACAAGATAGGATAAGGCATCCTGGAAGAAACACGGACTTGAGTGCTTGGACCTTTTGCCATGGATTTTTGAGCTTCATGAGGGGTCCATTTTCCAGGAGGGATCTGCCATCCTTCCTCAGTCATTAGATTTCTAGGTCACATTACCAGCGGAGTCACTGAAGTTTGAATCCTTTAAGAGTGGAGTCGCCAGGTAAAAAGTGCTCAACCTTCTTGATGTCTGACTGATTGTTCACCATCAATAGCTAGGTCTAAATATTTGTTGTTCTTCCGAGGGAGGATCTTCAAGTTCATCCCCGGCAACGACGCCAGTTTGTTGGCACTGGGATTTTGATCCCACAAGGTCGAGTGAGGGGAGGCTGCTCCCAGAAAATAGTAGGACTGCTTTAGACTATGCCTCTGGCCCTGTGTAGTCAGAGAGAGATCTCTTGTCTGTCACTGAAGTATGCTCCACATAAGGTTGTCAGTCTGGTGTGTCACCATAGTCTACTCCACATAGGATTTTCAATCAGCGTAATCAGGGGGCTAGGATCCTAAATGAGGCAAAGTATGTTGAGGAAGGTGCATGGTGGGATTATCGAGGGCAAGGGACCATGGGAAAATGGAGTCAAAACCTATGCAAGAAACGATTACAAATGGGAAGAATGATGTAAGATTGCAAATAGAGGCAAGATAGCTGCTAATTTCCCAATCAGGAGATATTTAGCAGACAATTTAGAGGACAACAAGGGATAGTCCATCGCATGGAGCATCGATGAGATGAATTCCATGCAACTTTAGAAGAACCACTGATGAATGCCTGAAACAGCAGCCAGAGCATAGAAAGTATGAATTTCGAACCACTATACCCTAAGTTGCAGACATGAAAAGCAATTTAACAGACTGGAGTGGAAACAGGAAACACATTTACATGTAAAAGAAAGTATGTATTTGGAAAAACAACAACACAGGAATATTTGCCGTGAGTAAGAGTCTTTCACTGCAATTTATTCATACATAGGTATCAAGCTTTACAAATGGGAGCCTCGGCCCAGGAATGTTTCCCAATCCAATTCACTAACTCCTTTCTCCCTTTATCGGGAGCATTTTTATACAATCCTACTACTGAGACTACCGAATTAAAAGTTGTTACAAGTCACTATCATGCGCTTACTGTATAAGGAGTGTACTATCGCCACATTTTACAAATATGCACAACAAACATCGTGGTGTTGGCTGTCACATTCAGCTTGAATAATAGTTTGATGTGCTTGGCTGCCCTGACAGATGATGAGTATGATGCCCCCCTCTCTACCCAAAACGTGTGCTTCCACCATGTTGAAATGCAGCTTTCCACATGGTCACACACTGGAAAAGTGGTCGGCCTCCTTGACTGGTCCAGTCACATCTTCTACCTCATTCCTCGTCGGTTGACACTGTTATACATGAGTTCTGCAAGAAGTGTCATATTGCTTTCGGTTGAGATGGACCTATGGGGTGGTCTATCATTCTTGTACTCCTCACCTACAGTGAAATGAGCGCTCCCATAGGCACAAAGGTGTAGCACATCTACACTAGCCCCATCGCCCTTGACAAGTGTACTTTATAATCAGAATGATGAGGAATTTGAGCCCCTCATGCTCCCATCCGAACAAATGTTACACAGGCAACAGTCAATTACTGTCCCCTTCTACAGAGGCTTTGGTGGGCATGATGGTATCAGGGGTTCCTGGAAAAACACTTACGGGAAGTAAGTGTCCAAGCCTCGCATTGTTGGAGGAGCGAGTATCACGTCTAGGCCCCGATGGCTGGTGTAACCATTGGCATGCAAATACCAAGGTGATGAGTGAGTGCAGAACCTTCTAACCAACCATCAACACCCCCAGATGGACAAGCTTTTCAAACCAAATCTTTATCATCCAACTCTATCAGGCCTCTGCAAATTCATGGAGAAGTAGAACTCAGGTTCTGGAGATATGCTAGTTCACTCTTTGTTGAACTAAAGGCAGTATTTATAGGGCTTCGGGGTTGATCTTCACACAGGCTGGTCAACATTTCTGCACATTCTGTCATCGAGTGTATTTCATCTCAACATGTGCGAAGCCACAAGCAGAGCGATCCTTTACTTGCTAGGGATCTAGTAATTTGGCTTCATCAACCATGGTGCCTTACTGTCTACTGTGGGAAGAAGTTGTGGACGCCATCTAGTACAGTATATCCATGCTGCATACTTCATGAAGTGGATGCTTCCATGTTTCCTTGTTCCTTTGAAGTGGGAAATGGAATGGTCTCCCACTTCGCGTTGGCTTTTCCTCGTGTGAGCTACAGATTCACCGACTACTTTCCTCATTTTGGTAGACCAGCTCACATAAAAGCCACCTATCCTTTCATGATATGACTCTACCAAAGGGATGATTCCACCACTGCATGTGCTACAAATGGCATCGAAGAAATCGACCAATCCACGAGAGTGCAGATTACACGCGTGAACGTCTCCTCTGCTGTCACCTCCAGACTTGATGGGAAATCTGTACCTCAAGAGTCTTCTTAGCTGTTCGATCAAAGGAATATTTTATATCTTCCATCACTAGTACAAAATGAGGAATTAGCTACTACGTGACTAAAAATTCTAGTCACCACATCTTTTTCAAGTGATTTACTACTAAATATGAGCAATTTTGATTGACCCAACTATAAACGACTAAAATTAACGACTAATTTAGTCACCAGTTAACAAATATGACTATATAATAAGTGACAGAGTTAAAAATGACTAACATAAGTGACTAATTTAGTCACGACATAAAAAATGACTAGCTAGAAGAATATGAATTAGTCATTTATGTTAGTCATTTTTCATTGTGTCATGGAAAATTGCAATTTTGACAATAAAGTCAAAATTTTGTAAATTGTCTACCTTCTATTAGTAATATTGGTGCCATGCACCTCAATATTCAGAGATCCAACAAAGTAATTGCATGAATTTTCTCTTGACCATCTTTATCCCTGATGCACCATTAATGAAGCAAACCTGGTTAAGCGTATGCCAAAGGAAAATTACGTTCCTTATACGTCAATTATGAATTAGGTACTAGAACCAGTACCATATTGATACCTAGAAGCATCATAGCTAGTTGTTGGTCCTTCAATGTAAGAGTCCTTGCAAGTCCCATACTGAGGTGCTTTTGTAACTTCAGTATAAGTATTATGATTTGTGACCATCGAACTAGCTGCACCAGTCAACGTAGCTTCACCAAGCTCAGTTCCTTTAAACATTGTAGCAGTTGATCCAATTATAATTAAAATGGGGTGCTGACCCAGAACCAGTCTTAGATCCATATGTAGTATAAAGGTAGAGGCTTGACCCCATCTCTGAGTTTCAGGGAAATATTTCGATTCCTCGACCTCTTATAGGCCTTATGAACCTCTTTCAGTTAATTATTAATACAAGGATCATATAACTTGTCCCGTTTTTAGTGACCAAAGCACAAAATCACTAAAGGAACACTTCCATGGATACAAAAATTCAACATGTCATAATGTTGATGAGAAGAAATTAACGATCATAAAAATAAAAATAAATGATTAAACTATTGATCCAAAGTATCAGCATATAAACGTTGCAACAAACACACGAGGAAAAGGCGAGATAACAAGGACAACACACAAAGAAAAATATAGATAACAAACGCGGATGCGGGAAGTTACAGTGTGAAGGTCGGGGAATCCAAAGAGTCTTGAGATGGTAGTAGGATTCAAATTTGAAGCCTTCAGAGCCCTTCAAAGGCCATTTTAAACGTCATAGAAGGACACAAGGAATTTTACCATGCAAAAAAAAAATAGTTTCATTCCCAGCTCTTCAATAATGAAATTGAGTAAGCCTCGGTAAATTTGCAATAGAAGGGAAGCTACAAAATTTTCCTATCCAGGGATTAAGTGGACTATGGGAGATTCGAGACTCAGACTCTTCCCAAGTGCCCTTGAATAGTCGGATCATGGATGAGGATCTCAGTCCCAATCGACATGGACCATGGTAGGCCACTAGGCTTCCTAGTTCCAAGTTCAAGTCGGTGAGTCAGGACTGTGACTCACGATTCGATGTTCAATTTCAAAGCATTTAATGGCATTAGCATGCATTACTAATTCACCAACTTCATTAAATATTGGTATGAGATGATGCCACCTGCCAACTCAATTTTCCATCTGTCATCTTATTGTTCACCGAGTCACTTGATATCACAACTTACAAGTCACTTGAGTATTTGAGTATATAATGTGAAATTAAATACTTATATGAGTCATATCTAAGGATGGTGAATTGATTTGATAACCCTCCACTATCAAGGCTATGTAAGGAAAAACTAATTGTCTTGTTTTTTGGGTTACAACTTACAAGTTGCAATTTACAATGCATTGAGCAATCTTTTCTAGATTTGAACCTAACTTGGTCCAACGGGTATGTAAGTTTCCAGACCAGGGTTTCACCCAGTGCTAGACATTTCTATTATGACCACCACAATACTGGGATGATGGATCTTTGGTAGCAGGCTAGCAGCACACCGCCCTTTGTTTGTGCTCATGAATCATATCCTATACTAGTTACTCCAGTATTCTAGGATTTAATCCAATTTCCATTCATTTACTGGGGTCATAATCATTTGAATCATCACTCGTAGTCTCCCAAGGTTCACCTAGGCTGCTTAGTCTACCTGTCTCATCGAAGGAAGGGGGTTAGGTAGTAGAGACAAAGGAAACTAGAATGGAGGGCCAACCATAGAGAATGGTTGTACAATATGCATATAGTCATCTCTAAAAGAAATGAACAAATTTGTCATATACTTAACTGAATATTATCATTACTTAATTTGTCGAGATGCTTACATGGAAACTCTTGCGCCCGAGCTATTTATGAGGGTTTCCTATGTCTACAATGGCTACGATTTAGAGAGGCTCGTTCCCATCATTCAAAGCACTAGTGGGTTTCTCTTGCAAATATCGCTATTATGTCTCCCCTACTCACTCACCTCACCTTTTTACTTGAGTCTTCTTCTTCTTCCTCCTATGGGCTCTCTGATCTATGCCCTGAGTGCCCTCATAATGAAGAATGATCTCTGAAAGTATCTGGAAACCTTAGGAAAACAATACCCAGTTTTCCCTCACCTGCACAGATATATCTATGTTATGATGTAGAAGCAATTATAAAATGATTTTTTTGTAATCACGTGAAATACAAAAACATGCATTTTCCTACCTCAGGCAAGATAAACCAACTCAGGAGCGTCAAGATATTGTGGAATTGAGATGGTGTTGCTTACAATCATCTTTATATAGAAGGAAATGGTTGCACACTCTAATTCCTCGTTGTCTTATGCGGTGGCCAACTCGAAGGTTCCTCCTTTTTCACAGGCAGGAGAAAGAGAAGCAAAGGTAGAACGTTGGGTAGGTTGGATTAATGAGCTTCCCCGAACTTAAAGACACTGGTGAAGTCTATGAAAAAAATTTATTTTGGGTTTACGAGTATAGGACAGTTGGAGGTTAGGAATTAGACTCTCAACTCTCCAATTCTATGCTTTAGTGTCTCCCTAATTTCTATTTCCTCCAAAATATTATGCAAAGCTAAGCTGTCGACTTGGCTATTGTGAATTTATAGGTATGTATAGAATTTTACACTTGTGTAACATTTTATATGTGGATAAAAGTAAAATGTGTTTCTTGTTGGATTTCCTTCTGGTTCTATAAATATAAGGGTTTAAAATTTCTCCATCCAAAATGTTGTTTGAAATTTGTAATGTATTATGCTGTTGCATTTCCGCCAGACTAAGTCTCCAATACTCAATAGATGTAACCTTAAAAAACCTAGTGTTTAAATGAAATCACAACCAAAATAATCTATACTTTTCATAGTCTAGGACCACAACTTCATTTGGATAGAGGAGTAAGAAGAAAGAGCCTTGTATCTGAGTTCCAAAACTATTAATGTTATTTATCTGTCGTGAATTGTAAACATTAGGTTGAAAGAAAGAACAATATTTGAATATAAGTGTTTGAATTGTTCCAATTTCCTTAATGAAACAAATAGTTGGAAGGATAAAATATTTAACAACTGACACGGTAAATGTTGTAGACTCTGACCCCTTCGTTTCATCCTTCTAATAATGGAAACAAGAAGTACAAATTGTCTACCAATATATCTAAACAAGGGAATCCCTCGACGAACATTCATGAATGAGGGACTGGGAGTGCAATGATCTAGCAAAGAACATGATTTCAACATCCTCATTGTCGTAAACCTCCCAAACATGTGTTTATTATTCGTCTTCCTTATTGACTTTGGTAGAAACTAGACACCCAACTTGTAGTGATATTTGTTGGAGAATTTAAAGTTCTTCCTTATAGTGGACTAATAAATACTTAACCTTTTTGATAGGGCTGATAAACTCGATATAGATTGGAGGGACTATCCATAATCTACCTAAAATTGGGGATTTTGTTTGATCACTTCGAATTGGGTTATAAACTTGATATACATTGGAAGGACTATCCATAATCCACCTAAAATTGTAGCCTTTGTTTGATCACTTTGATTCGAGCATGTGGGGAGGATATGATTCAATTCTAAAAATAACTTCTAAATTTAGGGTTAATAAAAAAATTTCTCCGTGAAAGCATTAGGTATTACATTCTAGGTTTATCTTTTAGGTAGGCCCAATCACACTTGACCAATAGAGCCACCATCAAGCTGAATCAATCCTCCATTCAAAGGTCCTTCCAAATTCCAATGCCTTATTTTATCAATGGCCTAACAACCGAGTATTTCACTGGCCCGACAAAATTGTCCCTTATCTAAGTTCAATAAACTATATGCTCCAAGGACCGAGAGAGTACATTGTTACCTCACTAATTCCATGTAAATGTTGAATCACTCGGGATTTATTCTTATCGTCATTTTCTTCTATACATTGTTTTTAGTAAATAATAAAATTTTGTTGTACACTTACAGTTTCAAATGAAAAGAATGATTTATTTTTATATGTTCAATTTCTCATGAAATGGGACCCTACCCTTCAAATTTGATCCATGGATGGTAGGCCTTCGATCGGGCATGTTTACCACAGTATTGACGCCAAGGACAGATTTCTGAGCCCTCAGTCGGGCGTTGCCAGCTGCTGGGACATTTTCAGGTAAATATTTGTTGTTCTCTGAGGTCCAGTTTCAGTATTTGAGGTTAACTTATTTACTGTGATGTCGGATCCGGTTTCTGGCTTTATAAATGAATGCTTTACCCTGGGAGGTTGGGATTTAATGCATCTTTAGCTTGCTGGCAAATAAATAGATAATTTTGATACTTGCTCCGTGAGGTGATAGTTTCTGAAATGAGAACTTTGTGCAAGATAACGAAGCTTTGAGCTGTATTTTGCAAAAGCGAGACTATCCTGAGCGGTAGAGAGGCATCTTTAGCCATCTGGCAAATGAAGAGAGAATTTTGGCACCTACTTCGCGAGAGTGAGGCTGTGCTACAAAATAAATGAGAATTCACACTTTTTAGTTAGGGAAATGAAGTCTTTGTGCAAGACCACGAAATATTTGAGCTCTATTTAACAAAAGTGACACTCTCCCGAGCTGTAAAGAGCGATCTTTCTGACTGGATTTGCCTCGGTTGAGCTCCAGGGAAAGTTAGAGGTCAATTTAAATAATCACAAAATTAAGAAAATAATTAAGGTAGGATTACAGAGACTTCGCGCCTCAAGTGCATATATGGTGATTTCCCTAATTCGTGATTGGTTTAATGAAATTACGAAGTTTATAATAGATAATCAATGTATTGCTACACAGAATTCAGGACTGACATGGTTAATATGTAAGTGTGTTTGATAAATTTCTTACAGGGCCTCAGATGGTTTTTGTCCTCCTAAAAAAATGTTACTTCTGATTAGATGTAAAAAGTGAACAGTTTACATATAAAAAAGTTTAACTCACCAGAAAGCTATCTAAAAAGGAGCTTCTATCTAATACTTCTTTTACTAATTCTTGCAAGCATTTTTGACAGGGTCATTTGACCATAGTGTTGTGACTAATACATTAAAAAAACATTGTAACAAAATATCACTGGCTTCCACATAGCACTATGGTCCTTAAATGCAGTCTTTCTACCAACTTCGACCTGAAAATAGAGTAGGATTCCATCTATAATGTGAAACAGCATCAACACTCAAACCAAAAATATAAATATAAAGTCATAGGCCCTGTCCTTGCAATGAACTCTCCGGGAGGCTTACACCTTTCCTGGTTTCCCATACTAAACCAGAGTTTTATGTCATCGGTAATCCCTTTTTAGACAGTCCAACCGTCTATGAGTTAAATTCTCTGTAAATCTGATGGAATGATTGTGCCTCCACCATTTTAATCTTCTCCATAATGGGTTGAGAGAACACATCAACCCTAAATCTACTAATCATCCAATTGATGGCCAAGGATTTTCGAAATACCTGGAGTTCAATCATCTTCTCCACTACTACTAGTCTTAGCAGAATTCCCCAGGTAAAGTTTCAATCTCTGACCAGACCTCACAGGAATCTATGCATCTAGTCAATAGGTGATCTATTGATTCTAGGGCTTGCTTGCATGAAACGCAACAACTAGGACCTGACCTACTATGCCCTTGGAGCTCTTCCCAAGATAAAGCCTTTTTGGTGAGCCACATATAGACCTTAGCTTTAGAGGATATTTGAATTTCCAGACCTTCTTCCACCACCAGGTTTCTACTTCTCATGAATTATCTACAAACATAGCTTTATACCCTATCCTTGGAGTATGTAACCCCAAGGTAAGATTCTTTGACCATACTAAATAATCATCCTCTCTAAGCCTGATGTTATTCTTCTAAAACTGAGGTATATATTCCTTACACCTTTCTGCCTCCCTCTCTGATAACCTTAACTCTACCTCACTTTTACATCCCTGCTTACAAATAGTTGTGGAAATTGGATCTGCTGTTTGTGCCAAGTAATGGATTCCCTTGTTCTGCAATGTGACAACCAGCTCCTCAGAGAGTATATGTTCTTCACCACTTCCCACCCAGGGGTCTGCCACCTATCCTTACTTTAACTCTGTTACCAAAATTCCAAGCCATCCAGTTACCCACTAGTGGGAATGGCTGCACTATATACTTCCATATATTTGACAGAATAGACTTAATAGCCTGCCTGATCCTGTCTTCCATTGACAATGGTTCTATATACTTATGAAGAATCTCTTGCCTCCATATGCTTTCCATAGGATTCATCGTATAAGAAAACATTAAATTGTCAACGAGGGTTTAGAGATATCACAACACATAGAACATCTGACACTGTCTTTGACTAGGCACATCCAAGGCATATGGACCATCTGATAGTCTTGAAGGACCTTTGACGAATGATCTATGGGGAATCCACATATTTCAACTCAGGATCACATGTCAGTGATATGATCACAAACCAAATCTGATCGATATATCGCCCCTTGCTGAAAAAGGGTTAACATGCCTCACCCAGGGAGATTCAAACTAGGCACCTCCTGTCACGGAACTAGCCCATTGGACTTGAGTAGTATATGTTACATTAAAGGCAGAGATGATTTAGGGCCTCCTTGCAACATTGTACCTTAATGAATTTACATTTTATGGAGGCTTAAGGAAGTATTGTAACTTTAAAATATTTAAGCTAACAGAATAATTTTACAATCATTGTACCTAACTGAGGTGTAAGAAACAGTTGAGGATTACCCTTCAGTTTTTAGATAGTGGGAGACTTTCATTTGGGGAAATACTGCTTATAGAAACTTGGAACTATCCCTTTGACTAAATTACTTTGCTATGAAGGGCATAGCTATGTTGTCAATATCACCCAAGACTTGCACCTGGCCTTATCTGCACCCACTCTGGGGGGTTGAACTCAAGTCTCTGTTTTAATCCAACCCTGATCAACTTACTGTTTGCTGCTAGACCACAGTCCCATGGACAATAAAATGGGAGACTTAAAGGTCATATGAATTTAAATATTAGATGGCATGCTTCTGAATTAAATGTCAGCGAATATTAACTCCTTACTGTATGTGACCAAGTGGCCAAGGTGCTATTTTTTGTTGTTTCACAACCTCCTTTAAGAATCTGCAGCCTCCATGGGGTTTGTATTTATTTTCATAGTATTTGGACAACTATATAGTTGATTGAATAAACTCATCCATAGGCTTGAGTTCTTTAAGATCACCTAATATGCTTAAAGTTTAATCAATCAGATTTTTCTTTTCTTTATTTAGCTATTTGGTACACGTTTATTAAGTAATTGTGGCTCATTGCTTTTTATAGAAACACTTTTGGAACAATGTTTTGCATAATCCCTGCTTAGTGTATGATTTAGGAATTATATATGTTTTGTTGCTTTGGATGATGTTGGTTGTCTTAATTATGGATCATTTTATTCTCAGTTATCAGATGGGAACTTACTTAGGTTGATGTTTTCAGAGGGAAGAGATCACGCTTATGCTACAGAACGATGCTGCTGCAAAGGCAATAGTCTTTAGCCAATTTACATCATTTTTGGATTTAATTACTTTTTCTCTACAGAAGGTATACTTTCTCTGTACATAACTTCTAAGAATTATGTTAAATCATGATGGCAATATAGTCCAGAGTGTTCAAAAATAGTTTCTGTAATTGTCGTTGGTTATAACTTATTACTCTAAAGTCATATTTGTTGACTACAATGATTTAAAGTAAAAATATATTGCATTCATATTGGAAAAAAATTCATTTCTTTTTAAATCATATTGATCTATAACCTTGTCTTTTCCACATTGAATATTTTGTGAACCATTGGTAGGTTTAACAATGTTTATCTTATATTGCCATTGCATATTTTCCATACCTTTGTCAGTTTTTGGGGTCAGCATGGATTTTCTTAATGTGTGTTATAACTATGGTGCTATGCTTTAAAAGATATTCTAGTTAAATTCTATGGATTGTAAAATTATATTGCATTCATATTGGAAAAAAATCCTTTCTTTTTAAATCATAGTGATCTCTAACCTTGTCTTTCCCACATTGAATATTTCGTGAACCATTGGCAGGTTTAACAATGTTTATTTTATGTTGCCTTTGCATATTTTCCACACCTTTGTCCTTTTTTGTGGTTGGCATGGATTTTCTTAATGTGTGTTATCACTATGGTGCTATGCTTTAAAATATCTTCTCGTTAAAGTCTGTGGATTGTTCTTTATGTCAATAGAAAATGCTTGAACATAAATATATGTCAAATGATGCAGTCAGGGATAAAATGCACTCAACTGAATGGAAGTATGAGTATTCAGGAGAGAGATCAAAAAATTGAGAAGTTTTCAAATGATCCGGATTGCAAGGTATTTCCTTTGTTGTCATTAATCTCTGAAAATTCTGACTTTGATCATCTATTTATGATCTGGGTGTTAACATTTATTTGTCTTGTATATTTTCCTGATGAGTTTGAAGGCAGGAGGTGTGGCCCTGAATTTGACAGTAGCTTCTCATGTAAGAACCTTCCCTGTCTGGTACTGTATTTTTCTTTTGTCTGTTTGATCCTTTTCTGCTGAAGACAATAAATTTCTAGTTTGTATCTTTTTCAGCTCAACTTCGCAATGTGCCTAGCAAATAGGCAAGTGAATTTTCTAATCCAAGATATAATTTTATCTGCATCATTTTCAATTTTTTTTTATGGATCCTTGGTGGAATCCAGCAGTGGAATAGCAGGCTCAGGATCGCATTCATTGGCTTAGATAGTATAAAACAATCAGGTACTTTGTTTACAGTTTAGTCAGTTTGTAAGTAACTATATCTTTGTTTTGGTTTGGTTTGTTTTGTTGCCCTGGAACAATAAATCTCATAACAATGAAACCATGCTCGTGTATAGTTTTTTTAATACAACTGTGGTAGTATTAGTTTATCATGTTGCCTATTTGAAGCAGCTTGCACGCTATTACCAAATTACACACAGTGGGGTATATTTGAATTTTGGACCACTGTTTCCTCTCCTTGGCAGTTTATTTTGAACCAATGTTAATTAAACGGTTATCTATACGTTCCTCAAAGAATAATATATGATTAGGTCAAAACAAGTTTTGAAATTTTAAAAAGGCTTATCAAAATGTAATAATGGTATTCATGCAACAGTAAATTGCTAATAATCATTAACCATAGGTTTTTGATACATTGTCGTCAGGTTGCTTTGGAAGCAACTTAGTTTTAGGTTTCTATAGTCTCATTCAAGATTCTTTGATAATGAAATAAAGGATACTAAGATAACCTTTTTTGTACCATAACACAACTTTTGTGAACCAATTCATTAGTACAAATTTGAACTTTGAAATTTTTGCTAATGCTAAAAATATATAAAATTTTCCAGAGAAGTCAAATTGCTTAATTCTTTGGTCATCTGCAAAGTTTTAAAGGCCCACCATTGTAAACATTTCTTAAATACATTCTGTTGCAATTGTCCCTTTTGCAGAGTTTTAAGGCTGTGCCCTTGAAATCCTTTTTGAAATGCATTCTGTTGCATCTATGATCATAAAGTTCAATAGTTTGTTCAATTAACTAGTCTTTTAATACAACAACTAACTATTGTAAATCATGTTTATAGTATATACATTCCTCAGGGTCATGAGATTTTTCATTGCAAATACAATTGAAGAGAGAATTCTTAGATTACAGGAGAAAAAGCAACTCGTTTTGGAAGGGTAAACGTTATAGCCATCAGTTGCTTCTACATGTTTGATGTTTTTTAAAGTAATTGCAATATGTAGGGAGTTGCTAAATAAATTCTCATGTTTCTACTGCTTTGAAATTCAGCACTGTAGGAGATTCTTCAGAGGATTTGGGAAGGTTAACAAAATATGATCTTAGGTTCTTGTTCACAAACTAGGCAGCATAATAGATAGGAAAAATTAATGCCTTGTAATGGCTTCAAAAGCGTTGGTTTGAAAGGAGCATGTTGAGTCATAAAAACCTATGATATGCATAATCCATTTTTGTATATGTAGAAGAAGCTAAGTAGGGATTTAATTTGTGAAGGAATGTTGTATTATCTCATATATATAGTTCTACTAAAAGGGAAAATTGTTTGTCAATATGTAATGGAACCCAAAACGTGATGGTGTTGTTGGTGTGTCATGGTCCACTAGATCCATTTCTCCTAGCATCCGATGCCGAATGAAAGAAACTCTGAATGAAATGATGTCCAGAAGAATAGTCAAGAGGGTGCCTGGGCCATCCACAATGATGCTATATGAAGGGGGACACCCTTCATAACTTGTAGAGGACGGAAAATCCCATAGCTCTTGAATCAAAGAGGACACAATTCCATCAATTGGCTTGCTGGGAAGAATCATGGTGAGAAGAAGAAGATGATAGAGTGATAGAGAAATCCAAGAAGATGGAGATCTCAAGCAAAAGAGACACACACTTGCAGCAGATTCATGATGTAGAACAAAAGCCTGCAGCTCTAGACAAAGAAAACCATCAGCTCAAAAATTACCAGCAGAGAAGAAGATGAAGAAAGAAAGGAGCTATAGCAGACCAGCAAAGAAGAATTCTAGTTGTCAAGTGAATTTTGGTTTTGCATGTTGTAAACCCAATCGATATTGAAACTGGTGGGTGTTCTGTGTTTTGTGAAAAGGGCATTCAGCCTTGCAATTCTGGCAAGTTCCGTGGCTGTAAAAGCAGAAGCCCTTGAAAGCCCTGTTGTGATTATTGTAATGGAAAGAGGTTCAGAGGCTACATATGCACTATGTAAATTAGTTGCAGTTAATAAAAAGAATTATGCATGTTTATTTTTTCCAGTTGTGTGTAATTGCATGCATGTGCTTTCTGTTGCTTCCAATAGTGTTACATTTGTATGCATATTAGAGCAGAGTAAGGTTCTAACTCGTGAGGTTGTTAGCTGGTGGTAAGCTGTCATTTCATTCTACGTCAAGTGCTGCCTCCTTTTTTTCTTAGTCTCCCTTGCTTCGTCTTGAGGAAAGGTTGCCTAGATGTCCAAATCAGATGATAGAAAAGATTAATCAAATGATCTATTTGATCATTCTCTGCCATTTTGGAAAAGTATGCCTC
>LPNX010228658.1:148159-168556 GCA_001517045.1 Pseudotsuga menziesii | reverse complement strand
TTCAATCCTACCTAGATTCTTATGATACTAGATTATATTTCAGAAAGAACAGAATTGATCTATAATAGAATTTTGCTATAGAATGGTATGTTTAATACATTCCCCCTCTGGAGCAGAAGTTTTCTACAAATGAGAAGATTTTATACTTCCCTTTCTGCAAACCTGTGACTATTACAGCTACTAACCAGTTTTAGAGGGTAGTAATTTTATCTAAAGGGAATAAATTCTATAATATTTTGAAGTAGTGCAATGCATTGAATATCACGTACCAATATGACAGGAGCGCAGAGAGATATAATTGCACCCATGTTTCCTGGTACTGCAAGGGAAACAATCTTTTAATAATGATCTAGTAGAAGATGAGAACTAAAGCATAAATATAAAACACGTATAGCTATAATGGAAAAAATTGTAAAATTCCAATCCATTACCATTTGGGAATAACTCATGCCATTGGTAATGAACATCTTTTACATTCATTATGTCCTTTGTTGGTTGCACAAGAGATTTTATCTGCATTGCAAAAGTGCTCTAAAAAAGTTAAAACTCAATAGTTGTTTTCTCAAAAGATGTACTATTACAATACTTTTCCAAGAGCCTAAATATATGATAAGTTTTCTGTTTACTTGTATATAGTAGCTGAAAGACAATTTGTTGATAAGTAGAAGCACCCAGGATATAGTATACCTACAAGTACAAAGGATGAACAAATTATCTTTCATGTACAGATCCAGTTAATTTTATTTTCACATGAATACCTTGAATATTATATTAATAAATATGAACTTGTCCATGGGTACGTGGTTCAGCAGTGAAGTTGGTGGAATGTCAGGGAACTAATCAAGATTATATTCCCCCAGAGACATGAATAAGAAATTGGGTCAAGGAGCAATTCGTGGGTGAATTTGACAGAATAGTACACCCCTTGTTATGGCAGCTTAGTTGAACATAAATGCTTGTGATGATTGGGTTTCCCTTGAATGCCATTTTTCTTGTGTAAGAGAGCCACTTGTGATGGCCCACCTCCTCGAGCCACTTATACTACCTTTGGGGCTGTTTTAATGCTTCCCTCAAGTGTAAAGGAAGAAATTTAAAAAATAAATAGATAAATGTAAGATTACAAAATGCTTCCTACCATTACTCAAATATCCCAAAGGTAGCATGGAAACTCACTTTAAGAGTGTCAATTGACTCTCGTGCATCCCTCTTCCGACGTAAATTCTTGGCTACATGTAGCATCCTCTGCTAGGTTAGTCACCTAAAAAATAACTTACTGACATAACTTACATGTAGCATCCTCTTCTAGGTTAGTCACCTCAAAAATAACTTACTGACATAAAAGACAAGTTTTTAAATAGACCATCTTTAAGACCGAGGTTGATGACCATCATCTATATTATAAAAGTAAATCTATTTGAAAAAACATTCTCTGTTAACAAACATAGATGATGACAAAAATTCTATCAAACAAAGTTGCTTTCATATTGCATGTATGGAATCATGAAGGTTTGTCAGGATACCTGTGACCACCAGAGGAGAAACCTTATAATGAGCCAATCTGAACTTTCAATCCATTGTCACAACAATGGAAATAAAAAAAAAGACAGCAGCCAATATATTTGGTAGCAAATATACAACAACAGCCAATATATACAATGAAGGCATATTTCCTGTTTCCCCAAGCCACAACTTGACAATCTTGATTATCCCAGATGGATTTTCCCAGGTATGCACATAGCATGTCAGAAGGATAACAAACCATGCAATAGCAACAAGTAGCTTTAGAAAGTGCCTGAACATATCAAATAGTCTCATGCTGTGATAAGCTTTAAAGTTGAGAACAATATCCAAGACACCTGAGGATTTGAAGAAATATTAGTGTGAGAAAGTCTAAATCATTTGCAGTCCAAGTAAACAATTTAAAAAACTATGCGGATAATTTTTTATTTAACCTTGTCATGCTTAAATTTTTAGAATATTGATTATCTTAAGAATTAGAAATACAAGAAATTGTGATGATGAAAAATACAAGCAAACATAATACATTCATCCGATAGGGAAAAGTCGTGAAAATGCATCAACACTGATATATGTAAAAACCATACATGCAAACTAGAGATTATTAAACAAGATAGCTTGTTACAAATGGATGTAGTATTTTGGAACTCTACAATGGCTTGGCTTTGATAAACAGTCTTAGAGATTGGGAATTCAGGAGCAAACTCTTGGGCCCAGTTTGACATGTTTACCCTGAACAAGACAAAGTATTGCTGTTGTAATAAATATACTCAAGGCCTGCTCAAAAAGGTCCTTTTGAAAAATATCCATTGGAGAACCCAATCCATTCCAAGCAACAATAACCATTTCCTGCACAACAATAGAAATGAGTTTTTTTTACAGGAATGATATAATGATGAAACCTGGTTACAATAATAAGAAATATATACTGGATTTCCTGAAACCATACCTGCAATGCTAGAATGTAGAATGTCCACATTGAATCAAAACTTCGAAAGATGTACGAGAATGTACGCATATCCACAAAGTTTGTCTTTCCAGTGCCTTTTACTATGACCTTTGTAGATGCCTTCTGGGACTGCAAACAAGTAAACGCTAATGGATTTTAGCACTACTTATGGTATTGAATCTTTATTTGGTGCTAGATTATAAGGATAGGAATAGGCCCCAATCATGGGAACATACTCAACATACTTGTTCTCTGCAGGCCTGCAATCCACGACTGAGGAGGAATTGACCGCAAACAATGAACCATGTTTCTTAGAGAATCTCAAAGAAATTTGACAAAATTGGCAACTCTTTAGTGTTTTCTCTCAAATCCATTATTGACTGTTCATTGGAAAACCGATTTACCATTTCCTTGGTACATCAAATTTCAGCGAGTACACTGTTGTGCATGTCGGTTGTGTTGCCAAAATTAATCCAGAGGCTCCTCTTAACAAAGTCTGTATTCTGAGTTGTGGTGTCTCAACAGGTAAATCACTTCTTGGACTTTTTGATACTGATTTAAACTATATAATGTTTTACAAAGTGGGTAATCCAATTCTTAAAGTGTGGTTTGCTAGATTGTTAATAAAACCATCCATGATCATTTCCTTGATTGGATTTCTTATTCAAAATTAATTTTGTTGTGGAATCAGGGATGGGTGCAACTTTGAATGTAGCCAAACCCAAGAAGGGTTCAATAGTAGAAATATTTGGCCTTGGGGGTGTTGGGCTTGCTGTAAGTTCTAAAAACAAGTGTTCTCTCCCTTTTTGTTCATGTGTATACACCGAAGTTCAAAAAATGCAATTTTGTTGAGGATAATTATGATTAGTTTACAGTTCAACGCCCATGTCTGCAATTTTTTGGGATCATTATGACCAGCCTAGATCCAAATCTAGGCTCTATCAAGTGTCTAGAGGGATCAATTTAATTTTAATTTTGGGTAGATCAACATGTTGGGTATAAAATTTATTACTATTTTATTACAGCGTCACCTACAAACGTGACAACATCTCCCCATACTCCCCCATATTGTGCTCGAGAACGCCTTTGGACACAACTAGTTTACTCTTTAATAATATTTTATTACAGCTGTACAAACGTGACAACATCACCCCTGTGCTCGAGAATGCCTCTGGGCACAACTAGTTTACTCTTTAATTATCTGTTAGACTTCTGATTTGGACTTTAACTATGCAGGTTGCTGAAGGGGCAAGAATTGTAGGATCTTCTCGAATAATTGGAATCGATTTCAACTGTGACAGATTTGAAAATGGTTGTAGATTGCCCATTTCATGGTTGTACATCAATTGCATGCATATAGTAGTGTCCTGTATTTTGGTTTTGCAATGATTTATGGAGTTTGAGGATATGCCCTTATCTGAAATCCATATGGCATGCTTAGGTGGCAAGCTAGAGTGCATAAATTTTGAAGAGAAATGTTTTGACCATGTCATTTGCACCAAGGGATTCACATGAATCCCAAGTGTAGTTTTCTTTGGAGTGAGGCGTGCATGCTGTGATTGGTGTAATGGGGACACAACAACTTCCTTACCCTTCCAGGGCTTTTGACATGTCTCAATGTTCACGGTGTTTGATACCTTGTACTGCAAATGGTATTGGGGACTTTTACAGGATTAATGCTTTTGTTAAAGTTAAAATTCTGAGCTATAGAAGAGCCTTGAATTTAGTAATTTGATTCTCAAATTGATTTGTGTAGCTTCATTTGTTTGCAGATGGTATGTATTTGATAGAAGTGGATAGAGTCTTGAGACCAGGTGGATATTGGATTCTCTTTGGTCCTCCCATCAATTGGAAGCAATATTACCAATCTTGGTAGAGATCAAAATAGGAGCTCCAGCAGGAACAAGACAAAATTGAAGAAATAGCAGAACTTTTGTCCTGGGAAAAGAAGTATGAAAAAGGTGATCTTGCCATTTGGAAAAAGAGAATTAATACTCGTTCTTGTCCTAGAATCCTGAATACTATTGACCCACCTCCTACCTGTGAATCGGGAAATCCAGATGATTCTTGGTAAGTTCCTAAACTTCATAGATCAAAGTTGAAGACAGTTTATGTAGCGTAATTTTATAACAGAACATAATCAGATCGATAGTGTGCTAAAATATATTTTCAAAAATTCATTGCTGGTGAACAAAGTGATTATATTTATGAGCAATGTTTGTAACCCAGACATTTTTTGTGCTTAAGCAGGACCATAAGCTCAGTGTTGTAGGTATTCTTAGGTTTAAATCTAGGCTCCAATACATTCCTGGGGTTTGAAAATTAAAACCTATTTTTGTCCTTCCTAGAATGTGCTTTTAGATTCTAGGTATTGGCTACATTTATTATTCTATTAAACGAGCATTTAACACCTATCCTTGTAAGTATTCTTCTATTGGTTTTTTTTCCTTTAGAAGACTAATATCATGCCAAATTCGAAATTGGATATCAATCTTGCAATGGATATGTTACAAAGTGCATTGTGGTTGTAGGATTCCTTTGAACTAAAATTTCAGTGTGGCTGACTATGAAAAATTTAAACTTGCACTGCTATTAAGCTGATGTACATGGTCTGTTTTCTGTCATAATTTTCTGACATGTAGAAATTTGGAGAACTGCTTTGTAACAATTGATAGAATGGCCGTTGACCTATTATAATTTGTGATTTTAATTGTAAATGCTACAAGATTCAAGGGATTAGCAACTTTATATCCTGAATCAACTTTATATCCTGAATACAAGTCAAAGATACATTTTGAATTCATCATTTTTATGTGAGTTTTGAATTTTTCCTATCTTCTTTTACATTTTAATGGCCATGCATGAATTGATCTTGTGCTGCAGACAGGTTTAAGTTTAACTGTCTAAATCTTAAAAAATTTCAAGCATGTTTGCATAATTGGCTTCATATTTCATTACAGCACAAGAAGAGTTTGCTTTTCTCCCGATCTGCATTGACAGTGGCCTAGTTTTACTCAGATGATTGAAATTGTATGCTTATCTGATAATGTCTATAAAATCTGCTGACCCTCCAGGCATAAGAGACTGCAAAGATGCACTATGAAAATGCCTAAAGTCAATGATGCTAATGATGTGTCTGAAGGGATTTTGGAGAAGTTCCCAAAGCACCTGAATTTAGATATTTAAACCTTATTATAATATTTTCATAATAATGATTTCTAAAAATTAAAAATAAAACAATTAAAAAATTTTAAAACTTAAAAATGACTTAAAAACCTAGAACCTATTATGCTTCACACTAACTATAAATACTGACGGGCTTCTTGGTCTTTTACCTCACGCTTCAGTTGTCTCCTAGTGATGATCCCATAGTAGGGATTGAAACGTCGAGATTTGCGAAATCATCCAACGCAGCTCCTTCTTATTTACAATTCTCCACTGCGTAAATGACTACTTTCATAAATACTAGTTACTGGTAAGTTGTAATAGTAATAATTATGTAGTTTGTAGATTGATATCTATCATAAATTTGTTTGAATATCATCATTGTCAAGAAATAACAACTTATTAAAGGGTGCTAGCTCAATGGTAGAGTACCTGCCTAATTATAGGCAGGAGGTTGGTGGTTCGATTCCTCCGTGCCCTATCATAAATTTGTGACTACAAAAACGACTAAATTCACATATATACGACTATTAGTAGCTAATTTCCCGTATCTTAGTCGTATTTATCTTAGTCATTAATATGTTAACATCTAGTAGTTTATTCAGTCGTATATTTGGTCATTAATGGTTGCAATCAGTGACTAAATCAGTGACTAAATCAATGACTAACTCAATGACTAAATCAATGACTAAATCTGTGACTAAATCAATGACTAAATCATTAACTATCAATGACTAAAACAATGACTAAATCATTGACTATCAATGACTAAAGCATTTTCTATCAATGACTAAATCATTGTCTATCAATGACTAAATCAATGACTAAATCAATGACTACTAAGTCAAGCTATTAATGACTACTGAAATATGACTAGCTATAAGATAGTGGTAATTTGCTACTATTAGTCACCGACTCAAAAATAGTCGTTTATAGTCTGATTTTAGTCATTTTTTTAGTCATTAATTTCTCATTTTATACTAGTGCATCCATGTTCCATTCATCATGCCGTCAACTTTCTCTTCTGAACACCATGAGCAGTTTTGGACCGTGACACATTCTTAACAGTTGATCGAGATCGACCTTTCATGCAGCTGTCGATCCGAGTGGAACCCACCATTTTTTGCAACAGGAAACTTAGATATTCATCTGTGCTAGTTCACCTTGCAAAATGAATCGTAGCCATAGATCTATCCCCTTCTTCATCATGAATGTTGATCTTTGCGACCTCTACCCCTCTTTTGCGATTTAAAGTCATGGCTTCACCCACACAAGTATGGCATGCGAAATTGATCGAGGCCGTAGATATGACTCAGATCTCATCTCAACCATCGAAATCCCCCAATATTTAACACATTTTGCAATCCGAGACAGAATCTTTGACCACACATGTTTGCTCATGTGAAGCAGTTCGGAACCGTTGATCTTTCCCTGATCAATCGCAGCCTTTAATTATGAACCCTACCCAATGTTAACAATGCGCCTGCCATTTTTCTTGTTGGAGGGTTCTCATATGAAATTCGAGGGGCTGGAACCCTTACCAAGCTTCCGTCAGGCCCTTAGATCAACTATTAAAATGGAGTGTTAACAGAATCATAAAAAACTACTTTTTTGTTCGTATGTTTTACATATCTCCCTATGTTTTTACTCAAATTTTGATCAGGAGAGCTCGTTGGATGCAGAATTAAATTATACATCCAAAGAGTACCTGCTCTCCATACTTTTGATGGACCCTGCTATGCCAAAAATAAGAAATACCTTAAAAATGTGATGATGATGTCTCTACATCCAACAAGCTCTCCCGATCGAAATTTGAGTAAACACACAAGGAGATATGTCAAAAATACGAACAAAAAAGTAGTTTTTTCTTTTCTTGCTCCAAAATTAATAACTATTATTTTATTATTTTAACTATTATTTTATTGTTTTCCTTAGGATGCCCATTTTGAGTTGAAATTTCCTCTAATGAATATTTTTTTGGGGGGGGGTTATAGTGTTTTTTTTATTGGGATTTGAATTCAACTTCCATTAGGTATATAACAATTTTGTTGTCATGTGACAAAAATAAATTTTAATAATATATAAACAAAGCATTACCATGGAATAAGAAAGGGGTGGAAATAAGGTTACATACTCCCTTATATAAATGTTATCATGGGAAAGCTCTGAATTGTGTTTTGGGAGGATGATGAGGGAGCTAGAGTTTCAGTTGTGCAACTACGGAGATGGAGCGGAGGCCGAATAGGGGCCTGCGGGAGGGAGAGGATCGTGCTGATGGAGGTTTGTGGCTATATGGGGATTCTGTTGCAGAGAATGCTTAAGGCTGGGGGTGTGGCAGGTGGGGGATTATGAGTGTGATGGAGGATAAATAGGTGGAATACACCTCTGATAGTTACATAGGAAACAAAATATTTGGTTATCAGGATGTGGAGATGGGAGGTGCACCCGGCTTGATGGGGTTAGAGGCGCGCAACAACGGGGGTCCAGATCTTTGGGCTGATCTATTAGATGATGTGTCTCTAGCTATCGTGGGTGAGCTAGATTTCCTTGGAATGTCAACTGCTCCAAGTGAATCTTTCTGTGCAGGTTTATCTGGGTCAGTGGGGGTTACTAGCACTTTAGTGGGTGTGGGTAAGACTTACTCTGTTCTAGATGAATACGTGGTTATTGGAGGAGGGCTTGTTTTTTTCTTGGGAGGGCATGTGGCAGTTGGTGGGGGTCTAGAAAATGGGTTGGGGTCTCTACCATAACTACCCTTGGCCATGACGGGAGAGGTAATGAGGTTTTTTCCAGCCTCACTAGGAGTTTTGGTGGGTGGTTTTTCTCCTGTTGTTTGCTCTAAATGAGTCTCTCCGAGCATTTTCCTTGTACCTGATGCGGTCCCGATGGTGCAGGATTCTGATTTGGGGTTTGGTGGGATCTCTGTTGTGCTGTGATCGAATAGCTCGGTGTTGGAGTGTGAAGGAGGACTATCTCCTTGGCCATGCGCTCTACCATATGTGTTTCCCCCTTTTGTGGGTTGGAAAAAGAAAGGACAGGAAAACAAGAATTCAAAGTGCCTCAGGATGTAACAGCGGGAAGATAAGATTTTATTTGGAGTAGATGTTCAAATAGAATGGGTGGTGGAATTCTCTGAACTCATAGTGGTTGATTGATCTTGAGGGAGGTGTTTTGGTCTTCCCTTCCTTATCACTTGGGCTATCAATTCTTGTGGTAGCCACATATTGACTATTCCTAGGATTACAAACTCGATGAGCGGCTGGTTTGCTTTTGTTTGTGGTTCTAATAGTGATGTGGATTGGGTTATGAACAATGTACGGTGTATTACAAGTATCACTGTATGTTTGAAGTTTTGGTCACCATTGTTCGACACCAAGAAGGAAGTGGTGGAAAAGAATCTTATTTGGGTTAGGTTCCCTATTTTTCCCATGGAATATTGGACTGAGGAGTGCTTGAAAATGGTGGGAAATTTTCTTTGTGAATATGTGACAACCGAATTCTCCTTTCAATAGATGGGGCGGTGGACGATGGCATGTATAATGGTTCGCTTGGATATTAAACACGGCCTCATGGTTGAGTTAAAAATTGATACACCATATGGGACCTTTTTTCAGCCACTTGATTATGAGGGGGTACCTTTTTGCTATCACAGGTGCCATGTGTATGGGCATGTGGTTTCAGAGTGCCCATTTCCTTTCAAGGGGAAGCATAGAGGTTCTATGTATGTATCAGGGGATGATGATGCTCAAGATCCAGGAGGGTTTGTTCTGGTGGTTGATAGGGTGAAGAAAAATTGGGTGTTCATGGTAGAGAAGCCAAGAGATGAGGCAGTTGGAATAGCGATGGATCAGCAGGCTCCTCCGATGCCTTCAAAACCTATGGTGGCTTCATCACCCTCTGGTATGTTTACTAATTTTTCTTCTTCGATAGCATTTTTTTGTTATTTGGGATCTTTGGGTTTTGTTGTAGGTGGGGTGGGTGTTGGGTCTCCTAGAACGAGTTTGCATGCTTGTGCTGGTGCAGGTGGGGGTGATGGTGGGTATCCTAGAGTGGTACTTCATGTCAGCACTATTCAGTTCTCATTACCTGAGTTTTTATCTTCGTACTCCCCTTCCCTGGTGTCCCATTTCTCTTCTAATACATTGGAGGGACATAATATACACTACAACTTGCGGAATAGAGAGGTATACTCTGAAGATCTCTTGGGTGGGAGGATTCCATCCTTATTGGATAAATCCTTGGGATCTTTGCGGGGGCATGGAAGAAAATCACATTTGTCAGTGGCTCAATATCGAGTTAGGCATGAGGTGGCCTATGGAAGGAATTCTTCAATTCACTGGGAACTTAGAGCAAAGAATGCCCTATATGGGGGTATTTACATGAAAATTATTTCCTTCAAATATCATGGGGTGATGAACCCTTCAAAACAATCATCACTTAAGTGCCTAATTAATGCTTTTGCGCCTGATGTTTTACTTCTATAATAAACTATGGGGAATTCTGATGTTGTGGTGGGAGAATTTAAATCTATGCTTCCTTGTTGGGACTTTTCTGCTATTGATGCTAATGGGAGGTCGGGAGGGTCTATCCTCTGGTTGGAGGTTAAAGCTATGCAGGTGTGAGAATTTATGGTGTAGCTATTCTAGCTCGGGGCTAGATGTGTTTGTCCCAAATTTGGGGCAGTGTTTAACTATTCTAAATGTCTATGGGTTGTATAAGGATAAGGTGCCCTTTTGGGAGAAGGTATTGACCAACCCTTTGTTGGATGGTCATGACTTAATTCTACGAGGGGATCTAAATTTCTCCTTGGGGTCAACGGAGCTGTGGGGACTGAGGGCAGTACCTGATGTACTATCAAACTATTTTTTGAATGGATTGGTAGGTACAAAAGGTTTGGTTGGAAATAAATCGTGTTAAGCTGATCCCTACTTGGAGAAATCACAAAACTAGGGAGGATCGAGTGGCAAAGCTTTTGGATAATTTTTTGGTGTCATAAGTGTTTCTGGATTCGGTGGAGATGATTAGGAAATGAGTATCTGATGGTGGTGATTCTGACCATTTTTTGATTATCCTGCAGTTTTTTGGGGGGGTGGGAGAAAGCCTCCTAGGCCTTTTAATTTTAACCCAAGATGGCTGGATGACAAGTCTTTTGGCGAGTTGGTGAAAGATGAATGGGTTCCTTTTGTTCTAGAGAGGGACCGGTTCGCTGGGAATAATTTTATGAAAAACTTATACAGTGTGAAGAAAGACACTATTATCTGGGATCGATTAAAGTGGGAAATGGAAGTGGCTAAGCTTCGAGATTGTGAGTCGAGACTTACTGGTATCTTGGAAGATGCAGGGGGAGGCTTCAAGTTCGGATCGACTGAGATGAGAAGGAAGTCATTTTGTTGGAAGGATGGAGACAGAAACTTCTTAGTGAAATGGAAGTGACTTGGAGGTTAAACAATAGACCCCTATGGTTGTTGTGTGGAGATGAGAATAAAAAACTATTTCAGGCTTATGGAAAAGGGAGAAAGATTACAAATACTATCGGGGGCTTCCAAACTCTCAGGGTGAAACAGTCACTTCCTTTGAAGGGCTGGCTGAGGTGGGGGTTCAACATTTTGGGAATATTTTCAGGGAGAGTTTGAGGGCTAATATTGTCAAAGTGCTCCATATTGCACAATTATTTCCCAGTTTTTTGGAGCTAGATGATAATATGAAGCTAATGATGGAGGTAAGGGACAAAGAGCTAGTAGAAGTTATTCACTCTTTTCAAAAAACAAGAGTCCAAGTCCTTATGGATGGACGATTGAATTCTACCTAGGGTGTTTTGATACTTTGGGGCTTGATTTGCTACAAGTGGTCAATGGATATAAATAGGATGGTTGCATCCATAGACCCTTTAATGCCACCTTCATAGCATTGATCCCAAAGTTTGATGAGCCGGACACTTTGGGTGAGTATCATCCGATTTCACTATGCAATTGTATCTACAAAATCATTTCGAAAATTATTTCAAGATGGCTCAAGGAGGTTTTATCAAATTGTATTTCGAGGGAACAGTTAGATTTTTTGGAGGGTCGAAGGATCCATGAAGATATTGGTGTGTCCCAGGAGGGATTACATAGTTTAAAAACTAGGAACATGAAGGGGGTTGTTATAAAAATCGATCTCGCTAAGCTGTATGACCGTGTTATATATTTATACCTAAGGATGTTGCTTACTGACTTAGGGTTTGGGATTGATTTTATTAAATGGATCATGGCTTGTATTACTGTACTCTCTTTTATTTTTTTCATTAATGGATAAACAAGTTATTTTTTCAGGAAGGGAGAGGTTTGAGGCAAGGATGCCCTTTATCTCCTTTACTCTTCCTACTTGTGGTCGAAGGGTTGAGCCATTTTATTGATCATACTAAAAGGAGGGGGGATTCAAAGGAGTTCCTATATCAAATTCCTTATACATATCTCATCTACTTTTTGTAGATGACATTCTTATTTTCCATGATGGCTCTCGCACAGATATTGATAATCTTTGTGATGGGTTGGACCTATTACAAGTGGCTACATGTATGGTTATAAATATGTAGAAATCGACCATCTTTGTTTCAAACCTGCGAGGGAAGGAGGTTCAATATCTGGTGAGTAGACTTCCTTTTCATGTGGGAGAATTGGGTATGGGACTAAAATATTTGGGATTCCAAATAAATCCTAATTCATATCTTAAGGGGGATTGGATGTGGCTCCTTGCGAATATTGAAAAACGAATCCGGGTTTGGAGACATAGATGGTTGTCCAGAGCAGGGTGACTCATTCTTATTAAAAGTGTACTAGAGGCCATTTCAGTTTACTGGATGTCCCTCTGACGGATTCCGAAAGGGATCCTGGAAAAAATAAGGCGAGTGTGCTTTGCTTATCTATGGAGGGAAAACAAAGCTAAACATTCATTAGTTTGGTTTCAGTGGGACATAATTTCTTTTCCAAAATACCTAGGTGAGTGGGATCTAAAAAAATTCATATGTTTTCAAAATCTCTTACAACTAGGTATCATGGTGTTGCAGTTGTAACTTTTTCCCAAATTTCTGGAAATTTTGGACCCTCATTTTTTATTTTGTTTGCCCCACTCTGCTATGTGTTTGGATTATTTGAGGCCTATTTCTTACTTATAAAGATTTCGTTTGGGTCTGTGCATGGTTTTGGATTGTAAGGCTTATCATTTTACTATGTTTATTGTTGAGGTATGAGACGGAATTGTTATTTTCCGTTTTTCAAAGGTCAGCCCGCATTCATTATTGGAAAGTAGACCTCATTTTTTTTTATCTTTCCAGAAATATTTATGATTTTGATAGGAGGCTGTAGGCTGATTGAGTTCCGCCGTTGCGGTCCATGAATAGACTAATCGCCCATCGGAATGTTTGTTATGTCGTCGATATCCTATTCATTGTTTCTCCGATGTTGACTAGCCTCCATATTTTCTTGGCTCTAAGGCTCCCACCGTTGTAGCTGAACAACGCTCTGACTATCCAATGCCTCAGTAAGTCTCGCCCCAATGTTTTATCGCGCCGAGTTTTGATGTGTATTCCGGAACCCCTATACTGTTAGACTTCCGTCGTTGCGGCTTTAAAATGCACTAATCCTCCGATGTCTAGTGTTCCAATCCACCGATGGGGGTTTTTATAGGCACATTTCTAAATTGTTTTCCCACCGGTTGTCATGAGCTCGTCACTTTTTTCATAGAGGACCTTCGTGCTTCGTCTTTTTAGGTTGTTGTTTACACGAGAAAGCCCGCTCCGTTTTCCTTTTCTTTCAGTTTTCATTTGATTGGTATTATGTTTATATTTATTGAAGATAGTCAGAATAAATGATGAATTTTCGTTTGATCGCAGATAGACATGGGAGTTTTTCTTAGATCCCTTTGAATATTATTGCGGGGAAGAAGATGTAGTTGGAGGACAAAGCAGGATAGAAAAGCATAAGGCAACAGAGTTGCTGCTCGAGGAAAATAAAATAATAGGGGTTTGACAAGGGACCAATGAATGGTAGAATGTCATCATTAAAGAGAAAGGGCCCTAGCTTGTGCGTTTCGTCGGTTACCTAGCGGTATCTATTTTTTATTAAAGTCTTTAATTTAAAATGTAATGTGGAATCATGAGCATTGGAAAAACGACAAGGATGGAGATTGAAACGTTGGTGGGGAACCCAAAGGTTGAGCTGGTTCGTGTATAAATGGGAAAAGAGAGAAACAAAGAGGGCTTTTTCCTAGAGAAACTTGTGAACTAATTGTTGTAAGAGGAACTACTTTGTTTTGCAATAATAAAATTACAAATTTTTTCCTGTTGGAGAAAGTGTTGTGTGGAATGTTCAAATGTGATAAAATGAACAATGTTGAAGGGGAACTATTTTGTTTTCAACTGTGTTTCATTAACTGTGAGAGCATTCTAACTCTCTGAACCTATGTTCTTATTTGAATGTTCTCTGGTTTATTCTGTGATAATTTCCACTATGAGTAATGGATGTTTTAACGGTTGACGAGCTATCTTGTCGCGTATATATTTATTCATGTTTATTTGTTTTGATTCTAAGAACAACTATCTATGATTTATCTTAACATGTGAACAGTATTACATTACTCATGAATTAATGATCTTGCTCCCTGGGGATAGCTTAGTTAGCTTTTGTTTTTCCAATTGTGTGTGATTTAGATACAAGAGAGTCTAAGACGAGATGTAAGAACCTGCGCATCACATTGTGACCACTCCTTGCATTCTTCATCAATTTTCATCTTAGTTAGGCACTTGCACATCATACTTAAAGTCAAAATACAAAAATATACACAGTGGACTAGGCCGCAATCGGTAAAACCCTTTGTTTTTGTTACTTGACCTATGGTAGCGGGACCACAAACCGGACGGATTCCCTACACCAAATAGTCACGGGTTAGTTGGGAACATTGACTAGGGAGAATCCCTTGCGGTTGCTGCCTACGAATTTCTAGGCCTCAATAGTTTCTGGCGCTAGAAGGAGGGCCACCAGTGCATGGTTGGCCGGGGAAATCCATTTCCTCGAAATAACTCCACCAGTGATAGTTTTGAAAGCAGTTTATTTCCTGATCCAAATACTGAGGAGAATAAAGAACATTTTTTTGTTGTGGACAACCAAGTAGTTAATGATATGAGAAGACACATGCGGGATTATGTAAAGAGTATTGGAGGATTACCCATTATCCCTGATTCACCCCAAAGAGAATACAAGAAGAAATACCATCCCATCTTGGAAGATTCAGTGTTGGTTGGAGATTTGGAAGAGTTAGTAGAAGTAGCATTACAGGAGGTTGTTCATCCTTTGAATCAAGTAGGCCCAAACACACCTTACTATTCTCCTGTGCAGACTCCTGTTCCTTCACCTCCTCACTCTCCACCTAGACTCATGGCAGGTGTAAATGAAAACTAGTCACCTAACCCATCAAATCCACCACCGGCTTGGAAATCCATATCACCCCTGAACCTAACACCGCTGTTGCATGACTTACCTCAGGCTTTCAAGAAGATGCTGCCTAAGTTTGATCTGAATGAGAAGATGTTAGTAGATGACCATTTACAATTTTTTTATTTGGCAATAGAAGGGTTGAGGGCTGGGGAACATGAGGATGTCGTTTGTAGAATTTTTCTGCATACCCTTAAAGGAGCAGCAGCATCATGGTATTTTGGTTTTCCTGCAAACTCTATCCCACACTGGGATACCTTCTAAAGGATTTTCAGAAGCAAATATGCAACAGAAAAAAATCATGCGGCTCTCATGAAAGGGATGTGCACCTTAAAGAAAGAAAGAAAAGAGAAGGTGCATAGCTTTACCCAAAGATTTACAGCTTATCTTAAGAATTTTTCTGAAGTCGACAAACCCTCAGATAAAATTCTGATTGAGTATTATACTTCAGCTCTAGGACTCGAGTTGGCTATGTTTTCCAAAATGAAATCCAAACCTATGCTAGCAGAAAATTATGAAGAATCCAAAAGAGTGGAGGTTGAAAAGGAAAGCATCGAAGACTATCCTGAGCAGTAGAGAGAAAAAATTGTTGGGAGGAAAGTTTCGTTATTTACTAAGCCTAAAGAGGAGCAATCACTAGATTTCGAAGGAATGGCAAAGATGATGCAGAAGCTCTCTAACAGAATAATAGATTTGGAAAAGGAAAAGGGAGCCCAGAAGTTTTATAAGCCTTATTACAAAAAAAGGGAAGATACCAATGAATCCCAACCCCCTCCACACAGCCCTGCATCTATGAACTTAACGGAGGTAGGGATGGATAATTTTTGCACTTTTCACCAACAACCCCATTCTAAAAATAATTGTCCTCAATGGATAAATTCAATGATGTTGGTAATGAACCAGCTTTTGGATTCCAAGTTAACCGAAGATAATGATGAAGAAGGAAAAGACAACAATAAATCAACAGAAAAACAAGAGGATGTTGGGCTATAGGGTAGACCCAGTATTTATACCATTAACTTCACACCAACAAAATACCCACAGTGTTGGCCCTTTCGGGAACAACCTGTGAACAGGTTGTAGTCTCACCTGAAACAGCTTTGGGGTGCCGTAGAATTAGGTTTCTGCAAGCAGAAGAGGGATATTACTATAGCTTTAGCTTCTAACAATTATAATCATAAAATGCAAATCTTTAATAGTTACTTATTTAGCTTCGCGATTAGATAAACAAACAATGCCTTGCTTAACCCTTTACTGGGAATTCCAGTGAAGTTAGTATTTAGCAGTGATCTTACTTATCAGTTATATATTTATCAATGCATAAAAAAAACATAACAACAACACAACAAAAACCACA
Organism: Pseudotsuga menziesii; assembly: GCA_001517045.1. Classification (NCBI taxonomy): domain Eukaryota; kingdom Viridiplantae; phylum Streptophyta; class Pinopsida; order Pinales; family Pinaceae; genus Pseudotsuga; species Pseudotsuga menziesii. The sequence continues at coordinate 152,100 of LPNX010228658.1, read as the reverse complement.
ACACACGATATAACGTGGTTCACCCCCAGTTTAGTGGTTACGTCCATAGAACTGTGTTTTATTCAACTCTTTACAAAAACCACAGTTCTGATCTACGCACTCAGCTGCAGATCCCTTCAAGTTCTCAAATCCATGCACACAGTTGCAGGCCTCTGCGCACACAGCTGCAGATTTCCTTAATCACCCAAAACCCTCTGCGCACAAAGCTGCAGAGGTCGTCCACGCACACAGCTGGGACTTAACCTTCTTACAAACAAGCCTTAGCTTCGCATCAATTCATCTTACATGAAAATCCTAAACTGACTTCTTTACAAGAGTGCTTATTTATAGTGCACTTATTACAAAACCATGGGCTTAAACCATGGGCACCCCAAAACCTAAACCCTAGACTTAAACTATGGGCACCCCAAAACCTAAACCCTAGACTTAAACCATGGGTTTATTACAAAAAGAATTTTTTTACTCACCCCCGACACCCCTAAGACTATTTTGAGTCGTAATTCCGCTTACAACTTCCACAAAAACCGCGGAGTTACCAAAATTAGGGACCATTAAGGTATGCGCCCCAACAGAGGATGAGGCCATGGTTTTATGGGATTGTGTATCGTTGTTTGACGCCAAGGAAGAAAAGGATCTAAGATATGAAGATATCTTGGAAACAAAAGTAATGACGAGAAGTCAGGGGTTGATTAAGGAAAATAGTCTTGTGCTCCCAAAGATCAGGAGACTTCAAAAGAATGTTAAGAAATTTCAAAAAAACACCACTGCTAATAAAATTCTGGAATTTACCATCACTAGTCAAAATACTAGACAGATCAACTTGCCTACTAAGCCCATTGAAGAAAAGATAAATAATGTTAAAATGAATCTCACAGAGCATAAGATGGATTATGACATTGTGGAGGATATCAAAAAGGTAAGGGCAAATATCTCATTATTTGAGATGTGCAATGTGCCACAACAAAAAGAAAAGTTATTGAAAGAACTTGAAATGTCAGAGGAGAAACTACCCACTGAAAATCAGCCCCAAGAAGAAGAAATTGTTGAAGCGAGTGTAAGAGGTAAACCTAAATGCAAGACCCCTCCTTTTCTCCTCACTTTTGAAATTTTCAACCACAACGTGCACAATTGTCTAGTAGACTCGGGGGCATCAGTCAATGTTATGCCATTGTCGGTTTGTAAAAAAATAAATGGGAAACCTAAACCATCCACCTAGAGGGTTATTCAATTGGATAGAATGAATGTGAAGGTAATTGGGGAAATAGAGGATGTTCTCATTCGCTTGTCTTCAAATGATAAGGTCTATCAATTCATTGACATTGTTGTAGCTGACATACCTGAGGCTTATGGACTTGTATTGAGCAGAGATTGGTTAGCAAAGTTGAGTGGATATTTTGCCTTATACTGGTCACATCTATGGCTACCTTATAAAGGAATCCCAAATCAAATTAAAGTTTTAAGGGAGCCTCACATGAAACACAATGTTACTCAGTTCGAAGAAAAAAATGAACCAGTGAATTCTGTTCTAGGAAATTACTTTATTGAACTAGAACCGGGAAATTATCAAGCAGAAGAAGCCAGTGATATGTCAGACGCTCAGCCTGATCTCCTTCGGTTCTCACAGGCTGATGAAATCGATTGTAAAATAGTAGATTTAACTGTAGATGTAGATATTGATTCACGCACAGTAGTGGTAAGCGATTTTTGGACGCTTTTCTTTGATGGTTCTAAAACTTTGGAGGGGTCAGGAGCTGGTTGTGTCCTGATTGATCCTCAGAAAAATAAACATTTTCTTTCATGTAGGTTAGAGTTTTAATGCACCAATAACACAACTGAATATGAAGCACTAGTTCAGGGACTAAGAAAAGTAGTTGAATTAAAGGTAGAAAATTTGAAAGTGTATGGGGATTCTAAAATAATTGTAAAACAAATTCGAAATCAAATACATTGAATTTCTCCTCATTTAAAAGCTTATCAAAATGAAGTATGGGATTTGATTAAATATTTTCACGCATTTAACATTGTATCGCTTCCTAGACTTAAGAATGCAGCAGCTGACTTGTTGGCCACTTCAGTTGCGAGGCTTGTGCCCTCTAATAATCAGTGCTCTATTGAATTGCTTTTCAGGCATTCGGTTCTAGATATGATCACCAATATATGAGTGTTCGATGATGATCAGTAGATTCTAGAATTCCTGAGAAATGACAAGACCTTCAAAGGGGCGATTATTGACGATGAAGAACATCAAGCCGAGTTAAAATTCGATAATTTTATTCCTAGAGGATTCAGGACTTTGGAGCGAATGTTTGATTTAAACGAGAAATTCAGGAGGCCAGTGAATGTGAAGACTCATAGCTCATCTCTACAGTTCGAGTTGATTAATTTGGGGACTGAAATTGAGCTTAAATATGTGAATATGGGAAAGTGTTTCTCTCTAGGTGAAAGGAATAAGTTCATCAATTTGTTCAAACAATACAAAGATGTTTTTTCCTGGATGTATGAAGATTTGAAGACATATGACACCAATATTATTCAGCATGTTATCCCCATCAGATCTGGAATCAAACCTTATCAGCACCCTTTAAGGAAGATGCATCCAAAATTAGAACCTTTGATTCAAAACGAAGTAAAGAAGCTGTTGGATGCTAGAATTATCTTCAAGGTTAGACACTCGGAATGGGTTTCAAATTTGGTACCAGTAAGGAAGAAATCCGGAGAAATTAGAATATGTGTGGATTTCAGAAACTTAAATCGCGCTTCGGATAAAGACAATTATCTTGTCCCACCCATGGAACAGATATTGCAAATGGTTTCAGGTTCTGAATTATTCTCTTTATTGGATGGATTCTCAGGCTACAATCAAGTGTTAGTAGTTGAAGAAGACAGACTTAAAACTACATTCATAACTAGATGGGGAATTTTTACTTACAGAAGGATGCCCTTTGGACTCATAAACACTAGAGCTACTTTCCAGAGGGATATGGACATAGCTTTCCGTGGTCTGATTGGCCACAATGATGTAGTATACCTCGCAATGCTGTAGTATACCTCGATGACATCATGATATTTTCAAAGAAAAGAGAGGAACATGCTTTTCATCTAAAGCATATTTTTGAACACTGCCGAAAATATGGTATCTCACTAAACCCCAAGAAATGCGTGTTCGCCATTACTGAAGGTAAGTTGTTGGGTCATGTGGTTTCTAAGAAGGGGATCTCCATAGACCCAGAGAGGATCAAAGCTATCGAACAGATTCCCTTACCCCATAATAAAAAGGGCATGCAATCATTTATGAGGACAATAAATTTTGTGCAAAGCTTTGTGCCAGATTTTGCTCAAATTGTTAAACCTTTGCATAAAAATTTGGCAAAGCAAAGTGTACAACTCAAATGGACCGATACAGAGAAGAATGCATTTCGTAAAATAAAGATAGTTGTTGCGCATGCACCCTCCCTCAAAAGTCTATATTTCGAGAAAGATTTTATTTTGTACACTTTTGCATCTGACGATTCACTAGCAGCAGTGCTTACCCAGAAGGAAGATGGGGGAGATGAGTTTCCCATATCATTTATGAACACTGGTCTGCAAGGGGCTGAATTGAATTACCCAGCTGTGGATAAGAAAGCTTATGTAGTGTTCAAAGCAGTAAAACAATTCATACCATATATACTTAACAAATGGACAAAGGCAATAGTTCCACACCCAGCTTTGAGGTGTCTTTTCATGCAAAAGGAATTAGGAGAAAGAAGAGGAAACTGGGTAACAACTCTATAGGAGTACAACCTTGAATTCAAGCCAACCTCCATAGTTAAAGGGCAAGTATTGTGCAAACTAATGACTAAAAGTAAAGACAATGAAGAACATGACTGGGAAGACGAAGCTGAGTTATATTTAATGGATGTATGTCCTCTTTTCACAGCTCTGGACTCTTGGTATCGAGA
>LPNX010228658.1:115836-147573 GCA_001517045.1 Pseudotsuga menziesii | reverse complement strand
TGAGCTCTCCTGATTGAAATTTGAGTAAAAACACAATGAGATATGTCAAAAATACGAACAACAAAAGTAGTTTTTTTTAATGACAAATATGTGAATTCAACCATTATGGTTGACTTATTTTATTGAAATTCTATTGGTTCTTGAATTCCAACTCACAAAAACTTATTTTGGCACGTTTTCTTATAAGGCCCATTTTAGACCCCAAATTTCCTCTAATGCCTTGTGCATTACCTTCAAGCAGGATTGTTACCAAAACATTGGAATTCTAAGCAAAGAAGAGCAGTGCATCTTAAATCAGCCTCATATCAGATTATTGAAGGAATATTATTCAGAAAGAATTATGATGGAGTTCTTCTTAGATGCTTAGAGAAAGAAGATGCAAAGAAGGTCGTGATAGATTTACATGATGGGTCCACTGGAGGACATTTCTCCAGAGATACTACAGCTCATAAAATTCTTAGAGCCGGATATTATTGGCCCACACTGTTCAAAAATGCACATGCCCATGTCAGAAAGTGCGACATTTGTCAAAGGTGTGGTGGAAGACAAGTTAAACCAGCAGGACCATTAAAGGCTGTGATGATAACAGAACGTTTTGAGCAGTGGGGGATGGACATCATTGGGGAGATAAAGCCAAATTACTCCCTACAACACAAGTATATTCTAACAGCAACCGATTACTTCACTCATTGGTTCAAAGCCATTCTATTGCGTAAGGTGAATGAATATGCAGTCATGGAATTCTTGCAAGATCATATTATGACTATATTTGGAGTTCCAATTTCTCTAGTTTTCGATAATGCTACTTATTTTTCCTCTATAAAATTAACTGCATTTGCTCATGAAAAAGGAATTAAGTTGCATTACTCTGCAAATTATTATCCATAAGGAAATGGTTTGGGTGAATCTTCGAACAAGAATATGATTATAATCTTAAAAAAGACTGTGATAGAAAACTAGAGAAGTTGGCATGCAGCATTACCAAATGCTCTTTGGATGATAGGGCCACCCCCAAGACTTCGTTAGGTGTGTCCCCATATACCCTTGTTGATGGAAAAGAGGCCATTCTACCCCCCAATATCATGCTACCCTCTTCCATAATCGCTCAAGAATCTAGAGGATCAAATAATGAAGTCTTACAGATGAGGATATATAATCTGTTGAAGGCAGAAGAATCTAGATGCAAGGCTAGAGAACGTTTTAAACAACAACATGAGGTAGTCAAGAGGTGGTTTGATAAGCACAAAGCTGGAACAAAAGAATTTGAGGTGGGAGATTTGGTTCTCAAGTGGGATCATCCTCATGATGAGAAAGGAAAACACACGAAATTTCAACAGTTATGGGTAGGCCCTTTCCAAATTGTAGCAAAGCTTGGCCCCTCAACCTATAAGTTGCAGGATTTACGGGGATGGGAAGAGAACTTACCAGTAAATGGTTTAGTTCTTAAGCCTTATTTTTTTTTATTTGGTTTTATTTGTTCTATTTTGTATATAAATAATTGACTTGTTTTGCCACTTTGATTTGTTCTTTTCCTTTTGTTTAGAGTGTTTTTCTCTTGATTCCAATAAAAGAAGCGAACTTTTGGTTGCATGAAGAGCATCAGAACCCTTGATAAACTTAGATGCTTTGGGCGTTAGACTGTTTGAATATGTTGAAAATTCTTCTATTAAGTAGTTTTCCTAAAATGTCTATGAACACATTGAGATCCAGCGTAATCTTTGAAATAACTTGGAATTAAAAGGTCTGGATTACGTTTTCAAGGCTCCATCCATTTCACATCTAAAATGTCCTAGGGGGTGATAGCAAAAGATCCATGGAAAGGAGAGAAAGGTAAACAGTATATTATATCTAAATGATCCCATGCTAGGAATTGAAAGCTAAATGGCTAATAAGAGTCAGAACTCCTAAGAAAGAAAATATTCATCAAAACAAAGTACTAAATTATATGAGTACAGTCTGCCTAAAGCTCTTCTCTGTCCGTGAGCTGAAAAGTAAATACATCTCTCACACAAAATGACACTATGGATAGAAGAGCCTGAATAAAATTCAGAAAGAAAGGCATATGGAGGACTCCAAAGAACAAAAAGTTCAAAAAGCACAAAAGTGCAATTGGCATGGGAATGGGGAACAAATGAATATTTCTGTTCACCATGCATTCCAATCCTGTGGTGTCTAAGTTGGAAGCTACCCAAAGATAAAGTTACAATGAAATCCGCCTACTTAAGCCTCGAAAGAGTTATCCTGACCTTGAGGTTTTTGTTTCCATTCCCAAAAATTGGATTATCATCAATGATTACGGGTTCATATATGTGACATTATAGGAATCCAGACATCTAGAAGAATTCAACATGTCAATTTCACTGCTAAATAGTCTATTGCTCAAGGAAGGGTTTATTCAGAGATCTGGATTCACCAGTGAGCTAACAATTGTTGCAGCTGCAACTTTTTCCCAAATTTCTGGAAATTTTGGACCCTCCTTTTTTATTTTGTTTACCCCAATCTGCTATGTGTTTGGATTATTTGAGGCATGTTTCTTTCTATTCGAGATTTCGTTTGGGTCTGTGCATGGTTTTTGGACATTAATGCTTAGCAGTTTACTATGTTTATTGTTGAGGTATGAGATGGAATTGTTATTTACCATTTTTTGAAGGTCAGACCGCGTTCATTATTGGAAAGTAGACCTCATTTTTCTATCTTTCCGGAAAGAGTTATGATTTTGATTGGAGGCCGCAGGCTGATTGAGTTCTGCTGTTGCGGCCCACAAATAGACTAATCACCCATCAGAATGTTTTTTCTGTCACTTATATCCTATTCATTGTTTCTCCAATGTTGACTAGCCTACAGATTTTCTTGGCTGTAATACTCTCACTGTTGCAACTGAACAACGCTCTAACTATCAAATTCCTCAGTAAGTCCTGCCCCGATTTTTTATTGCACCGAGTTTTGATTTGTATTCTAGAACCCCTAGACTATTAGACTTCCACTGTTGCGGATTTACAGTGCACTAATATTCTGATGTCTAGTGTTCCGATCCGTTGATGGGGGTTTTTATAGGCGCGTTTCTAAATTGTTTTCCCACCGGTTATCGTGAGCTCGTCACTTTTTTCATAGAGGACCTTCGTGCTTCATCTTTTTAGGTTGATGTTTACACAAGAAAGCCCGCTCCATTTTCCTTTTCTTTCAGTTTTCATTTGATTGGTATTATGTTTATATTTATTGAAGATAGTCAGAATAAACGATGAATTTTCTTTTGATTGCAGATAGACATGGGATTTTTTCTCAGATCCCTTTGAAGATTATTGCGGCGAAGACAATGCAGTAGGAGGACAAAGCAGGATAGAAAAGCATAAGGCAACAGAGTTGTTACTCGAGGAAAATAAAATAATAGGGTCTGACGAGGGACTGATGAATGGTAGAATGTATTCATTAAAGAGCAAGGGACCTGGCTTGGGCGTTTCATCGGTTACATAGCGATATCCGTTTTTTATTAAAGTCTTTAATTTAAAACGTAACGTGGAATCATGAGCATTGGAAAAATAACAAGGCTGGAGATTGAAACTCTAGTGGGGAACCGAAAGGTTGAGCTGGTTCATGTATAAATGGGAAAAGAGAGAAAAAAAGAGGGTTTTTTCCTAGAGAAACTTGTGAACTACTTGTTGTAAGAGGAACTACTTCATTTTGCAATAATAAAATTACAAATTTTTGCATGTTGGAGAAAGTGTTGTGTGGAATGTTCAAATGTGATAAAATGAACAATGTTGAAGGGGAACTATTTCATTTTTAGTTTTGTTTCATTAACTGTGAGAGCATTCTAAATCTCTGAACCTATGTTCTTATTTGAATGTTCTCTAGTTTATTCTATGTTAATTTCCACTATTAGTAATGGATGTTTTAATGGTTGACAAGCTATCTTGTAGTGTATATCTTTATTCATGTTTATTTGTTTTGATTCTAAGAACAAATTTTTGTGATTTATCTTAACATGTGAACAGTATTATATTACTCATGAATTAATGATCTCGCTCCCTAGGGATAGCTTATTTAGCTTTTGTTTTTCCAGTTGTGTGTGATTTAGATGCGAGAGAGTCTAAGATGAGAGGTAAGAACCTGCGCATCACATTGTGACCACTCCTTGCATTCTTCATCAATCTGCATCTTAGATAGGAACTTGCACATCATACTTAAAGTCAAAATACAAAAATATACACAGTGGACCAGGCCGCAACTGGTAAAACCCTTTGTTTTTCTTACTTGACCTAGGGTAGCCAGACCGCAAATCGGATGGATTCCCTACACCAAACAGTCACGGGCTAGTTGGGAACGCTTACTAGGGAGAATCCCTTACTGTTGATGCCTGCAAATGTCTAGGCCTCAACACATGGAGACTGTTATCTTCTTCAAATATTTGCACCCAGGTGTGATTCATAAATATATTTCCCCACTTTTTTTCTTGAGTGGGTTCGAATGGAAAACAAGTACAGGAGAGGTGCATCTATCATATGGAATGAAATGGTTCAGGATTTTGATATTGTTGGATCTGGTTTGGCGTGGAGAGTAGGGTATGGACACTGGGTGAGGTTGGAGATGGACCCCTGGGTTGGGAGTGGGAGAGTACACATACTTCATGTGGATATTATTATGGCATTGTCTGAAAGAGGGCTCCTCTTCTTATCACAAGTAGTGGACCCGGCTACTACAACCATACCAAATCAGGGATGGTTGGAGGGCAATAGGCTTGGTTTAATGGTGGAACACTAGGTAAGTTGGAATATATATAAACAGGTTCTTATTCTTTCACATTTCATATTATCATAAGAGGATGATGAAATTATATGGGATTTTGATCCTTCCGGGATTTATACTCCTAAGGTAGGGTATATCCAATTAAACTTGGACCGGTTTAACAAAGATATTTCCTGGTGGTGGTAATGGCTATGGAAACTTCGATGTTCAGTGAAATAAAAAATTCTTTTCTGGGCCATCCTGGAAGAAAAGGATCCTACTTGGCATGTGTTATAGTCTCTCAATTTGGCTGGCCTGGGTCGGTTTGTATTGTGCATGAACTTTTATGAAAATACTTGCCATATTTTCTTGGGCTGTAGAATTGTACAACATGTGTGGGAATGGATAACACGATCCATTTAGGGACTTGGTCCTTGGTAGGGGAACTGCAATAGTGATGCCTTTTACCCTTGGTTCATAGACATTCGAAATGCAAGGGTTAGGGAGTTGTCGTGCATTATTTCCTGGGGCATATGGATTTCCATAAACTTGACAATATTTCAAGACAAGGTTACTATTCCTGAGGTCATTGCTGCTAACAGTGTTTCTATTTTGGGTTTCTACCCACAGACGGAGAGGTCAAGGGGCACTACAGATATTCATCCAGAGGATATTGACAGGAGAAGGCCATGTGGTCTTTTTTATGGGGCCTCATAGGGTCAAATTTTGAAATACAGTGGGGATACATTCTTACATTTGTCAGAAAAACATTTCTTCCATTTTTCAGTTGGATTGGGGGCTGGTTAAATTAATTTTGCGGAGCTTCTTTCTTTAAAATTTCTTATGATTTTTGGATTGGCAAAAGGATGTTCAAGACTACAAGTTTTTGGGGACTCTATGATCATACTAAATTGGATAAAAGAATTATAGTGTTGCCATACTTTGTGACTTGTTCCTATTCTTGTTTATTCTTTGTCTATAAAGCATCCTTTTGACAGTATCACTTTCACTCATGTTTATAGGGAGAGAAATGGGTTGGCAGGCCATCTTTCCAAGGAAGGAATGTATCATCCATTGGGATCCTTTTAGGTCAAATAGAATACACAAGATCATATCTACACATACTTCCATCATCTATTCCATGATGGACTAGCACTGGATCCTTAGATATTTTGGTTTTACAAATACTTTTCAGCAGCACAGTTTACATGGTTTTTATCATAATTTGTATATGATCAGTTATACTAAGTCATCTTATGTATGGAATTGATACATTTCCATTTTTATTTTTCATCTGTAAACTATACAATGCATGGGAAACGAAGGCTAACTATGTTCTTTCTATGAATGTAATTTTGTTCTATCATAGAAATAAAATTACAATTTTTTCCGAGGAAAAAAAATGTTATCATGGACATGATGACATCTAAAATGATAAAAATAAGGTTAAATAATCCCATCATTGTTTTGAGAGAGAGAGAGAGAGAGATTGGAAAACCAAAGAATACTTGGATCTAGTAGTAGAATCCCTTAAAGAAGTAGTATAATACTTAATAGGTAGAATGCCCTAAAGAAGTAGTATAATACTTATGATCATTAATCTCTCATAAAAACATATTTTCTTAATTCCTTGTGGTCAATGGTTGCAACTCCACATCATAATTCATATAGTATTTCCAATGAACCTTTTGATGTAAATCAACCTCTATCAATACTATGTAAAAATAATGATTTGGTTGCTTGTTCAAGAAGAAAACACTATAGGATTTGATTACAGAGTAGGATTTAAAATTATATAAGAAAGATAATGTTTTTTTCTAAGTAAGTGATGTAACCTTCTATTAACGGTAAACATAGAAACAAAGCATAGTGTTCAGTGCCATTACATACTTCATCTTGGATCAGGGACAGACTGGGCTATAAAACAGATTCTAGAAAATCAAGATACTCATGATAGGCTTACAATAGTTACCCAAAATTTTGACTTGTTGACTAAGACAGTACCATACTTAAAACTAGGATTGACTGAACTTGGGCCTTTGCTACTAACTCTAGATATGGAGAAAAAACTAAAACTTGCGATTGAAAGCCACATCACACTGCTTATTCTGGTTCTGCATTGATAATGATGGGAATATCCTTTGTTCCATCGAGAAAATAATATCCATAAGTATTCTAAAGTTCAACTCGTTGCCCCATGATTCCAACCTTTCTCTCCAATATGGGAAAAAGTATGTGCAAGTATTTTAACTCCTCAACCTTGCTTTGAATGGATGTCATGGATTTATTGTTGGCCCAGAAATGGTCCCTTTTTGACCATCCTTATTCACCTCTTTTTGCCTTATCCTACCCTATTGTGCATGCCAAACAGATTTTTTTCCCTCACTCTGCTCCTCAAGTCACAAAGGTATGATTAATTATTGTCTTATTTTATTAATACTTAGGATTGTGGTAATTAAGGCTCTATATCTTGAAAAGGTGCTAATATATGATGGTTTATAAAGGTATTTTGAGATATAGAGAATGCAGGTATAATGGGATGAACATGCTAAGGGAAAGATGGACATTCATTTCTTAAGCTGATCGCCATCCATCCTACCATTGCCCAATGAATGCAGTCTTAGTATATTATTCCAGGCAAAGTTGTAAAAGGGTAGCTGCAATAGAATGTGACATATTTGGAAGGCAACAGTGCATCGCTGCTTATGTATAGTTGTGATCTATGGATATCATTATTTCTAGGTTAATTAATAGTCCCCTATATTTCCTACTCTCATCCTTCCATGGCTATAATAGTTGTTGTAATTAAGGATACCTGAAGATCAAAGATCTTCATGGCTTCCCAATAATAGGGATAGGATGTTATGATTGACATTGTATAAATATGGGGAACTATTTTGAGCCAGGGGTTGAACCCTGAACCAAATTATTGTATTCGCTATGACTGAGGTTGTGTGCTTGATCTGCCTTTTTAATACAAGGAGTTACTTCAGATCTCAATGTTTTAACGTGCATTACTTCTAGCATATCTGTGTGAAGGCTGGGCCCGCCTTCCCACAGGGATTGCTGAGTTAAATTAGAAATTTTAATTACTCTGTTGTGTGATGTTGTGTTAATTCCATTTTCTCATAGTAAGTTGCAACAGTTGTGGATTTATAGTGTGTTACTCATTGCATCTCTTGGAAAGTTGTAGTGGTATGGTGTGACATTTGACTGTATAGGTAATTGTTCCTTATGCAAGTGTGTGGTGGCTATAACAGCCCTGCTCATCCCTAGATCTTTTAATTGTTGTTTCCATAGATCCTTGCAGTTTGCTTCTTTGCTTTTATGGTTGTATAATTTCATTCATGTACTTTTAATTCATAGAATAGTTGAACTCGATTCATGTACTCTTAATTTCTAGAATAGCTGAAATCAATTCATGTCTTTTTGATTTCTAGAATAATCAGATCAATATAGTTGGGTAAATCATTAGATGGTTTGGTAAACAGGATTTCATTTTCTGGAAAAGTAATCTATATGTGATTTCATGAATCTTTCAATTCTAGATCAAGAACAATAGAAGGTAATTGTGGTTGTATTTTTTAGAAGGTAAACTAGATTAAGTGGATCCTTGGGATGAAAGTAGCTGAGTAGAGGATAGGATTGTTTACTTACAGAAACTCAGTGCTTAAGCATATATAGTGCATGTTATCCTTGAAATAAAAGACTTCCTTGGGTTGACAATAAATATTGCACACTCCATGTGTTAGCTGTAATTAACTTGCATATTGGGTGCCCAACATTTTGGCGCTATTACAAGGGAAGGATAAGCATTAAACACTATCATAGTTGCATCCTGTAATTGTTTCTATTCAGTCTCCTTCATTTTTTTGTTGGAATGATTTGGGTTTCATGAATACAAGAAGGGTGAATCATGATGATCTTACAAATCCCAAAACCCCACAAAACACTAACATTGCAGGTGGTCAAGGTCATGGGCAAGGTCCAGGATTGGGGAGAAGAACATTCATTGACTATCTAGTTGATAGAACCAATTCTTCTACCAGGGCTCACTATCAGGAAACAACTATCAAAAGAAGCCTTTCCAATCCTGGAGTGCCAGCGTCAGGTTTTATTGTGGAGAACACGCGAGCAGCTGCAACACCCTCGAATATCCCTGCAGAGGAGGATAGAGTTAGCACTGCAGGATCTGCTAATCAAGATCTGATCTATCACATTAACAGGAAGTTTGTAACTAAAGAAGAGTGGAAACAGTTCCATCAAAAATTTGTTGATCAATGGAAGAACGAAGAGGAGAAAACAGAGGAAGGTATGAGTAACAGACACGAATATGAAGATGGAGAGGCAATGGGAGAAAACCATCATCATGAAGGCAATTCCATGCCTGAAGGGATGGTGGCTACACTTCAATTCCCAATTCAACAACTAGAAGGGATAGCCCCTATGAAAAATATATCGCCATCGGTGTTACCCCGCTTTTATGGAAAAGCGGCAGAGGATCCAGATGAATTTCTGTTCGAATTTGATATCCTCTGTCACAGTTATGATTACACCACCAACGCGCAAAAGCTGAAACTCTTCCCTACCACTCTAAAGGACATGCATTGTGTTGTTTTATGAGCCTAGGAGGTGAAACTATCACTAATTGGGACAGAATGAAACAAGTGTTCCTGGAGAAATATCAGGAGTATTGTAATACCAAGGACAAGACAGAAGAACTGTTTAAAATTGTATAGAAGGATGATGAAATTCTGGAAGACTTTGTCAAGAGGCTCTTATATAATGTGCACAGAGCTGGACAAAGAATATGGGGTTAGATGTGCTCAAAATAATCATGCTTCGCGGGATTAGGGATGATTTCCTAGATATGTTAAACCTGTTAGGAAAGGGGGATATCTCCAAGGATTCTTTCGAGAAAATTGTGGAATTGTGTAAAAGGTACTCTAGGGGATCTTCTAGGAATAACAGGTAGGAAAAGAGGGAAAAGCTAGAACGTGATGTCTTCCACAGAAATCAGAAGTCATCTACTGGAGGAGCCACCTGTACAGAGATAGGAAACCTCCTTGAAAATTTCAAAACAGAAATGATGAGCTCTATCTCCTTGGAAATGGACGTCCCGAGGGAAAAGCAGAAATAGGTAGTAGAGGATCTCACACTAGGTGTGCTCTGTCCTCAATGTAGAAAGAACCACCCTCTAAAGGAGTGCCCGCTCGACAAGGTAGAAGTGTTTCAGCTGTGCGAGCTAAACCATGACACAAAAGAATGCTTGCCACTTCCCCAAGTGAAGGCTGTTCTACATGCATCAACTCCAAAGGTGGAACCAACCTACTTTATTGCACAAAAGAAGCCTGGCAGCCTCAAAATCAAGGTATGACTCCATACTCATTTCCATTTTTTAATAACATGAATAATTGGAATAATATGCATAGCATGAATATGCAATTCCCTTCATCTTATTCTAATCCTCAATGGTACCCCTCTCAACCTTCAATGCAAAATTTTAACTCTTGGAACCCCTGGGTTTAGCCACCACACCAAACAACTTCTTGGTCTCTTGGATGGAGGAATTTCAATCTAGGTGTTAACACTCCATTTTAACAGTTGATTCGAGGGCTTGAAATAGGTTCGGTAAGGGTCCCAGCCCCTCAAATCTCATGTGACCATCCTTCAATGATGAAAGCAACAAGTGTATCGTGACATTGGGCACAATCCATATTCAAGGGCTGCAATTGATCAGAGGCATATCAACGGTTTCGGATCACTTCACATGGACAAACATGCATGGTCCAAGATCCTTTCCTGGATTGCGAAATCTGTTAATGACCAGAATCTTTCGATAGTTGAGATGTGTCCTGGGGCAGATCTATGGCATGCAATGATTTTTTGATCCCTACTTGTGTGGTTAAAAACACAATCTCAAATCATGAAAAGGCTTAGGGGTCAAAAACGAATCAACGGCTATGATGAAAGGGAGGAAACATCAATGGATACGGTTCATTTCATAGGGCAAACCAGCACGGGCGAATAGTTTAGTTATCCATTGTGAAAAAAAGCAGGGCCTATTCTGTTCGATGGATGCATGAGGGTCAGCCTTGATCCATGGCTCAAAACATATCACAATCCAAACCACCTGCGACGTACCGAAGAGAAATATTGGCGGTGAGATAAGTGGAACGTGGATGGTGGATACAAAGCTTCCTTCAATCAGACGGCTGAGAAGACTCCCGAAGTGCAGATCTCCCATCCTATGTGGAAATGATAGTGGAGGAGGCATTCACATGTGTAATTTTCCTCATTGTAGATTGGTCATTTCCTTCGATGCCATTAGGGATACGCCTGAGGTGGAAGTCTCGTCCCATGGCATGATTCCTCGGGTTGCAAGCATGGCATAGTTTTCATTTTGAGGGAAACCATGAGAGAGATAGAGGTTTGATTCACTGAGGTGATAGACCTGGCATTTACACAAGACTGAGGGATGTTGTGAAATAAAACAACCCAACACCACCATCAAGGTGACGAAAAGGGCAGGAGATGGTCAATTCCGCAACCCTTAGAACCAGCTTGGCAGCCACACGGAAATTATTCGAAACCTTAGCCATGCCGTATAATATGATTGAACATCAGGAGGGAAAAAGCTTCACTCTAGCACCACACATGCCACCATCACAGCCATTTCAAAGAAGCAGCCCTTCTTGAAGCCATTCCTTCTTGCGCTATATAGCACCACCTTCTGAAGAGCATTGAGACGTGGAATTGTGTAGATGGTAAGATCTATATGAGGTTGAATCTCAAGCAGTGTTGAGGTCTTTCATAGACAACCATGACAATGTGGTTCAAGAAATTAGTTCGACAAGGAGTACTCTTGGTAGGGAGGCCCGAAATATGTGTTTTGGTTGTCCATGCCAGAATACTTTCAACCACCGGGGCACATATGTTAAATACCAAGAGGGATTCACCTGCTTCTACACCACCCAGTCTCTGGATATGCGATCCATGGGTTTGGACATCCTACCAATGTCCCTCCAGCACTCTCGGTTGTATTCCCGACCTTCGAAGTCCCAGCTTGCAGTAGTGGTAGAACTGTTGGAGCAAAAGCTTGTGCTAGGACCAAGTGGGTCCAAATCCTCCAACGCCATTCCCAGGGGTTCCTTTTGGCTGCTTAGTCATGGGAAAAGAGAGGGACAGGTGCACATCTACCTACATGGATCACGGGAAGATCCTCCTCATGGGTGGAAGAAGATAGTACAAGGATGATAAGCTTCTTAAGTCGCTTATCATCACCTAGCGTTTGGCCACCCTCTCTCCGGCCTCCTCCTATAACAATATTACCAGATGGAGGATGAGGTCGGGAGAATGGTAGAGAGAAGGATTTGGGCCTTCTTGTCAGCCTTTGATCGACAGCCTTTAGCTAGACAAGGAGACCCAAAATGGGTCCAGGGAAGCCTATGCAGACAATCGTTTGTCAGCACGTCGCGTGGGAGTCATTTTGACAAAGAAGGATTGTGGGAGGCTTTGCGCTATTAGCCCGCGTTATCACGCATTTCATCTCCATAATGTTTGTTTATATTTGTAAAATGTGGCGATAGCCCACTCTTTGCACTGTTAATGAGGGATGGTGACTTGCAACAGTTTTTTATTCTGTAGTCTCAGCATTAGGATTGTATAAAACGCTCCCGATAGAGGGAGAAAGGAGTTAGAGAATTGGGTTGGGAAACAATCCCGGGTTGAGGCTCCCATTTGTAAAAGCTTGATACTTGTCTATGAATACAATTGCAATGGAATACTGTCATTCACAGAAGATATTCCTATGTTTTTGTTTTCCCCAATAAGTGCTTTCTTTATGCGTAAATTGTATTTCCTTGTCTTCCCCAATAAGTATTTCCTTGGAATACTTAGTTGCGGGAAAGCTTCCAGCACATTTTTCCAAAAGAGAAAAGAGGAAAATTATTCAGCAAAGTGCCAGGTATTGTTGGGTAAACGATCATCTCTTCTACATAGGCCCTGACCTTGAGATCAGAAGGTGTTTGAGAGAAGATGAAATATTCAATATATTGAAGGCCTGCCATGATGAGCCTTGTGGGGGGCATTTTGTAGACAGAAGGACAAGACACAAAGCGCTGAGAATGGGCTACTATTGGCCAACCCTTTTCAGGGATGCAAAATTATATGTCTAGTATTGTGATAGCTACCAAAGGATGGGTCATCCCAATAGATTATATCAAATGCTTCTGCAACCACAATTAGTGGTTGAGCCTTTTGATAGGTGGGATTTAGATTTTGTTGGTCCTATCAGCCCTCATTCCAAGAAGAAAGGCTACATCTTGGTCTGTACCGACTACATGATGAAATGGGTAGAAGTTGTGGCTTTGGCGAAGGCCAATGACCAGGATGTGATTGATTTCCTGTACAGTGAAATCTTTACTCACTTCGGGGTACCCAAGGAAGTGGTTACCTATGGATGAACATAGTTTGTGTTGCATCAATTTGAAACTCTGCTATGGAGGTACCATATTCAGCACAAGATAGCTTCACCTTACCATCCCCAAGCCAATGGCTAGGTGGAAAGCACTAACAAATTCATTGAAGCTATCCTTACCAAGATGGTCAAGAGACATCATAGAGATTGGGCTGATAGACTTCTGGAAGCATTGTGGGCATGTCATACAACTTGGTGCAACACTACAGGTTTCTCTCCTTATGACTTGGTGTATGGGAAAAGTGTCGTCTTCCCAATTGAATTTGAGATTAAGACTTTGAAGACAGCTATAGAGGTAAACCTAGATGTAACTGAAGCCCAGAATAGAAGATTGAATCAATTGAAAGAACTGGACGAGAACCAGTTAGCTGTTGTAGACCAGACTGTATTAATTCAGCAACAGAGATCCAATTGGCATGACCGATTTATCAAAAAGAATGTCTTCTGTGAGGGAGACTATGCACTATTATATGATTCCATATTCAAAAGATATTTCAATGGTAAACTATGCACAAGATGGTTGGGCCCATACCTAGTAGATAGAGTATTTGATAATGGTACGGTTCTCCTGGTAACCATTGATGAGAACCACACACCATTATTTGCTAATGGTCATAAGCTGCAACTGTACCATAAGACCATTTCAAAGGACACATTTATCTCACAAAGCGTAGCTGATCCAGACTACCAGTTAGCACAAGGGCAGGAATTTTTCTCTACCCATGTCAATCCTTAATTAATCACTATAAATCGCATATGAATCTTTGTACATAAATAAATTGTTCTTTTATGTTATTGTTCTATTTTTCTTTTGCACTTGATCCATTTTTTTGTTTTTATGAAATGAGCAGGAAAGCACCTAATAACGGTGGTCATCATTGGGCCTGGCGACCAATGTCGTTCTTCTGTAACTTCCTACACCAAATATTTTTTTTTCTTTAAATAAATCTATCATAGCTGCGACATCTTTTCTGGTAGCTGCGACACCCTTTCTTTGGCAGCTGCAACACTGTTTTACCTTTTCCCATAACTTCCGTTTTGGGAGCTACGACACCAATTCACTTTTTCCCATAAATCCCATTTCACACCACTGCAAGACCTTTTCCGGCAGCTGCAACACAGTCAACTTTCATCCGCCTAATGCCTTTTCATCCTTTTCCAGAAGCTGCGACCCCTTTTCTGGCAACTGCAACACAGTCAAATTTTGTCCACCTAACACCTTTTCATCCTTTTCCAGTAGCTGCGACACCTTTTCCGGCACCTGTAACTCCGCTAAATTTGGCTTATTTTTCTATATTCCAAGGCTATGCCTGTGCTAGACTGTCTGATTTCTTTATGGTCTGCGGCTGTGACTCCTTTGTTATTGGTAGAACTTCTTGCAAGCTAGCAATGCCTCCAGATATGGCTCTGATCCTTGATGTTGACGACTTGATTTATCCTCCAGCATTCATCATGTTTCCGACCAATTTGACATGATGGTTCACCGGTGGAAAATGTCATTACAACATCCTTGTGATAATGACTACATTTAATTACTGTACCTCACACTTTCTACTATTCTCCAAAGGACATCATCCATTGTGCATTTTCAAAGGTATGGCTTTGATTAACTACTTGATTAAGTATTAATTAGATTTGACAATATCAATCATACCTTCCTTTCTGTGCCTATTATTACATCGCTAACTCTTCACTCGTCTGTCGTAATGACTAATTATGTTACCTAATAAGTGCCATCTTTCCTAATTTGGGATCAATTTCAAATAATCTGATACACTGAAACTTTCTGAACTTAGCCAACTCCACTCTCAGCTGTTCATGCATACTCTGTGCTTTAACCTCCATTATCGGAATCTTTAACTTGTTGGATTGCAACATATCTCTGAAGGCTGGCAGACATGGGTATTCCAGATCGGTATGAACCTCCAAATATGTGAGAACTCAGATGAAATGCTGAATTTTTCGCTATCTTTCAAGCTACGGGCTAGACTAAATTCTTCCAATGCCTGAATGGATTTCACCATGAGGCAACTTTACAATTTTCCTTGAATCTTACGAAAACCCATTTAGAGGTTTGGGGATTGCGTATTGAAGTCGCTGAAGACATAGTGGCTGAGGTCACTGGTCTTCCCCAGGTGGGTAGAGCTTGGTTTGGACGAAGAACCCCCAATCCAACAACGGTATAGGATTTTCTTAGGGAAGGGGAGCACATTCAACCATCATAGAGAGGGATAGCATTACAGTCATTGCCATGCCCATGGAATCAAGTAGCAATTTTTCTCAAGAAATATATCACCTGTGAAGGTAGGTATCAAACAGTCTATCACTCTGAATTTCCTTTATTATCTCACCTCCGTCACAAGGTTTTTCTAAACATTCCATTATATTTATTCAATGATTTACATCATATGGCGAGGTTTGTCTGAGCTTCTAAGCATCCACTCTCTTCACTTACCCACCATGGCCTCATTAAATTAATAATCTTATGGACCCTTGCTCAACACAACCAAACCTGGGAGCAATTTACACCTCAAGTTCAAGAACCCATTCTTCTACTTGGTGTTCCAATAGAAGAAGAAATGGTAGTACTTGTACTCAATGGGCCTGTTCAAAATCAAGAAGAGCCGGTCAATCCATAGTTGGGGGGAAATGTAGAGTAATAGGAGGTTTGGAGCCCCTCCAATTTAGTTAGGGGGGATATGAGACTAGATCAAAGGATCAGTCAAAAGAACAAGTAGAACAATTGGGAGGGGATGTACAAGAAAACCCTGTGGAAATACTAAATATTGGGGAAGCTCTAACATCAGAGGTTGAAATGGGAGAAGCATTAGATGTTTTGACAATTGAAATGGAAGATGTTAGAGCTATGATAACAAAATAAAACAATGATGTGGTGACCATTGAATCTTCCCCTAAATGGGGAGGAACCCTGATTAAGGAAGAACATCTCAACAAACAAGAAAATGTTGGAATTGGGGATATCCCTTCCACTTCAGCTATGAACCTAGAAACTCCAACACCACAGAGAAAAAGGAGGCGATCAAACAATGAAATAAAGGCATCACCACCAATAAGATAGAAAAGAACCATGTTAGTCACAGCATCAGAAGCAACAAGGGAAATATGGGAAACCTTAGAAGCACAAATTGAGTTCCCCATTCTTAGACCCAAACCAATTGATGCCCCACAGGAACCAGTTGAAGAAGAACCTCAAATTGAAGGAATTCTACTTGAAAATAGGCTATTAAAAGAGGAAGTACAAGCACTCTGAAAAGAATTGGAAAATTGGAAGGAAGCATGCAGAAAACAGAGTGAAAGGAAGTTGCACACATTGGTTGAAGCTGCAGATCAACTGGAAGGATCAAATCCTACCAAGGCCAGAAATGAGGAAGAAAGAGTGGTCTATCCTACGTGTGGAGAAATATTTGATGAGTTAGGTTACAAGGTCATAGTTCATGCCTTTATAACACAGCAGCCTGCACCTACAATTGTGAAAGGACATGGACAACCTGATTTGAGAGAGGGTGAGATTCCCCAAAAGAAACTTCATGAGAAGGAAGTTGCAGGTGAGAAGGATGTTGTCACACAAGAACCAACATCTTTGAATATTCCTGATGAAATTACTGATTTGAGAGATGGTGAATTTCCTTAAGAGAAATTTCATGAGAAGGAATTTTCAGATGTGCAGGATGTTGCCACACAAGAACCAGCATCTTTGAATATTCCTGTAGAGATTGCCACCAACCCTAGGACAGAGGAACCAGAGGATGAGGTTATTCCTGATTTTATGGATGAAGATTGCACTATGAACCCTGAACCCTCTCATGACACATAAATAATAGAAATGGAACCACAACAACAAAACAATGATGAGGTTGAACAGGATGTTGAAATACAAGAACTAACATCCTTGAATGTTCTTGTCCAAGTGGCCGTCCAAATGAGAGAAGAAGAACTAGGGATTGAAGACATTCTGGAATTCAATGAAGACATTTGTACCACAACTCCATAATTTTCTCTGGACACAGAGATATTAGAAATGGAATCACAACAACAGGGAGATGAATAAGTAAACCAGGATGTTGCTACACAAGAACCAACATCCTTGAAAATTGCAGTAGATACTCTCGGGATGTAACAGGAAACCAACCCCAAATTGGATGTCATTCCTGATGTGGATTTAGGTGAAGATGAATAAGCTCAATCACAATCCTCAGGTGATACTAGAATCCTTGAATAACAGCTTCATATTGAAGAAGACATCCAATTCCAGCAGCATGAGGAAAAATAAGAACAGGGTTCTGTCACACAAGAACCATCGACCTTACATTCCCCTATTGAGATCGCCGCTGATAATCAAGTGAATAAGAAGATAAAAATTTAGGAGGAAGTTTCCCCACAAGAACCAACATCCTAGCAATTAGCTGTCAAAGTTTCCATAGGAGAATCCCATAAAGAGGATGTTTTTACACAAGAACCACCATCTCCAGAAGTGGTTGGAGTTTTGCAGAAGAAAATTCAAGAAGGGATGTTGTTACACAAGAACCAACACCCCCAGAAATAACCTTGGAATTCCAGAATGTCCAATGTGGCACATCAGGTGATAAGGTATGGACTGAACCCCTTCAAAATTTTATTGATCTGGATTCTGACAAGGAGGAGTATCCTGAAGAAGAAGAAACCCTGAATCCTACATAAGAAATATCAATCTTGAGAATTGAAGTAAGAAAATGGAGGAGCCAGGTGGAAATATGCCAAGAACAACATGACCCAGAAACTTCGAGATGAAGAAATATAGAAGGAGCTAAGGGAGCTGAAAAATTTCAAGTCTATGCAGGAGGAAAAAGACCAGATGTATGCTCTTTCTCAAGAACTCATGGACACTACAGTACCCTCTTCCTCTTACCCTGTATTTTTATTCAAACAATTTATTTGGTTTAAATTAAGGGCTGTGATAGAAGGGAGATCATACAAGATAGCAACCTCAGCGAAATTCTTGGAGACATTTTTGATAAGTAATTTTGAGGACCAGAACTTACTGTGTGAGTTGTATTTGGATGAGATGGCTTGTCCTTTGGACCACCATTTGAATCCTGTTCCTTTTTTAGGTGATGTTAAGTTGAGGTCTTTTGCTTCTTTTGTGAGAAATCATGTTCAATGGGAAAGGTATTTTCAAACCTTTTCTCACAATGAATCCCACTCTAATCTGTGGATCTGGATTGAGCCTCAAAATCCTTGCCTTCTCCTTGCTCAACACCAGGGTCTACTTTCATGCCCCATCCAAAATTGGCATATAATGGAACTACAGGAAGGGGTTATTTCTACTCGTACCGACCAAATTTCCACACATCAACAAACACCTTTGGAAGGTAGTAAGAACAGATGGCAGGTTTCCTATCCAACCCTCAGAAATAGGGATCCCTATTGTTATAGAAATTTGGAACAAGCACTTTCCAGGATTGATGGGTATGTTGGATGTATATGGGAATGTGGGGTTAATTGGCTAGGACTGAAATTTAAATTTCCTCTCATCTGGTGGCCAACAAAACCATACAGAGAGGATTTCTCATTGACGAAGGGAGAGGAGCATAAATGTGGGAGATATTGGGCTGTTCATAAGGGGTTTATAGAAAAATAAGGAGCACCTAAATTCCCCTACAACTTTTCTTCTCTCCATGAACAAATAATAGTGCAAGATTCAAATTCAGAGGATAGGCAATAGGACAGATGGGAGGAGATATTGGGCCCATAAATGGTCCCTTTTTTACCATCCTTATTCACCTCTTTTTGCCTTATCCTACCCTATTGTGCATGCCAAACAGATTTTTTCCCTTACTCTGCTCCTCAAGTCACAAAGGTATGATTAATTATTGTATTATTTTATTAATACTTAGGATTGTGGTAATTAAGGCTCTATATCTTGAAAAGGTGCTAATATATGATGGTTTATAAAGGTATTTCGAGATATATAGAATGCAGGTATAACGGGGTGAACATGCTAAGGGAAATATGGGCATTCATTTATTAAGCTGATCACCATCCATCCTACCATTTCTCAAAGAATGCAGTCTCAGTATATTATTCTAGGCAAAGCTGTACAAGGGTAGCTGCAATAAAATGCGACAGATTTGGAAGGAAATAGTGCACTGCGGCTTGTGTATAGTTTTGATCTGCGAATATCATTATTTTTGGGTCAATTAATAGTCTCCCTATATTTCCTACTCTCATCCTACCATGGCTATAACAGTTGTTGTAATTAAGGCCACCTGAAGATCAGAGAACTTCATGGCTGCCCAATAATAGGGATAGGATGCTATGATCGACATTGTATAAATATGGGGAACTGTTCTGAGCCAGGGGTTGAACCCTGAACCAAATTATTGTATTAGCTGCGATTTAGGTTGTGTGTTTGATCTGCCTTTTTAATACAAGGAGTTACTTCATATCTCAGTTTTTTAATGTGCATTACTTCCAGCGTCTCTGTGTGAAGGCTGGGCCCACCTTCCCACAGGGATTGCTGAGTTAAATTAGGAATTTTAATTACTCTTTTGTGTGATGTTGTGTTAATTCCATTTTCTCATAGTAAGCTGCAACAGTTGTGGATTTACAGTGTGTTACGAATTGCATCTCTTGGAAAGTTGTAGTGGTATGGTGTGATAGTCAACTGTATAGGTAATTGTTCCTTATGCAACTGTGTGGTAGCCGTAATAGCCCTGCTCATCCCTAGATCTTTTAATTGTTGTTTCCATAGATCCTTGTAGTTTGGTTCTTTTCTTTTATGGTTGTAGAATTGCATTCCTATACTTTGAATTCATAGAATAGTTGAACTCAATTCATGTACTCTGAATTTCTAGAATAGCTGAACTCAATTCATGTCTTTTGGATTTCTAGAATAATCAGATCAAGATAGTTGGGTAAATCATTAAATGGTTTGGTAAACAGGATTTCATTTTCTGCAAAAGTAATCTAGATGTGATTTCATGAATCTTTCAATTCTAGATCAAGAACAATAGAAGGTAATTGTGGTTGTATTCTTTCGAAGGTTAACTAGATTAAATGGATCCTTGGGATGAACGTAGCTGAGCAGAGAATAGGATTGTTTACTTACATCAAATCAGTGTTTAAGGATATATAGTGCATGTTATCCTTGAAATAAAAGACTTCCCTTGGTTGAAAATAAATATTGCACACTCCGTATGTTAGCTGTAGTTAACTTGAATATTGGGTACCCAACATTTATTATGCTCCCCCAAGAGTCCGTGCATAAGTGTTTTTGTGACCTAAAGAATTAGGACTAAACATTCGTAGATGGTAATTCGGTTTGTGTTGTCCCCAAGGTTATATATCTAGTATTCTAAAGGGTGAGAGGGAGATAGATATTGAAGATTTAGGTTCATTTGTAGAAAACCAAAGTTTAAAAGAATCACCCTCACCTTCGGCATGTTCCTCATTGACAGAGTCAAGGTATTAGAATAAAATTGATCCATAAATTTCTTATGGACCTAGTCAAGGCCAAACTAATATGATGAACGTCTTCCCACAACCCCTTTAGGATTCTTAAGTCCTGCATCAGCTGGTTTATTTATCCCCTCTATCTCTCCAAAATGTTTCTTAATATGACCTTCTTTGTCCAATAAGTAATTAATGATTTCTCATAGAGAGCTTGACAAGCAAGCGAATTTCCAGGGTTGTCAATCTAAGCACCTAGCCTCTAATACTCCTACACCTCATGGAATATTATTGTTTCCTAAAAAAGGATGGCTTACAAACACTCAATTTTAATCATGCAGTCCATTTCGGTATGGCACTTGTAGAAATTTTTGTGTATCAACAACACAACGTTGATTATAAGTCGACTTCCTCATCTCTTCTTGGTCATGCTTCGATGATTTATCTCTAGACATGAAATATTTATGTCTTATCTTAGTCTTACATTTTTCTTTTATCTTCTCATGAAGTTGCACAAGAATAAATATGAAGGATCTTCCACTGCCCTCAAGAATCATGAGACCAATACTGTCCATAATTGGAAGGTATGGCCTCACATGGATGAAATCCAGGTTTGTCCTATTGTTGTACTCCCTTCATTCTTGTTTTTTTAGAAAATATAATAATGTACATTTGCATGAAATGGAAAGGATTAAGTCATATTTCCATTAAATACCACGTTGCATGTCTATGTGCTTTGCATGGATTAAACCTTCTGCGTGTTCCTCTTGGGATAGGTGTCTGTAGATGACAAGTTGTGTGGGCCTCATGTGTTGGCCCTCTATGTATTTAATTTGCTCATTTCAAATGAGCTCCATGTCCATTTTTACTAGCCCACGTGGGTGTTGAGTTCTCATATGCTTATCCTCTATAGCTAGAGTATGGAAATATTTCATGAAGAGTTCCATTTTCAAGCTGGTCACCAAATCATTTAGAACTTTTTTCATGAAGAGTTCCATTTTCAAGTTGGTCACCAAATCATTTAGAACTTTGGTCATGAGCACGAGTCCCATGTTTTCAATACAATCAACGACTTTGTTGTCTTGTCATCTGACATGGTGTGGATAAAATCTAGTATTTTTCTGGTTGTTGCCACTATATCTACCATGTCATCTTCAAGCCACCAATTGTGAATTAGATTTTTTAAAGAAGTCCCATTTTGAATTAATCATAATTTTTATCAAATTTTGGGAATCTCCCTTAATTACAACATGGTTGTATCCCTACTCAATGTCTATTTGAGACCTTGGAGTAGCACCTACAATTCTATTGCATTATTTCTATTTATTCCCAGATAGCTTGTAAATATTCCTTTTATGATTCCTCTACTATCTTTGAATACTATGCAGATTACCTTTGGAGGCCCCATCAAAGTTGATTTTAATAAATCTTGGAGGAGGAGGGCTCCAAGTAGAGGGATTGGATATTTTTTTAGTGTCACAATTATGTCATGTTGTTGCTTTGATCTATGTGGATACTCGAAGCTCTATATATGATTTATTATTATTTATTTAACTACTTATCTTGAGTCTCCCACTTGTGAATCTAGAGGGTTTCTTTGGTATTCATTTATATATTTTACATACAAAGTATATGGGATGGGTTTCCTCATAGAAAAATATTCTATTTATTTCTTTCAATATTTCCCACAACATGAAGGGATGCAAGACATGTCAGGTCCTATTGAGTAGAAGGATCCTAAAGGCAAGGTGTTTCCAAATTTAATAGAGAATTATTTATGCGCATTTTGTCCATCTAAGACGTTCAAAAAATGGAGGTCCCTTAGTCCCATAGGGATGAAGAGAAGCAACATTTATTGAACGGGTTCTCTTTTTATTCCTCTCTAAGGTTGCAGAGAATAAAGTGAGATGGAACTTAGAATCCTTTTTTATAAGGTTTTCCCAATTGATAGTTTTGTTGCAGACCAAAAGGTAGAGGAAGGTAGATAATTTAGGCAAAAGATTTTTCCTCTGGATTAGAGTCCAAATGGGTTCATTACAGAGGTCATTGCACTTAGAAACAATGTCGTATCCTTCTTTGATGGAAAAGCATCCAATTGTTTTATTTCCCAGTGAATGTAGTCTTTGTCCTGTTTGCATTTGATTATTCTATTATGGATGCTTCTTCTATAGGAGAAAGAGAGTTCTTAAGTGATTTTATAGGCTATTGATCCAATGGAAATAATTTTATCCATTATCTACCATTGGTTCCATTATACCAATAATTTCTAACATGAAATAATTTTATCCTTTCCATATCTCTTTGTTATTCTCTATCATTGCAAATCTGATCCATTTTGGTGGCCTATTTCTATGCATATTCCCATAAAAGGGTCATGGAGCCACCCCTGATCTCCCAAAAGTTTTGTTTGTGTATCACCTTACAATTGGACCATGTCAGGTTCTATATGATGGATCCAAGGATGTGATTATTGAATATAATGAGTTCATATTGATTTATTCCTAAAGTGTATTTGTCCTGCCAAAGTAATCCATGTGGTTCCTGATAGTGGGAAATACATATCCACCAAAGTTTTGATCCCATCACTCCATTGATTATATTAGGATTGTGCATCCCTATCTCCCAAGAGATTCTGGGTTTGAAAACCTCCTCAAAACTAACTATATCCCATTTATGGTTATGCTACATATTTCCCCATAGGAAGTTTCTTTGTAAGTTCCTGGTTCTTTAAAGAATTTTCTTTGGTACAACTAGAATATAGAAGAGGTAAACATGAATATATTGGAGAAATTGATTTACTAGTATTAGTCTCCCTTCCATATTTAGGAATATAAAATCCCAACTAGTAAGTCTATTTTCTATTTTTTCCAAGAAATCCTTCGAGTGAGCCTGCTGAAGGTGTTTGTTCAAGAGAGGAGCATCCAAGTATTTGAAAGGAAGTGATATTTTATGGAAAATAAGGGGTCGAGTTATACATAGATGGATCCAAAAATTGGTTTTTAATAATAATATTTTGGGTTTCTCTTGGTTGATGTAATTTCCCAACTTGGAAATTTGGGAAAGAGTACTTTTCGGACAATTTTTGAGCTTTACTAGTCAAGACTTTAGGGGGTTCCAAATTTCACCAAATGGTCCTTAATTCTAAAGGAAATGGTATGGTGAGGCTTAAAACATACCAAGGTGGTTTATGTAAACTTTTTATATGAATTTATACCTATGAAACCTTGTTTGGGGTTAATAACAAAATGGCCAAAATTACTAGGAAATTGCGATGAAAACCCCCTAGGGTGTAGGACAAATGGGATTCCCAACTCATGTATGAACCTACAAAATTTGTAAGAAGAGTATGGGGACTGATATAATACCTCATGGAATATCATTACACATGGTTATTATTTTTTCAAATTGGTTATAGAGTTTCACATTCGTTTGATAACTTTAAGTGAAATTGCTATGCGGAAATTGCATAACTAACTCGTTTTATATATATGAAATGTAGAGTTAAAGGATCATATTAGGATGTGAAATATAGATACCATATAAAACATAAAAAATTAATCCCCAAAATTATTAAATTCCATATAAATACCCTTATAGAAGTATTGTATACAACTCATTTAGTATGGGAGTCAAATACATGAAAATTAGTGAATGGTAGCATGGACTTGCAAGAGTTTCACGTATGGATTTCTTGGATTTAGATCCAAATAGAATAGGGAAATGAAATTATAGAGTAACACATAATATATGGATTTCACACCATCATAAAACTCATATAACATCCATAATAAAAATATCATACAAGACTTCTTCAAGATTGGATCCAAAGTCATGGAAACTAGTGATTCAATGGCATGGGAATGCAAGCTTTTCACACATGAGGTTATTGGATTTTGATACATAGATAACATTGAATTGAAATTAAAGTGTAATAAATCATATATTTCTGTCACAAAATCATCCAAATGATAGAATATCCATCATACAAATCTGGTATAAAACTAGTTCAAGATTGAAGCCAAAATCCATGAAAACCAGTGATACAATGGCATGAGAATGCAATATTTTCACATAGGAGTTTCTTGGGTTTCGATATGAATAGCATATTTGAATTAAATTAAATAGTATTACATAATATATGGCTTCCCAAACATCATAAAATTCATATAAAATTCCTTGTACAAATCTAATATAAAACTACTTCAATATTGAAGCCAAATCCATGAAAACTAGTTATTCAAGAGCATGGGGAATGTGAGACTTTCATACATGTATTTATGATATTTATAATTATAAATAATATGGAAATTATATTTAAAATCCATACATAATACATTAAATCTTTGGCATAAACTATAATCATCAAATCACAATCACCATTCCAACAAGTGCGCCATCAACATGAGACTATGGGGGAATGGAGAAGAAGGAATGTGAGAATAGTGAGATAGATGAGAATTAAACTATATAGAAATTAAAATTGTAATTCAAAATCCTTCATTAATCCCAATGATAGTTCTGAATGACCTCTCCATCAACCTACATGGACAGGAATCCAACTCCATCGAAATTGGTTCACAACAAAGGAGAGTGAACACTCACCGTGCAATGGACTTGAAAAATCTCTCCAAAATGAAAAAGGCCAATTAATAAATGATAAAAATCCATTATTATTCCTCATTAAATCATTTTATTAACTTCATGAGGCATCTTAAGGTCGAATTTACCTCCATGGCATTCCTCCAACTTATCTTAGTGGTTTAGTAACTATCATGACACCTATCTCTCTCTTCATGCTCCAATTATTTCCCCAATTCAAATGGATTCCTATAAAGCCCAAATTATACCTATCGGTGTCTATTTTTATCCCTTTCATGTCATATTTTTCATATGCCTGCAATCAGGTCTGAATTTGTCATATTTCTCATAGAATCTTTCATCATTTGTTGTCATAGAGTGCATTGAATCTCCTTCCAAGTGGCACAACTTGTCTTCTAGTATATTCATATTCATTGGTAGTTACTCTCCTTTAACTTTTATAATTCCTTCACTAATTATATTTTATTTCAAACCACATCACCATCGAATAATGTTACATTACCCATGTGTTCAAATTTTGATGAAGATCATGCCAAATGTGTGGGGGATCTAGTCATCCAAAGGATCCACAAGCTTCCAAGTGTCTTCATGAACCCATTCCACCTCATTTTATTAACATTTATAATTTATGTGACCCATTTAAATGTGAATATAGTAAACTAAATTCCATTTCAGTCCCATAACCCCTTATTACAAAATTTATGTCTCCATCACAACCTAAGGAACTAGCAGGTTTGTGGAACATTATTTCCAAGTAGTCTTATTTGGAAATTATTTAATTGAGGACCTGACAGTCCTCCCCACTCAATATTTATTGTCCTCAATAAGTTTCAAACATGTATTTTGAATAACCTACTTTCCTTCCAAAACTTTACTTCAAACCTTAGCTATAATTTGTGTACTGGAACTCATGTACTACAATTGTGTCTTTCCAAAAGTAAAGATAGATGGATATTTGAATATTGATATATCCTGTGACTTCACCACTACACCAAAAGTAATAATAAAATCCATCAAAACAATATTTGTTCAAATAATCTTTACCTCCATCTTTTGGAAACCTTTTCTGAGCTTTCAACTCTTTTTTCTTCTGTATAATTATTTGAAGTTGGTACTGAGTTGCAAAACTTGAATTTCAAAGATTCCAAGATATTTTTAAAGAGGAACCACCATGCTTATTTCTTCTCTACTATGATTACAATTACCTTATCAATTGGTTACTAAATATCCTCTACTATTCGTTTCCCCCAAAATTGAAACCAAGCAATACTTGAATCCCATTGCTTGTGTTGCAACCTTTCAAACATCATGAGTATAAAAGATATATCATTAAATTACATAACTACATCATAAAATTGTACATCAAGAATGTACCTCGTCAAAGGATCATGAAATTTCTTGTACATCCAAGTAAGTACATCATTATGTATCCCACACAACATTAGAGGAAATTTGAACTCAAAATAGGCCTCCTAAGGAAAATTAATAAAATAATAGTTAAAATAATAAAACAATATTTATTAATTTTGGAGGAAGAAAAGAAAAAACTAATTTTTTGTTCGTATTTTTGACATATCTCCCTATTTTTTACACCAATTTCAATCAATAGAGCTCGTTGGATGCATAATTAAATTCCACATCCAACGAGTACCCACTTTGCATACTTTTGCGAGCCCCGCTACCCCAAAAACAAGCAATACCTGAAAAAACGTGATGATGACATCATCATCACATTTTTTCAGGTATTTCTTGTTTTTGGGGTAGTGGAGCCCATGAAAAGTAATATGAGTGGGTACTCGTTGGATGCGGAATTTAATTATGCATCCAACGAGCTCTCTCAATCAAAATTTGAGTAAACACATAGGGAGATATGCTGAAAATACGAACAAAAAAAGTAGTTTTTTTTATGATACCTATCCCCAAATTTATATTAAAAATTTGTTTAAGAGGTGCTCCCTTTCTGAATTTTAAAGAATTTTGATTGGCTAATACACGATGACATGGAATTTGTATTATTTTTGGAAGGCCCATTTTAAATTGAAATTTCCTCTAATGACAAGCATAAGGTATTTTATCAATCTTCCACAATGACATAAGCGAGGACCCATGTCCTACAATACTGCTCCAAAATAATATAAGGCGCATCAAGATAATATTCCATGTACTCTTTCATCCAAAAATTGAATGAAGAACCTCCACCAAAATCTGAACCAAACAAGAAGCAAAGAAAACATGAAGTCTTCAAGTGACTCAAAGAAGTCTCCTCAATACACCCATGAATATGTATATCATCATGAAATAGAAAAGGATGTTGCTTCCAATAATAATTTTCTTCAATCATATATATCTTCACCTTGGTGCAGGATGAAGTTCCTCCAACATCAAATGGACTAGGAAAGGAGCAAGGAAAATCACGAGTCTCCAAGTGACTCAAGTGAAAATCATAGGTGCATCCATGTATATGTGTATCATCAAAATGTAACAAAGGATGCTGCTGAAAATGTAAAGAATATGGTCCTCTAGTCATTTCATCATAAAAGGGATAGATATAAGATACATACTCTTCATGTGGCACCATCAAATAGAAACCTTTCACCCAATTTTCATCTCCAATTGATGTGGTTGAAAATTAAGTAGGGAGTGAATAATTGTGAACCAACCTTACGTATCAAAATTTTTAATGCATATTTTCCATCATTGGCTGGTCCAATTATTTTGAGATCATGTGCCTCCTCCAAGGATCTGCAACTCTCACCAAGATTCAACTCATAATCCATCTGAACAAGAATAAGTGCTTGGTTTCCTTCTTATTGGAATGTATCCTCTCCAAGAACTTTCATATCAACATGTGCCTCATGTTCCGCCATCACATAAGGTTCCTTATTCGTAACATAAATGCTTTCATCCATTAAATGATTGTTTGATATATAGGAGGTTGTAGAGGGCCCTTGCAACCTTTCTTGAAGTTTATCAATCTGTACCATATATTTTTGGAGTGGATTTTGGGTGGACTCCAACTAATTTGAGATCTTATAATTATCTTCTAAATTCTTCAAGGTTAGTCCACGATACAAATGAACAAGCTCAATTAAATAATATCTACCAGAAAGCAAATTCAAAATATTACCTTTGATGTCATATATTTCCTTCTAAATTTTCTCGATGTCCTCCATGGAATATTCCTCCTCCATGCTCCAAAAAACATTTGATACCAAATAATGTGTTCCATGGATATTATTTAGGGCCTTTTGAATCTTCTATTCATCCATCCTCGATGAAACTTCAATAAAAATATGTTCTTGTTGAGGAACCTCCTCTTCTTCTTTCTTCTTGATTTGATCAACTACTTGAAGCTCAAGTGGTGATGGGGAGGTTTATGTTGGTTCTTCGTTATCTTCCACAAGGTCTTCATTATCATGCTCATGATAAATTTGTATTGTAGTGACACTTTCAAATCTGGTCTCTATGTCACCAACATAGAGTTGTGCGCACTTATCAGTAGGTACTCCATCATAGTTCAAGCATCCATCAGTAGTTTCCCTTTGGTCCATGTCCATAGTATAATGTGTCTTGGAATTATATTCAATAGTTTCAAGGTGCTCTTCTTCATTATCATGTGATTTTTCCTCATCTTTTTAAAAGTCACTTGGGAGTGAATTTCGATCCTCTTGATGTAATAATTTTTCTACTTCACGACACACAGAACTTGGTGACACCCTGGTCTCCTCCATACTTGTCGATTGATGATTGTTCCTTAATGAGTTTAAATATTCCTTATTATGTCTAAATGCATACAACCAATCATCAAAGTATTCAAATTATTTTTCTTATGTGTCTCTCTATGATGGAAACTATTACTACCCCCTTTTGCTGGCTTACCTCTAAGTTGGATAGCCATCAATTTGAACCCTTGCATAAGTTGCTCGACCATATCATCAAAATATGAACTAATGAGTTTTTTTTTAATTCATACCTATCATCCATAACTTAAATAGGTTCCAATAACATTCTCTAATACCATGGTAATTTCCCAACTTGGAAATTTGGGAAAGAGTTCTTTTTGGACAATTTTTGAGTGTTAATAGTCAAGACTCCAGTGGGTTCCAACTTTCACCAAATGCTCCCGAATTCAAAAGGAAACGGTATGGTGAGACTTAAAAAATACCAAGGTATTTATGGAAACTTTTCATCTGAATTTATACCTATGAAAACTTGTTTGGGGATGATAAAAAAAAATCCAAAATTACTAGGAAATTGTGATGAAATCCCCCTTATGGTGTAGGCCAATTGGGATTCCCAACTCATGTACGAAACTAAAAAATTTATAAGATGATTATGGGGAATGATATAATACCTCATGGATTTTCATTACACATGTTTATTAGTTATTCAAACTTGTTATAGATTTCTACATTCGTTTGATAACTTTCAGTGAAATTGCTTATGGGGAAATTACATAACTAGCTCATTTTGATATATGAAAGGTAGAGTTAAAGGCTCAGATAACTATGTGACATATATATACCATATACAGAATAAAAAAAATTTCCACAAAAGTATTAAACAAGATATAAATACCCTCATACAATTATTGTATACAACTAATTCAATATGAGAGTCAAATACATGAAAACTAGTGAAAAGTAGCATTGAATTGCAAGAGTTTCACATGTGGATTTCTTGGATTTCGAACCACATAGCATAGGGACATGGAATTACAGAGTAATAAATAATATATTTTTTTCACAAAATAATAAAACTCATATATCATCTGTCATACAAATATGATACAAGAATCCTTCAAGATTGAATCCAAAGTCATGGAAACTACTGATTCAATGGCATGGGAATAAAAGATTTTCACACATGAGTTTATTAGATTTAGATACACATATAATAGGGACATGTAATAAAATATTAATAAATAATATTTTTTCTAAAACATCATCCAACTCATAGAAGAGCCCTCATACAAATATGGTTGAAAACTACTTCAAGATTGAAGACAAAATCCATGAAAGTTAATGATACAATGGTATGAGAATGCAAGATTTTCACACAGGATTTTCTTGGATTTTGAGATGAATAGAATATGGTAATGGAATTATAGAGTCTTCATAATATATTTTTTCCCCAACATCATCAAAATCATATAAAAATCCTCATACAAATATGATATAAAACTACTTCTATATTGTAGCCAAATCCATGAAATCTAGTTATTCAAGAGCATGGGGAATGCGAGCCTTTTATACATGTATTTCTGATATTTATACCTAAAGATAATATGGACATGATATTACAGATCCATACAGAATACATCAAATATTTTTAATCAACTATAATCATCAAAGCGTAATCACCACTCCAACATGTGCGCCATCAACATGAGATTGTGGGGGAATGGAGAAGAAAGAATGACAAAATAGGGAGATAGATGAGAATTCAACTGTATGTTGTTAGAATAATCAACCCATAGTTTACTACCTTAGACATTAATTTAATTATTTTTGTCTTATTTTCCTAGTTCATGTGTCCCACCTTATGAAAGTTGTCAATTACCTATCCATAGTGGTCCAACTTGCCTAATTTGACCTATGTAGTGCTTTGGAAACCTCAAGGAATCAATTATTCTTTATTCCTAGTCTCCTAGGCACCCTTCTGCTTTTTATGCTTTATTGTCTACTTTTTCAGTGTTTTAAAGCAATAGGGAAAGTTTGACTAGGTGAGGTGAACTAGTTTTTTGTCCTCTTCATCCTCCACTCTTTTCTCCTTGGAAAAGCATGTATGAGTTGTTATTTGATCACTATTTAGCTTGCCTAAGCCATTTTGCTAATTCATGAGCTCCATGACAGATTTGGGATCAGCTTTTTACACCTATGGGGGATTTGCTTAATTTTAGTAACTGCTTTATGCTAGATTCGAATTACTCCTCATGCATTCAAATCCTTGATGTATTTTATTTATTTAGAAAAATATTATGTTACAGGGTTGGCTATTGTACACTGAGTTAATATAGTTTAGTGTTCAGCTCCAATTTCAGTCTCTTTTGTGAGTGATTTTGCATGATCAATTGTTAATTGTTGTGAGTAAAATTAATCTATCACTAGGTTCAATTTACACATGGTATTAGAGCCATTGTAGATCAATTTCTCTCCTTCAAATTGTTTTGCAGGTTCGAAATCAGTGACTGGGAGCCTTCTACTGACAGCCGAGACAGATTTTCTAAGCTATGGATCAATCACAAAAAAACTATCTTGACTCCCTTCAATTTATTTGAATGGAAAGTAGAGATGGAGATACTGTTGAGAGTGGAAGGCCTCTACAGGGTGACTATGGCAATAGAAGCAGATCCCAATGTAGTTGCAGAGAAGATAAAATGGCACAACAGGAGGGATGAGGCCTATGGTCTCCTGTGTCTGAGTATTTCCAGAGACCTCCTTTTCCATATTGATGGATTGACATCACTGAATGAAGTATGGGATAAT
>LPNX010228658.1:48766-92713 GCA_001517045.1 Pseudotsuga menziesii | reverse complement strand
TACAGCTCCATATTCAGTCTCCATTGTTGATAATTTGCATGATCAATTGTTAATTGCTGTGAGTGAAATTAATCTACTGCAGGCCTGAATTTCTACAGTCGCCTGCGAATTTCTAGGCCTCAACACAACAATAAAGTATTGATCAAATGGTAGAATTTTCTTACAATCTTCATCCAATTTATCCCATTCTTTCGCCATTGTATCAAGTTCAAATTGAATGTTAGGCTCTTCTTTGGGTATAACAAAATTGGGTGCACTAGGCCTTGGTGTGATCTGAAATTCATTGGG
The DNA here is from genome assembly GCA_001517045.1 of Pseudotsuga menziesii. Lineage (NCBI taxonomy): Eukaryota > Viridiplantae > Streptophyta > Pinopsida > Pinales > Pinaceae > Pseudotsuga > Pseudotsuga menziesii. The sequence goes on along the minus strand of LPNX010228658.1, from coordinate 92,425 downwards.
CCTATTACGGGGTCCTATTCTTGATAAAATATTCCTACCCATTGTCTTCTTTTCTTTTGATTGTGAACTACTGCTACCTCCTATTACTCCTTTGCTTCCAAATTGGATAGCCATCAATTCGAATCCTTTCATAAGATAATGGGTCATTTTCTTGGTCATGTCATCAAATAGAGGCTTCATGAATTTAATAAATTCCTCATTATCATCATGGAGTCCCTTCCCCTTGTTAGTTATAGTTTCAGCATAATGTACCTCTTCTTCTTCTATTTCTTCTTCTTCAACTTATGTTTCTAAGGCTGGTGGATTATTTATTTTAATCCTTGTTAATTCCATCAGGTTCCAATAGCATGCTTTGATACAAATTTTAATGTATCTTTTTAAGAAATTTTATTACAATGACCAATTTTTCACTATTTTCCCTATTTCGACCTTTGACTAGTTTTGATGTCTAGGTCTCCAAACTGACCCAAATGCTCCCAAATATTTTGAGAACGTATATGAATGATATTAATACCTAATAATTTAATAAAATTTTTAGGGATTATTTATTAACCTTAAAATACTTATTCAAACTTGTTTAATAATATGTCAAAGGTAGGAGTTTTCACTAGGCTGCAAATTGGAGTTCCAACTCCCCCAGGGTAACTGTTGAAAAATGGATTTGCAAATGCTACAAAACCCACTTGAATTTCTGAACAGAGGAATAGTATGTTTAATAGATATTATTAATGTCTCATGTGAATCATTATTCAGTTAATAAATTCGGTTATAACCCTCTCCCAAACAACTACAAAATAACTAGTTCAACCCTTGGGAAATTGCACCAAATCTTCTCCAAATGCAAATAAACTGAGTAAGATGAATTCAAATGCATAAGTGATGGATTTGAAACTTGTAATAATAATACATGTAAGTACATTAATAATAAATATATCAAAGAAACATTATTTCATTCGAAATCATCAACATTACAATGGCATACATCAATATAGTGGGGAAATGGTCATTGTTTGCTCATTAATAATCACTTTTACATACAACCATTTGGTATTTCTACCTAAGTATTTTTGAAGATGAATAAAATATTATATTAATAGTATTACAATAATAAATGGACCATGATAATATCTCCCAAAGATTACAATATCTCACCCAAAGCATAATTCCTCCATGAGCAAGAATATGCAATAAAGACTGGAAATGGTTGAGATAATGTGCTGCACTAGAAGAAACCAAGAGATTCCCTATATATTACACCTAAAATAAAAAATTCATTAAGTCTCCATTAAATACCTGAATGGCCTCTCCAAACACCAACTTGGATGGCAATCTTTCACCCTCGAAATTGGCTTAGGCAAGAAACTAGTCATCCACTGGCTCTCCCTCTTCACAAATGCAAATTTCTCAAATGATAAAAATACATTATATTGGTTTATCCCTATATTTTATAAAAATCCTTAGCCTTATAAGGTTACTAATCTATCCACAAACTCAAGCCAATTCGAATTAGGGTGTGTGCTCAAGATTTTCCATGTGTCCTCCCTTCCATAGCCTTCCATCTTCCCCCAATTCGAGTAGGGACACATTGAGCTTCCCCAAATCACATTGGATGCTATATTTAGGCGTGACACATCATAATGGTCAGATTTCATCCTTAATTTCTATAATATGTAATAAATTTCATATCATGTTCATCATTGGTGTCATAAATGTCATAGATGTTACAGAATCTATCCCAAGTGTCCAAGAAGCTCCCATTTGACTCTTCCTCTCCCATGTAAGTTACATTTATTTCTAAATTCGACCTATGATGCATATGGACAATTTTATTAGCCTTCTAACTCATCCAAGAACATTAGGCTTCTTCCCACGGATTCGGAATTGCAAGAGGAGAATTCCATATGGCACATAAATTCTAGCTTGTGTGGGCCCCATAATATCCATGTGTCTCCATGCTCCATTGCCACTTCAATTTTCTCTTTTATTTATTTAATTACCTCCATATTTAAATATTTATTCCATTCTAATGTATTAACATCATTTATTAGCTCCCTTATTAAAATTCCAAATGTATCCATCCAACCTAGGGAACTAGTAGGATCGATGGATTTGTCCTACTATGCAATTATTTGAACGGGGACATTACAATATTTATCCCTGTAATGTAATATTTGTCAGATGTCTGCAATCAGGCCTGATTTTGTCATAATTGTCAAATAATGTTTCATCATTTGTTGCCATAGAGTACTTGGAATCTCCTTCCAAGTGGCACAACTTGTATTCTAGTCTCTTTCTCTTCCATGGGAGTTACTCTCCTTTACCTATTTGAATTCCTTGTCTAATTATATGATATTTGACACCACATCACTATCCAATAACGTTACATTACCCATGTGTTTTAATTTGGATGAACATCATGCCAAGTGTGTGGGGAATCTAGTCATCCAAAGGCTCCACAAGCTTCCAAGTGTCTTCATGAACCCATGCCACCTTATTTTATTAAAATTTATCATATATGTGACCCATTTAAATGTGAATATTGTAAACTAAAGTCCATTTAGGTCGCATAAACCCTTATTACAAAATTTATTTCTCCATATCAACCTATGAAACTAGTAGGTTGGTGGAGCATTATTTGCAGGTAGTTTATTTAGAAATGATTTAATTGGGGACATGAAAGTTGGTGTCATACCCTAAGGACCTTTTAAAACACTCCATGATGTTCTTTAATATTTTGGACTCCTTAATGTAGGGAAATCCCATTAGAACATAATCATCCATGATTTGTTGATGATTGTTGATGGAGGATCCCAGATGAATCTGATGACCTTTAAGAATATTGGCTCTGAGATGTGCTTGAATAGATATACCCAAACCGTGTACAATTCATATTAAGAGAAGGGTGAATAGGGGGTCACCTTGCATGATTCCCCTAGAGGGAATGCATCAAGTGGAGGGGGTTTCATTGGCAAGGATATAGAAAAATACGAGGAGATGAGAAAATGGATCCAAGAAATCCAATCTAGAAAAAAAGCAAAAGCTTGGAGAATATTAAAAATGTAATTCCAACTCAATTTGTTGAAGGATTTGGACATTTTCAGATTGATGTGCATTCTAGGTTTCTTGGTTATCTTGATGGAATGAATCATTTCATCCTCCATTAAGATTCCATCAAATATTTTATGACCTTCCACAAAACCTAAATTTTATGGAGAGACAAGATATGGTAGGATGGGTTTGAGGAAATTGGCGATGTCTTTGGTAATAGTATGATAGATGATGTTGCAGAGGGAAATGTGATGACACATTTATCAAGGGATGAGGGGTTGGGACCTTTGTGGATGAGAGTATGTAAGTTTAAATTGAATGATAAGAGGATTCCTTTGGTATTCTAATAGTTTTCCACAACTACCCATACATCCTCATTGATTATGTCCTCGTAGGAGTGGAATAAATATATTGTGAAATCATCTAGTCCTGGGGATTTGATAGCCTACATAGATTTGGCTTCATTTTCTACTTCTTCTAGGGAATTTGTAGCATTAAAATGTCATGTTTCTCTTCACTAACGAGATATGAGTTATGTTGAAATATTTCCTCAATGGTCATAACTCTATCTCCCAGATGCTTTATGAGGAGAATTTGAAGAAGGATATTAGCTCATTTGTTATCTCCTCTTGTTGTTGTAGATTGTTTACTTGACTTTCCTTGAGGGTGACAATTTTGTTATTTTACTATGTTGGAGAATGGAATTGTGGAATATTTTTTCTTTTTTTCCCATCCTCGAGGCATTGCACTCAAGATTTATGTCTCCAAATAATTTCCTCTTATTTGAAGATTTCTTCTAGTTGTTAATTTAAATTAGGTTTGTTTCTTCTTGTTTCTCTCAATACATCCTGTGAAAATAATTTCCTATTGTAGCGGGTTCATTTAATTCTCTATACTTCTTTTATCGTCAAAAATATTTTTGAAGAACTCCTTGTTCCATACTTTGAGTTCCTGCTTCAGCTTTTTATGTTTCTATTGGAATTTGTACATGAGGGAGCCTAAGGTGATCTTTTTAGTCTTGAAACCAGATCTTGGTATTAGAATTGAAGTCTAAATGATCTAGACATAATTTATCAAATCTAAATGGTCTATTAATAGTCGAAATTTATCTATTACAATTGATACATATGAACCAATGATTTGATCCATTTGTATGAATAATTGTTGTTGTCCAGTGTTCTCCTCTAGCATATAGATCTTATGTGAGAAGAAATCAATCTAGTCTTGAGTCTATATGTTACCTCCCTGCTCTTCTATTGTTCCCAGTAAAAGAGCCATTAGAGGTATGAAGGTCTAATAGGTGATTGTTTTCTATGAATTATTTGATGAATTAATTGTCCCTATCCAATTGCTTGATGCCTCCATTTTAGTCCGTTAGGTGAGTTATCAAATTGAAGTCCCCTCCTATGGTCCAATGTTTATCCTTGAAGGAGTCCTATAGCCATTGGAGGTGATTTAGAAGGTGAAATTTTTTATCCATCCATTGAGATCCATAAAAATTACCTATGTACCCACTATTTTTCATTTCTACAAGGTGAAATCTTGCTTAAACAATTCTTATAGTAGCTTGGATGTTGTCCAAAATGATCTCTTAAGGACTCTAAACAAAATCTAGTCCTCCTGATGCTCCTTGTGCATTCACTACTACGATCATTGCATTTTTCAAGATCAGTTTTGTTATTGTTTCTAACGACAAGTAAGAGCACTTGGTTTATTGCAACATTAAGATACTTGGCTTCTCCATATTGATTATGTTTTGATTATTCTCTATATTAAGGGATTGTTGATTCCTCTAACATTTGAGGATATCATTTTCATTTAGGATGTTGGTTTAGAGAGGTGAATAATTATGTTAATTGGATATATTTCCCAAAATCCAACATCATATTTCCTACCTCATCCAAAATCTATTTTTGGTTATGTGCTCTTTATGTATACCTTCTTAGTGTGGCATGTTTAGTTCCTTATTGTTATTGGTATTGATACCCAAACTTGATTCTTTGTGATAGTATTTGGGGTTCTTCTTTGCCTCTTTTCTGGATTTGATAGCTACTTCCTTTAACAGTTCTAACTAGGGTTTTGGAATTGGGATGTTTTTTTATAGGATTCTTCAAACCATTGAAGATCCAACTCTATTAGTTCCATGTTATCCATTTCTTCTTGATAGTCTACAATTTCGATTTCCTGAGTTCCTAGTTTTCAGAGTGATATGGCTTATCTTGTTGTTTTTCTCAATCTTTAGAAATGGAGGTTTCCCTGTCTAATTTCTCACTTTTTATACATTAAAATTTATTAGCTATGGGAATAGGAACTTTGGATGGAAAGGAAGGGTTCTTTATTCCATTCCTTCTTTTATTTGAAAATTTAGCGAACCCCTCAATCTATTTCGCTCTTGCATTGAAGGAAGATATTTTAAAGGGAAGTATTGTAAGAGATGGCCATGCTCATGACATTTCCTAAAATGTAGGAAAAGCATTCATAGTCTAAGTTCTGAAGCCACTGGTTGCCTCTGTAGTCCACAAAAAATGGATTTTGGAAGAGGCTAGGAAATGTTCATGTAGATATAGATTATTTCATGAGAGGTACATCAACCATTTATAGTGGCTTCAAAGATCTTGAAAAATCATCCCAGGGTGTTCCTTATGCCTTCCATTGTTTCCTCCTCCCAATATTCTTATGGAAAATAGTAAATTCTAATACAAACTGAAGTTTCCTTGAAATCTTCCTTGTTTGGGATGAACTTCTCCACATAGGAACTCTCGTATAGGTCCACAACATTGAATAAATATGGATCTCCTTCAAATACTACCACATAATCCTATGGGTGATTGAATATTATCATGAATAAACCATATGATCATAATTTTACCTCATAATTCCCTTTAAGGTTCCATTTATTCATGATGCATCCCATTAGGTTTTTTTTAGATGGTTAATGCCCTAAGAAATTGTATATTTTTGCATAATTTGTCATATATTGTATGATCCAAGGTATGTTGGTCGAGGTTATTTCATACCTAGGAGCTGTTGTCACCTCCAGTATGCATTTGTTAGGATTTATAATCCTCACTTGTCCAAACTGGTCTATTAGATTATATTTTCCTAACTTAGGAGTCATTTAGTTATTATTGGGTTCACTAGTACCATTGGGTCCACTTGGGATAATGGGGCCACATGTAATAGTCACTAGAGTGTGGGGAGCATATATAGAGGTTAACTAGAATTGACTACACCTTCATGCATCAGTTTATGCACCTACTAGACCAATCCCTACAATTTAGGAGCCACTGGGAGTGTCGACACCAACCTCCTTCAGTTGTTGGTGGTTGGTGACTAGTCAAGTTATTCTACAGTCACATCTAGTTAGATGTCCTCTAGTTTAGTTAGAGATAGTATTGGATGGATGGATGTGGGTAGGTTCCTATTCTCACCTACTTCTCACCTGCCGCATCAGTTAGACTAGTTTAACTGATTATAAATGATTGGGAGAATGAATTAGACAACTTGAGTTGATATAGTGAAATCCAATAGTGACTTAGACACCTTATAGTTAGCCATGTAGTCAGATTGACTTGGTGGATTCGAATCTATTGGAACCAGGACAGAAGGGAAGAATTCATATAGAATTCTACCTAAGTAAGGGAAGAAGGGTATAAGGAAGAAGAAGAAGGAGTTGTGACATAGGAAATAACATCAAAGAAGAAGAGAATGATGTTGTCATAGAAGAGGGAAGATAAGGGGAAAGTTAAAGAGAAGGCATGAGACGAGGAAGCTACGCCATTTTTGTAAGATACGATGGAAGGATAGAGCAAGAGACATAATGACATGGCAGAATATTCAAACAAGAAGGTGTGTAGATAAGATAATGACCAGAAAGTGACAATAAGGAATGATGCTGATAAAACAACAACCCTTCAAGATCTTGGGTACGAGCTCGGCTGGAGACAGCAGAAACCACATGCGTAAAGGAATTTTTTTAAGTCATGCCAAAAGCGCATTTTTTGGTCATTTACTACTATAATAGGAAAGATAGCCTATGGGATGAAGATAGTAAGTCGGTTGGGATAGTGATTGAAGCTGAGTCTGTTGGAGTCTGTATTGAGTCAGTATTGATTCTGTAACAAGCATGTATGGGAGTATATAGAGTATGTAATAAGGATATAATAGGAGAAACCCAAGCTATAAATGGGTTAGCTGATTATCCAATTAGCCCATTATCTAGTTCTTGTTTTAGACGATTTTGAGCTAATTAGTTGATACAACAGTTTTCAGTAAGTGTCTAGACTTTGGGGAGAGACACTCGAGCTAGACTAGAGGTAGATAGTTTTGGTTACTAACTCTAGATCATTGTGTGCATCAAAGTAGTGGTTCTATAGCTGAGTGTGAATCCATATAGAGAAGGTTGAGTTGATTGAGGCTGTGTGTGGATCACTGAGTAGTAGTAGAGTAGAGAGATAAAGATAGAGAAGAACATATAGCATGAGAGGGATGAGAAGTCTGTAGATATAGAAGAGAAGATATTGAATAGAGTCTATAGCTTTATGTACAGACAAAGTTGCACCTATTTCCTCATGCCAATTCCAGATGAAGAGCACCTTGTGGTTTTTTCCTGGATGGGTTTCCACATTACATGTTTTGCATATGTGTGAATGTTGAGTAGCTTAGACACATGCACATTTACTGTGATTAATGATTGATTAGTTATTGTGCTTTAAATGGATAACAGTATGAATGTTGTATTTCACGTAATGAATAAGTTTGTGATGTCTGTTCACTATGCATTTGCGTAATATTGCATATAGAAGGGGAAATCACACCCCGTGTTGACATAGAACATGAAAACCACCAACCTGACTTACCAGTCTCCGTTGAAAACCTTGGCATAGAGCCAAGGACTTAAAAGACCCTCCTGCACAAACTACAGAAACATGGTTATGGAATTTACCCATAGAACTGAGATGTATTGGGTGAGATGACATCTGTGTCGCAGGTGCTATCGGCTAGGATCTGCTACATCAAGCTAATATCTTGGGATTTGTTACGTTGACCAAAAAAGGGGGGCTGAACCTGGGTCACAGGGAGAAAATCCCAAAAAATGGTTTAGTTTCCAGGACCTAAAGTTTTATGGTGAGGGATATGTTCTGGCATCCTATGAAACTGAAGATCCAAAACTGGGTGGATGCAATAGACCTATATTTTGAACGAAAAGAAAGTGAACAATGTCGGTGGACGCCAATGAAGTGTTTAGAACGGTACATATATTTAGATATTCACGATATTTTCTTTGTCAAGTTACCCATTGTGTTGTATGAATGGTTGTCTAAGTTGGCCACCCAGAAAAAAGAATTTTCAAGGAGGAGAACCGACAGAGTGGACTTCGTTCTTGATTGAGAGGCTGAAAAAAAAAACAACCCTATATCAAGGGTTGTGTACTTTTGGGTAGATAGTATCATAGAAGGATATATCACTGAGTTCACTATTGATACAATAGCCTCATACAGTGAGGTTGAGCAAAAAAAATTCCAAGGACCGCGCAGTCGATATCTCTCCTATTGGAAGACGTGGATCAAAATGCTTATATGTGAAAAGGGAATTCTACGAATGATATATTGAATAGAAAAGGGTGGCTATGTATCAACATAATCCTAGAGTGAGATGTTCCTAGGAGAAAGTGGAACTGAACTAGAACCTGTCTTTTTGAGAAGCGGAAGAAGATTCAGGTTTGAAAAAAGACACAAAACTATGTTCAGACAAGGCAATTGCAGCACAGAGCAAGAAGAAGAAGGCTACAAGTTTACATCATACCTATAGGAGTATAATCCAATATCCAAAGGAGATGAAGAGTCTGAGGAGTCGACTGAAGATCCATATCAAGAACATGTACACAACTCACCTACGGTACCCGAGGTAAGATAACCAGCCCAATCTCCAAATATTTCTATAAATACGAGTAGTAATAATGTTATAAATAGAAGACAAGGAAGTCCGACCGGTTCACATTTTGTTCCTACTGTACTAGTAGTCAATACAATACCGATCAATCTAATGGCTGGAACTGACATTAAGCTCCCAATATTCAATGGGAATGGCCTTGAAGACCCGGAACAACATTGGTTTCTATGTGACGCCGTCTCAACTGTATGACATATCCAGGATGAGAACAACAAGAAAGCATAGATGATCACGACTCTATGAGGTCGTGTGCTAGACTGGTATATGAAGTTTTCCATAGTACCAGTGGGAGTGGTCCTAAAGACAGTCAATGAGATTCGACTCAGGTTGATTGATGAATTTAAGAAATCAAAGTCTAAATCACAATGGATCACTGATATCAATGGGATCAAGAAGCTACCAATAGAATCTATTTGGGATTTTGACTAGAGATTTATGACATTAATGGCTAAGGTGAGTTTCTAAATGTTGGATGTGGAACACAAGGAATGGTTGATTGCTGCTTTGTTTCCACATATCCGAATGCCATTGATGCAACCAAAAATTGTGTCGCAGATAGAGGCTCTAGATATAGAAATGAAGTTAGAATCCTTTCCAGTTGGAGACACTGGCTCGGGCATGTTGCAAATTCAATCGTATCTGGCCAATCTTATAGTGCAGCTCTAGGAAATCAAAAGAGGCAAGGAAGTTTAGGAGGAAGTATGGTCTACCAAGTGCATAATAGATGGACACCATAAGGATAATTTCTCGGTGCTAATGAATGATGTCGTAGCAAGAGCACCGAACCCTTTAAACACCCAAGGAATGCCTTGGTGTAGAGTATGTTAGACTAGAGGTCAGAAGCTCAAGGAATGCATTAGAGGAAATTTGAACTCAAAATGGGCCTTTTAAATTTANATCATTAAAAAAACTACTTTTTTTGTTTGTATTTTTGACATATCTCCCCATGTTTTTACTCAAATTTTGATCGGGAGAGCTCATTGGATGCGGAATTAAAATCCGCATCCAATGAGCTCTCTTGATCAAAATTTGAGTAAAAACACGGGGAGATATGTTGAAAATACAAACAAAAAAGTATCTTTTTTCTATTCTTCCTCCAAAATTAATAAATATTATTTTATTAATTTTTTTTAGGAGGCCCATTTTGAGTTGAAATTTACTCTAATGTATGTAATTGCAGAATATTTTAAGTGCACCTGCTAGTCTGTATTGTAAATTTTGTAGATCGGTAGGTCATGACAAAAAGGACTGCAGAGAACTTCAGCTAATCCAAGAGAATATGATGGATACCTACCTAATGAAGAATGAGGAACAAATGCAAGTTGAACAAGCACAGCCTCGGTATCATCCTGTGTAGTTTCATCAACAATAATATCCTCAACCACAATACGGTCCAAACTAGTATCCTCAACAACAACAATACCCTCCACAAATGGGGGTGGGAACTTTAGAGGTCGAGGACAACAAACAAGACGAGTATTTCGTCGAGGAAGAGGCCAAGTTGTATGTTATAATTATGGGAATCCAAGTCACTTTTCTCAATATTTTCAAAGTCCTGCGAATAAATGTACATACTCTAAAGAATTTGATCACACTGTCGAACAATGTCCGCAGCTTATTGCGAAATGGAAGGATAGAACTATTGTTAACCCCAAACTAGTGCAGAATCGGAATCCAAACCCCAATCTAAATATTGAAATGATTTCTGCCAAACCAAGACAACCCAACCTTGTTGTAGAAGATGAGAGGAAGTGTTGTGATAGGAGCAGACCAAAATACACCTCAAGGACATCTGCAGGTGCGACCTGCGGCACAAAAGAAAGCTCTGCTAGATCTCCAACATGGGAAGGAAGTATTTTTGGAGGAGCGACAATACTTTGTTGATACCAATCAGCCATCAACATCTAGAAAAATGAGAGCTATGCCCGAAATATTTGAACAACTAGTCAGAAGGCCTTCCACTAAAAAGGTTAGTAAGCTCAAGTATTTTTTCAAAAGTTTTTTAGCACTAATCCATGAAAAATATGTTGTCTCAGAATTGACAGCACTCATAGAAGACAACACAGAATATCTGCACCCTAAAAGAACATTCAATCAAATAAGAAGAAAATGGAAGACAAGCCAAGAAATGTGAATGACTATGCAGATAGGATATTATGATATGGACTATATCATACTCGCGTTGGGCTTATATGTCAATATATTGACAAGATAGAAATGGGAAAGCATGAAAAATCCATAATTAGACTAGTCTCCTATTCAGCTAAGTCTTGCAAGCTAGTCGAAGGTGCTACCAATTGGTAGGCTGTTTGGAAGTACCTGTGGAGGTAGAATGCTTGAGAACATATGCCGACTTCGAGGTCATTTATATTGTCGATGTAACAAACCCCTATCTTGTGATTCTAGGGATTGATTGGGAAATATACAACTAAACTATCATAAAATTAAAGAAAAGGATCTTATATTTTGAAGATTATGAAATAAGAGTGGTTGCACCCATTGATCCCCTTGAAGGGAAGCGATATGTTGATACTGTGCATAGGGAAAGGAAAGAGAATTATATGGACCAGCTGTATAACATTATGTCTTTGAAGGAACTTTCTATTAAACCCACAGCTAATGGAAACTTGAGTTGGCACAGTGTAATCTCATGCATGTACTACTCACGAGAAACCCTAGAAAACTAGCAGAATAGGCTGCATGAAGTCTCCATGTGCAGAAGTGTGAGATTTAGAATATTTGTTAGAAGGGTAGGATCCAAGAAAGCACACTACCTATGTATCAAGGATTTCCTAAACTTGTGTCCTTCAAGGAATAAGAAAAGGTCATATAATCTTAGCGATTGTCCACTTTGGACTATGTGCTGAAAGATATGCTTGCTAGATGGTGGGGTACACATAAACAATCTATCTCCGAATGGCCACAATGTATAAGACTAATGTAGATCATATTTGGAGAAGAGATCAGTTATGATGATCACAAATACACGATATTGTCAAATCCTGGAAAACATATTGAGCACTGTCAAACAGCTTGGCAAGCATATCCATGACAGGAATGGGTTCCCCGAATCATCCACACCTTGGAAATGGTGCCAATAAGTTGGTACACCTCCAAGGAGATGGAGCAAGGAACCGTCAAGTGGGATGGAGTGCTACGCACAGCTGGATGGAGTGATACAATATCAAATGAGAATCAGATGATGATTACCCACTAGAGATAAACATACCTGATTCAGAAGATATACGTACAGTAGAAGGAGATCCTATAACTACTGATAGTTTTTGAAACCACTTAAAATCAAGAAAGTAAATATTGGGTCTGAGGAAAACCTGAAGTTTCCTAATATTGAAGATTATTGGGATGAGGAGACTGTGGGAAAAATTACTTATTTATTTCATGAGTTTCAGGATATGTTCCCTATAAATTTCTCTGAAAGGAAAGGCATAGTTGGAGACCTTGGCGAAATGAAGATACTCTTGAGGCCTGATGCAAAATCGGTCATACAGGGACCATACCGATTGAAACCATGTTATAAAAATAAAGTTAAAGTGTAACTTGACCGAATATTAGAAGTAGGGGTAATAGAACTAGTCGATGAATCAGAATGGATCAGCCCAATCATGGTACAAGACAAGAAGACTTCAGGGGAAGTCACAATTTGTGTTGATCTTCGAAAACTTAATGATGCCTTCTTGCATGATCCATTTCCAAATCTGTTCACAGATGAAGTATTGGAAAATGTTGGAGGACAAGAGATGTATTCATTTACAGATAGGATCTCGGGTTACCATTAGGTCATAATTTCCAAAGAACACTACTACAAGACTACCTTTGCAACATAATGGGGATATTACCAATACATGGTAATGCCCTTTGGACTCAAAAATGAACTTGCAATTTTCTCCATTATTGTAGTTGCTTCCTTTAAAGGATATATACACAAATTTATTGAAGTATATTTTGATGATTGGACAGTCTTTGGTCTCATAAAAGATCACATAGAAAGTCTTAAACTGATGTTGGAACGATGTTGTCAGTACTAGATTTCCCTTAATTTGAGGAAGTGTATTTTTTGTGTGCATTTCAGGGTTGTGTTAGGTCATGTGGTCTGTCATGATGGGATTTTGGTTTATCCAGCTAAAATTTCCATAATCCTAGACTTACACCACCTACCACAGTTAAACAATTAAGAGCAACACTAAGGCATATGAGATATTACAGAAATTTCATTAAAGGATATCCACAATTGACTTCCCTGATGGAGAAATTTTTAAAAAAAGATACTAAGTTCCAGTGGACAGATGAAATCCAGGAAATCCTAGATAAGGTGAAAAGAAAAATGACCACTGAACCCATACTGATATTTATGGATTGGAAAAAATAATTCCATGTTCATGTGGACGCATCCTCCATGGCGCTTGGAGTGGTGTTGACACAACCAAGAGAAGGAGATATTGATCATCCCATTGCTTTTTCTAGAAGGAAACTGTTAACGATAGAAAAGAATTACACTACAATAGAGTGGGAAGGAATTGTGATGGTCTATGCATTGTAGAAATTCAGACATTACTTGTTGGGGGGACATTTTAAAATGTACATTGATCATTCTACATTGAAATATTTGGTTAACAAGCCAGTGTTGGGGGGGAAGATTTGTCAGTGGCTCCTCCTCTTCCAGGAATTTGAATTTGATATTATTTTCAAACTAAGAAGATTAAACTTGGAACCAAACCACTTATCCAGAATAGAAAGTGGAGACAAGCCTACTACTATGGAAGACAATATCTTGAATGCACAACTATTTGCGATAACTGACTTTGATAACCAGTATGAGGATATCATACAGTTCCTAACTACAGGATTTGCACTAGCCAAGTTTGCAATTGCACAAAAAAAATAGTTAGTAACGCAAGCTACATATTTCCAGCTAATTGCTGGCCACTTATACAAACTGGGCCTGGATGAAATCTTGAGACGTGTTTTTTAACATGAGCGACCTATTATATTAAGTGAAGAAAATGTTGGTATTGCAAGAGGACGCTATGCAAGAAAGGCGACAATACACAAGATATTACAAGCTAGGCTATGGTGACCTACCATGCATGCTAATGCTAGAGATTATTGTCGCAGCTTTGATGGCTGTCAACGCATAAGGAAGCCATCTAGAAGAGATGATATTCCTTTAGTTCCACAAATTACACTACAGGAATTTGATAAATGGGTTGTTGACTTTGTGGGGCCTACTAGTCGAGCAGGAAAGCACACAGGAGCTAGATACATTATCACTGCGATGGATTACTTGACTCGATGGGCAGAGGTTGCACTTGTCAATGATTTTACTGTTGCGACGACAACGAAGTTTTTATTTGAGAATGTGGTGTCAAGGTTCAAATGCCCCAAGATATTGATTAGAGATCAAGGTACGTAGTTTTTAAATCATTTGATTGAAGAGATAACACATGAATTTCAAATACAACATAGAAGAACAACTTCATATCACCTACGGGTGAATGGAGCGATTGAAGCATTTAACAAGGTTCTGGAAAAAGCTATCACTAAGGTCTGCAACACAAAAAGGGATGACTGGGACCCGAAAATTTATGTCATCATATGGGTGTATCACACAACATGTAAGAATTTAACAGGCCAAACACCGTTCATATTAGTGTATGGAGAGGAAGCTGTCATGCCTATGGAATATATTGTACCAATTTTAAGAGTGGCATCCATTATAGAAGTGACTGATGTTGATGTTGTTGAAGAAAGATTAATTCAGTTAATCCATTTGGAATAGGAAAGCTTCATTGCAGGATTCCATCAAAATGTATAGAAACAAAGGCAAGAGGTGTGGCATGAAAGATATGTCAAGAACAAGCAATTTATAGTTGGAGGCGTTGTTCTTATGTATGACAACAATTTTTTCAAACACCTAGGAAAGTTGAAGACACATTAGTTAGGTCCCTATGTAGTGAAGGAAATCACTTATGGAGGAGCAGTGGAGTTGGAAAAGCTTAATCTTACAAAATTCAATGGGCTCATTAATGGGAGTTAGTTGAAGCCTTATTTTGATAGCTATAAAAAAAAAATATGAGGACAAATGAAATGATGCATGTAATGATGATGATGATGATGATAGCTATGTTGTTAGGACAAAAAGGATGATTGTGACCTTTAAACAAGGTGCGATGAGAAAAGGGTGGAACTAAAAACAATGGCGTGTTCATACAATGATGAGGAAGGACTATTGAAGTGACAAATATGAAGTCAACAAATCGTAAGAAAATTTGAAGCTGATAGCAAGTGATGTTGAGGGTCACTTCCACCATTAATATCATGACGTCACAACAAAAGGGGTTGTTGTAGCTGGAACCTCCACATAAGGAGTCAAATCAAGAGCCTAGGTGATCATTCATGTTTTCATTCTATTACTCGATGGTGGAATGTATGAGGATTTGATGGACTCATTATTGGAATCAACTAGTGGTGATGATTTAGTAACTACCCGGCTCCTTATAATGCCACAGTCAGAGATGTTCTAAGATACAGAGTGAGTGAAAACTCACGAAGAAAAAGGATGAATAACTATTGTTGTGCTAATCTCTGTGGGGTCTTGATAAGGAATTTGTAATGAATTTTCTTCTTTGAAAACCTATTCTCCAATGTGTGTTACTAAAAGTTGGGGGTTTCTTGGAAATTCATCCAATCCTAGGCCTTCACACAGAAGAAGCTCCAACCATCGGGGTAAATATGACAATGCCGAGACCCTATGATGCCGGGAAAAGAAGTATTTCCTTAGGGGATCCGAGCATGGTGGGGGAATCAGTGGCAACAGTGCACAGCCCAAAAGGAATCCCATCATATCCTCCAGACATGGTTGGAAAAATTTAATTGCCAAAGTGCATAGTATCCACTGCTATGAATGGCCGGTCTAAACAAATGCTATGAATGGGAGAGGGAGGAACAAAGGTCTACGTAATCACCATCATCACTGCAAATTGATAAATCTCAAGAATGTGATGGCGATTCCAAATATGTGTTGCACTGGAATACCGTACGGGAAGGAGCTAGTCCAGGTAGAGGATGAGGGATCTCACCAGCATTATACCCAATAGAAATATAGACCCTCTACTGGTGTGAGATACAGCCACAAGCTGTTAGTATTTCTCAGATGTTTTGTACTCACTCACAGGTAATGTTGAAGAAAATTATGAAGGGTGGAAGGAAAAACATGGTTTGAGTTGAGGACTAAATCTCAAAATATACATAAGGAACATTGGTGCTCCCGATAAGTCCTTCAGCTCCTGTGTTCTGCCACTACGTCCTACTCTATTAAGCAGTGAAAGCATCCAGAAGCAGACAAAAATGAAAATTCCATCAAGGAATTAGGAAAGTTAATCAATAGAACTGTCTAATGCAGGTCTATATATTTAACCGTGTTACCAGGAGATATAGAGGCTACCAGGAAGAAATCCAAAGATAGAAGGAACATAAACCTTCCCACCAACTATGGAAACAGACAGAACATCCTGTCAAACACATAATGAACATAAGGTCAGAAGCAAAAAAGGGTCACATGGCTAATTCAACATGTGCACCAAAAGGTGCATGAGGTAGCGGCCTCAATAGAAAGAAACATGTTGGAACATGTCAGTTTTGACCTGGTGGAGGACATGTATAAAGTTGAAGAAGAAGTGAGCATAGAAAAAGAGAAGCTACTGAAAATCGTGGAGGATTTTCAGAACAAAATCAACATAGGTCAGTTTATGGAGAAATAGCTCGCGTGGATCGGGACGAGCCACATGTGAGTTTTGGGGGCCTACTTGTCCCGGGACAAAAGGGAAAAAATCATATAGAATTATTCCTAAGTAAGGGAAGAAGGGTATAAAGAGGAAGAAGAAGGAATTGGGAAATAGGAAACAACATCAAAGAAGAAGAGAAGGATTATGCGACAAAAGAGGGAATATAAGGAGAAAGGTAAAGAGAAGGCGTGGGACGAGGAAGTTGCACTAGTTTTGTAATCTGCGATGGAATGACATAGAAAGAGACATGAGGACATGGTAGAATATTCACAAAAGTAGGCGTGCAGATAAGGTAACAAACAAAATGTGGCAATAAGGCCTGATGCTGAGAAATCATCAACCCTTAGCAATCATGGGTAAAATCTCGACTGGAGCCGGGGGAAACCACACGTGTAAAGGAATTTTTGTAAGTCGTGTCGATATCGCCTTTCTGGCTATATAATACTAGAATATGAAATACAACATGTGGGATGAATATAGTAAGTCAATTGGGATAGCGACTAAAATCGAGTCTATTAGAGTCTATATCGAGTTAGTATTGAGTCTATAACAAGCATGTATGGGAGTATATCGAGTCTGTAATAAGGCTATAAAAGGAGAAACCCAAGATGTAAATGGGTTAGCCAGTTAGCCAATTATCCTGTTAGCTAGTTCTTGTTTTAGACGATTTTGAGTTGATTAGTTGATACAATAGTTTTGAGTAAGTGTCTAGACTCTAGGGAGAGACGTTGGAGCTATACTAGAGGTATATAGTTTTGGTTACTAACTCTGAATCGATGTGTGCATCAGGGTAGTTGTTCTACAGCTGAGTGCGCATACATATAGAGAAGGTTGAGTCGATCCAGGTTATGTGTGGATCACTAAGTAGGAGTAGAGTAGAGTGATAAATATAGAGAAGAACATAGAGCATGAGAGGGAGGAGAAGTCTATAGATATAGAAGAGAAGATATTGAATAGATTCTGTAGATTTATGTATAGACAAAAAGTGAATCTATCTCCTCATTTCAATTCCATATGAAGAGAACTTTGTGTTTTTTTCTAGGATGGGTTTCTACGTTACATGTTGTGTATATGTGTGAATGTTTAGTAGCTTAGAAAAGTCATATTTACTATGTTTAATGATTGATTGGTTATTTTCATAAGATTTCATATAGAAGAGAAAATCATACCCTACATTGACATAGAAAGTGAAAACCAGCAACCCAACTTTCTGGTCTTTGTTAGAAACCTTGGCGTAGAGCCAAGGACTTAAAACACCCTCCTACACAAACTGTGGAAACATGGTTCTGGAAGTTACCCATAGAACTGAGAGCCTTAGGTGAGATGGCATCTGTATCGCAGGTGTTTCCTGCTGGCCTCTACTCTGTCAGGCTGATATCTTGGGATTTATTGCGCTGACCAAAAAAGGGGGACTGAACCTAGGTCCCATGGATAAAAACCCAACATAATCCTATACACATGATTTGAATTATCCTTTATGTAACATTATTGTATATTGTTCGGATCAATGAAGTTTATAGTGTAATTATATTGAGCAATACTTATCTGTTTCCGGTGAAATTTGTCTTGTTTAGTGTGTATTATTCATTCCTTTGCACTGCATAATAATACAATCTAAATACACTCATTTCCTGATGATCAATGGAAAAATAATTCAAACATGGTATCAGAGCCTCCTCAGGAAAGCAATAAGTCTGTCCATTTTCGATTGTACACCAGAAGCAATTGGGTTTCCTTTGTGCTCACATATCTAGGGATTTCCTCTTTCATATTGAGGGATTGAAGACTCTGAAACAATATTGGGAGAAGATTAAATTAGTTTTTGGAAATAAATATGAGCTTTAGGGATACATTCTATAGAATGAGCTAATATCATTGCATCCCAGTAGTTTCAAGACCCTCCATAAATTTTTTACTAAATTCAAGTCTCTTGCACTACAATGTAAGCAATGTAGAATAGAGAGGAAGGATGAGCAAATTGTGCTCTCAATGCTCAACAAAATTGGTTCTAAGAATTCTATATTCATCTCTACCTTCCATTCTAGAATATCTTCCATCCCCAATTCAAAGGTTCCTTCACTTGATAGCTTTTCCAAGTCTTTAATACAGGAGCAAGACAAATTGGTCCAAATGGGAGTCCTCTAAACTTCCAATAACCAAGCTCTTTTGATGTCAGACTCTACCAATGCACAAGAAAAAGGGAAGCACAAGGGGAAGGATCCTAAAGCATATAATTCAAAACCAAAAGAGAGTTAGAAGTCTTCTGAAGGATATTTGGGCTCCAAGAAGAAGAAAAAGTTTGAAAAGACTAAGTGTCATTATTGTATGAGGGGTTTTCATCTTGATAACCAGTGCATGAAGAAGAAGATCGACCAACTACTTTCTCTCCTCAAATATAATCATATTGATCTTCCATAAATAGAAAAGAATTATGATGATGGAAAATCGATAGAAGATCATGAGAGGTGCCATTCCTTGAAAGATGGCCTCTCTCGGTCAACAACCTACTTGATTGATTCTGGAGCATCCAACCACATTGTTTCCTATAAGGATTCCTTCACCACTCTCAAACTCACAGGAGGGCATACTATTCATATGGGTGATGAATCCCAAATTCCAGCAGCAGGAAGAGGTTCCATTAAAATACAGCATGGTGTGTTAAAAAATGTTTTCTACCCTCTCTTGCAGCAAATTTGTTGTCTATATATCAGATGATTCACACTGGCTCACCAAAGCTAGTGGTATTTGGGCCTGACTCAGTAGAGATCACAAAAATATCAACTAGGAAGACTATAGAGTAAGGAATTGCAAATCATGCCTCCAAGGCATATTATTTCTCCCATTTCATGCCATACTTAGATCTAGTACAACCACATCTTCTATTTGAAGTAGATAAATGTATCAAAACTCCTTTACTTCTTATTGTAGATACAAATTTATTTTCTAAAATTTCAGATTTAGATTGAGATTCAAAAGAAGAGGAAGACCAACGTGATTCAGATCTTCAGTATATACCTCAAAGAGATCCATATCTAGATCCATCATCCACTTCATCTCAGCATCCTAGATGGGCTCAACAACTCATTAAAGCAGTTGGGGATGGTGTTGCAGATCCAAAGGATAAGAGAAGAAAGAGGTCCGAGTATCAAAAAGAGAATGTTGCATTGTCCCACATAGATCTAGTTCTACTTAAGAAGTTCTTCATGATGTTGGGGTCATATTCTCAAACATTCAAAGAAGCTTTCCATGATCCTATATGGTAGGAAGCTATGGATGAGGAATTTGATTCGCTACAGGACAATAAAACTTGGGATCTTGTCTCCTTTTTCAGTGCAAATGGGTATAAAAGACAAAAATAACCTTTGATGGAACCATAACCAAGTACAAGGCTCGGTTGGTGGCCAAATGATACTCACAAGTTCAAGGATTGGACTATAATGAGACATTCGCTCTAGTAGCAAGAATGGATTCCATTAGACTTGTCTTGGCAGTTGTAGCTTCCAAGATATGAGAGGTACATCACATGGATGGGAAAATTTCCTTCCTCCATGGTGACTTGAAGGAACAGATTTACATGAAACAAACTGAGGGGTTTATTGAGGATCCTTCCTCATGTCACAAAAATTTGAAAGATACAAATAAGATTGCAATGTTTAGATGTAGAAGAGAGAGGGATCCTTGCTATTAATTGTGGTGTGTGTGGATGACTTTCTCATTACTAGCATCTATGTTGTTGCATTGAGAAGCATCAATTCTTCTCTAAACAAAGCATTCACTATGACTAATCTAAGACTTTTAATATAGTTCATTGGTGTCGAACTAATTCAAAATACTTTGAGAATCATGATCTCACAAGCCAAATATGTATTAGACATTCTTAGCAGAGCCCATATGAATGACTACAAGGAAACCCCTTTTCCCTTTCTATTTGGCATCAGGCTGGAGGAAGGTGTCTCTACACATTTGGTAAACAACAACTTTATAGAAAACTCATTGGGAGCCTTCTATATCTCACACATTCGAGAGCAGACATATCCTATGCCATGAGTGATGCTTCCAGGTACATGCAGGAGACACATGAGCTGCATTGGAAGGAAACAAAGATGATCTTGCACTATGAGAAAGGTACTAGAGATTATGGGATCCATTATGCAACTAGTGCACAACTTGGTCTCATAGGCTTCATAGATTCATACTGGGAAGGAGATGGGAATGATAGAAAATCCACTCCAAGATTTGTGTTTATGATTGAATATGGACCAATTTGTTTGTCTAGCAAGAAGAAAGCAACATGTGCACTCTCTTCAACAAAAGCAGAGTATCAAGGAGCTCTAAATACAACTATTCAAGCAGTATGGCTACATGGAATCTTGACAGAATTTGAGATTCACACTTCAGCTTCAGTGGACATTCATTGTGACAACCATAGCACTATAAAAATTTCTAGTGATCTAGTTCAGAAGCAAAGAACAAAACACATTGAGATTCACATGCATTATATTCGCAAAATAGTGCATGACAAAACTATCACACTGCATTACTGTCCTACAGAGGATCTGATTGCAAACATATTCACCAAGTCCTTCACAGAAGATATATTTTCCTTTCTCATGTATCTTTTAGGTGTAAAGGATTGATTCATTAATCTTGTTCCTACTTATCTTGAGGGGGGGTTTTCCCATGAAATTTTCCCCTATTTCCTCCTTTTATTAAACAACATTTTTTAATTCTTTTAGATTGTATATGGGTGAAATTTGGCCTTGTTTCAAAATCCCGCAGTTGTCTAAGTTAGGATTAAGGGGGGGCTGTTAGGATTTATAATCCTCCCTTCTTCAAGCTAGTCTATTAGATTATATTTTCCTAACTTGGGATTCATTTAGTTTTTATTGGGCCCACTAGTACCATTGGTTCCACTTGGGATAATGGGGCCACATGTACCACTCACTAGAGAGTGGGGAGCACAGATAGAGGTTAAATGCAACTGACTGCACCTTCATGCATCATATTATGAGCCTCCTAGACCAATCCCTACAATTCAAGATCCACTAGTAGTGCTAACACCAATCTCCTTCAGTTGGTGGTAGTTGGTGACAAGTCAAGCTAAGTTATTCTCCAGTTACATTTAGTTATATGTACTCTAGTTCAGTTAGCGCCAGTATTGCATGGTTGCATGTGGGTAGGTGCCAATTCTCACCTACTTCTCACTTACCACATCAGTTAGACTATTTTAACTGATTATAACTGATTGAGAAATTGAATTAGACAACTGGAGTTGATCTAGTGAACTCTGATAGTGATTTAGACACTTTTAGTTAGCCATGTAGTTAGATTGTGTTGCCGGATTCGAATCCTATCCACATGATTTGAATTATCCTTTATGTAGCACTATTAAATATTCTTAGGATTAATGTAATTTATGTTGTAATTATACTGAGAAATACTTATATGCTTCCAGTAAAATTTTTCTTGTTCAGTGTGTATTATTCATTCCTTTACACTGCATAATAATACAATCTAATTCCACTCATTTCCTAGGGATCAATGTCACAATAATTTGAACAACATTTTCCTTTTCCTTGGTGGGAATCTTTTTTTTGTGGTTCTAATGTAACAAGAGGGTTTGTATGATCCACCTTTGTCCCTATCACCCCTAACTTGTGTTGTATAGATTCAATGCTCATGTCTTCATTTCCATTCATTCTCATATGATCTTCCATATCTTTGTATGTACCAAAATGGTAGGGGGATGACAACTTCTTCCCCCTATCAAGGCCATAGAATGTGAGAAGCGGGATTGGTGGGAATGTGATCATTGTGTTAGTACTAACAAGCGATTTCAATAGGAGTAAAACCCTAAAATGCGTGATCGCCTCAAACCCTATCCAAACAACTGCTCATCAAAGCATTGTGTTTCATAGCAAAAGGAAACATTATTTATGATTAATAGTTGTTTAACTGAATGCCAAGGATTTACCATAAAAAATAATTCCCTCCATCTTAGGTTAGAAATAACAAATAGTAGTTGGAAACCATTTCCACTAGCCTTGGTATCCCTTTTAAAAAACATGATGTTATGAAGGAATATAATTGTTGGGTGTTATATTGTCTTAATTAATTCACCAAATATTTAATTATTGACCGAGGTTGGTATACTTAGAGTTGACACAAAGTATATGCGTACATAGAGGGGTACCTAGGGTGTCGTGGAAATATTTTAATAAAGAAAAGATCGAAATATCTTTCAAAATGAAAAACTGAGTCAAACTCCAGAAAGTTCAGCTACTGAGATAATTACGTATACTAAGACTAATAGATTAGAGCAGTATCAATCTATACTGCTCTACTCTATACACAATAATTGAGAAGGATATGTAAACAACACTATTCTAAGAAAGTAAAACCTATTAATTAGTTATTCAACTTCTTATCCTAGGAATTAGAAAGCTCATAAACAACTTAAAAAACTAACCATACAAAAAAATGATATTACCGGAAACAAGATTACAACTACTAGATATTTTCAAGACTTTCAACAACTAAATTATGCATACAACTAACAAATATGTAATCATTAAGATAAACTATTCAATTCCACTCTCCTTGAGGATTCTGAGGATATGCATTCATTGTGATCGAAATTGGAGAGGGAGGTGCATCAAAATGGATTTCAAAAGAAGTAAAGAAACTGAATGGGATTAAATCTAACTTAAATTCTACAAATAGATGCAAACTAAGGAATGTCCAATTACAAGTGATAGTAAACATTGTGATTTATTTCTTAAGCAAATGACTTTAAGGGGAAAAGTTATTACGAGAAACTAATCTATTAATTAAGAAACTAAACTCTTTTAGAAATTACTTGAAAGTTAAAAGGTATACTACTCTTATATGAAACAAGTGTAAGGAAAATATGACTTAGAAACAACTGGAAAACTTAATAAATAAAACTCCTCCAAATCCTATTCTACAAATCTTTTCAGTAACCACACAATGAAGGCAACAAGTCCTATGCTACAATCAATTTACAAAGTACTAGTATGCTTTTCTAGAAATTAACATGTATAACCCTATTGAGGGATGGAAATTCAGAGGTAACAACAGTTAAGGACTCTCCCCAGTAAACGTTCCCAACTATCTTGTTACTGTTTGGTATGGGGAATCCATCCGGTTTACAGTCCGGCTACCGTAGGTCAAGTAACCAAACTAAAAGGTTCTACCAGTTATGGCCCGGTCCACCATGTATATTTTAGTTTTTTGAATTTAAGTATGATGTGCAAGTGCCTATCTAAAAATGCAGATTGATAGAGAATACGAGGAGTGGTCACAATGTGATGCGCACATTTTTACCTCTCGTCTTAACTCTCTCGCATCTAAATCACACACAGAAAGAAACTAAAACTAACTATCTAACCTATCCCTGGGGAGAAATATTATCATTTATCAATGAGTAATGTATTTCTGTGCATGCATTAAGAAAAATCACAGATAGCTGTCACTTATTTCAAAACACATGAACATTAATAGATATATGAACAACAAGATAGCTTATTGTTTATGAAAAGCCTTCATTACTCACAGTGGAAATTTCATAGAATAAACTACAGCACATTCATAACAAGAACATAGGTTGAAAGAGTTAGAATGATCTCACAGTTAATGGACACAATATAAAAATGAAATAGTTCACATTCAGCAAATCCATAGCACAACATTTGAAACATTCCACTAAGCTTTCTCCAACATAAAACTTGTAATTCTTATTGCAAAAAGAAATAGTTCTTCTTACAACATACTCTCACAAATCTATCTGGGAAAAAGTCCTCCTTTTTTAACATCTAACTCTTTTATATTTATCCAAAACCGCAAACCTTTGGGTTGCCCTATGGTGACCTTTGGGCTCCCCAACCATTTAAATCCACAATTTTGTCTTTTAGTGAGTGTTGTACGATACGTTACATTAAACTAAAATTTAATAGCAATTTTATAAAGAGGGACCAGCTTGGTCACCGATGAACTTTTCCGAAGCCTGGGCCTCTGCTACTATTGATTATGCTTAGTAATCCATTGGTCCCTTTTTAGATACTATTGAGCTTAAACCTTCACATTCTTCTTCTTTTCTCTATTTTCACTTCATTCTTCAGCCACTTCCTTCCTTTCTTCCTCCCTTCTAGACATATCTTCTTTGCAACAGCAATCATTCTGTCATAAACATAGCCTGTTTTTAGACCAATTAGCGTTTGACAAAGTAAAACAAACTGTATCAAAACATACATCCTATAAAATGAACTATCAACAATATTAATGCATGAAAAGAAAAAAAATATAATGCAAAGAAAATCCTGCAAGTTCGTATCTTGAAATCCACTAAAACCATTGTCCAAACTAAAATCACAAGCCTGAAAAATAGACCCTTTATCTCAATCCAAGCTGCATCTGGACTAACTCAAAATCCTCCGAAGAAAGCATGAATCACAGCAACGTAACCGCCAATCTGAACCCTAAACTGCACTCCCTATCTCGGAGAAAACTAGACTCGACCAAAACCAACGAAACAACTCCACCATCATAAAATAGAGTAAAAGAACATAAAAAAGGCGGGAAAAACCCTCTCGGCGAGCAGAACTACTTAAGCATTGGATGATCAGTTCACTGAGGAGCTGCAACAGTGGAAGATAATCAGACTACAGGTTCCGCGATAAATGAAAACCTCGGCGGGTCAAGACATAAGATAATCCACAATATCGACGAGATAAAGCTAAAATTTTCTGCAATGTCGGTGGTATAAAGCACTAAAATCCACCGAAGTCGCGTATCAGAAATTGGAACCACTATTCAATAAACACATCAGCATCGATGAGTGGAAGGACTAAAGCATCGATGAGATAGTTCACTAAGGAGCCACAACGGCGGGCGATGAACAAACTATGGGCTCCACAACCAACTTAAAAAATCAGCGATCGGAAGAACTAATGACTACGTATCGACGACTCCAAGCTCAATGTTGTCGCCGTGTCAGCAATACAAAAGACTAGCCCTCTGATCAACTATCAAACATCGTTCTGATGGCGAAAAGAAAGAAAATCAATTAAAAGCAAAAAACCGCATAATCCACAAGGATATGGGCTTTCTGTCAGGGTGCTTGCTAACTGCCATCCGAAACGATGGCAACACAAAATACTAATGCTTCGACCGTGATAAAACAAAAAATGCCGAAAGTCAAAAAGTAAAATTTTTTTGAAAAATAAACAAAGGAGATAAAAGCCCATCAGCAAAAAACATGACTTTTCATCGGGGCGTTAATTAGTTAGCTTCCACAACTGCAGTTGCGTAGAGAACTATGGCCCCGATTCACTGTTCAATAGACCAACAACAGCGATAAAGGAAATCATCCACAAACCAAGAACTTCAAGTTCCACAGTCAAAAGCATTACCAGACAAAAAGCAGCTTTCCGAAAAGAAGGAAAACAATTGACCTCAATTCAACTTCAAATTACAATCCAAATTTATAGCAGAGAGAAAAAACAGAGTTCAGAAAACCGAATAAATCCAGGAAAGATAAAATTAAAAGGAGGGTCCAAAAGTTTAAAAAATTTGGGAAAAAGTTGCAGCTGCAACAATTGGCGACTACCTGGTGAACCCAGATCTCTGGACAATTTCTTCCTTAAATAGCAGACTGTTTGACAATAAAACCAACATGTTGAATTCTTCTAGATGTTTGGATTTCCCAAATGGCACATATGTACTTTAATCATTGATGATAGTCCAATTTAGGGATAATGGGAACCAATATTTAAAAGTCTAGATAACTCTTTTAAGGCCAGGAATATGAGTTTCATTTTTTACCTCTATCTTAGGGTAGCTCCCAGCTTGGAAACCACAGGATTGTAACATATGGTAAACAGAAATTTTCGTTTGTTCCTCATTCCCAATGCCATTTTGCACTTTTGTGCTTTTAGAATTTTTTGTCCTTTTTGAGTCCTCCTGCATGCCTTTCTTTCTGAATTTTTTATTCAGGCTCCTCTATTGATAGTGTCTTTTTTTGTGAGAGATGTATTTAATTTTCAGCTCACGGACAGAGAAGAACTTTGGAAATTTTGTACTCATTTGGTTCAGTACTTCGTTTTGATACATATTGCTTTGTTAGGAGATTTTTTACTCTTATTTTCCTTTTGGCTTTCAATTCTTGGCATGGGATCATTTGTATATAATATATTGTTTACCCTGCTTCCTTTCCATGGGTCTTTTGTTGTCACCTCCTAAGACATTTTTAAATGTGATATGGATGGAGCCTCAAAATAGTATTCCAGACCTTTCAATCCTAAGTTATTTTACAAGGATTAAGTAGTACTTCAATGTGTTCATAGCCATTTAGGAAAACTGCTAAACTAGAAGAATTCTTTCAGATAAATCAATAATACATAGTCTTATAATCAAGGATTTTAGTTAATCCAAAATTCCGATGCTCTCCATGCAACCAAAAGTTTGCTTCTTTTATTGAAATCAATCAAAATTTAACTAAAACAAACAGAAAAAAATAAATCAAAACAAAACCAAGCAATCCATTTATTTATGTACAAGATAAAAACAAAGATCAGGAAAAATAAGGTTTGAGAACTAAACCATTAACTGGTAAGTTATCTTCCCACCCCTGTAAATCTTGCAACTTGTAGGTTGAGGGGCCAAGCTTTGTTGCAATCTGAAAAGGGCCTACCCATAACTATTGAAAGTTCATGTGTTTCCCCTTTTCATCATGCGGGTGATCCCACTTAAGAACCAGATCTCCCACTTCAAATTCCCTTTTTCCATCTTTATTCTTATCAAACCACCACTTCACTACTTCTTGTTGATGCTTAAAACATTCTTTGGCTTTGGACCTAGAATCTTCCGCCTTCAAAAGATTATAGATTCTAATCTATAGGATTTCATTATCTGTGCCTCTAGACTCCTGAGCTATTATGGAAGAAGATATCATAATGTTGGGAGGAAGAATAGATTCTTTTCCATAAACAAGGGTATACGGTGACACACCTAAGGAATTCTTGGGTGTGACACTATCAGCCCAAAGAGAATTTGGTAATGCTAAATGCCAACTTCTCTGGTTTTCTATCACAATCTTTTTTAAGATCCTAATCAGATTCTTGTTTGTAGATTCTACCAAACCATTTCCTTGTGGGTAATAATTTGCAGAATAAGGCAACTTGATTGCTCTTTCATGAGCAAATGAATTTAATCTAATAGAAGAAAAATAAGTAGCATTATCAAAAACCAGGGAAATTGGAACCCCAAACCTGGTCATAATATGATCCACATATGATCTTGCAAGAAATCCATGGCCGCATCTTCATTCACTTTACATAATGGAATGGCCTCGACCCATCTAGTGAAGTAGTCAGTTGCCGTCAAAATGTATTTGTTTTGCAAGGAAGAATTTGGTTTTATCTTTCCAATGATATCAATCCCCCATTGATCGAATGGTTCTGTTATCATCACAAGCTTCAATGGTCCTGCTGCTTTGGATTGTCTTCCCCCACACCTCTGGCAGATATCACACTTTCTGACATGGGCGTGTGCATATTTGAACAGTGTGGGCCAATAGTATCCGACTCTGAGAATATTGCGGGCTATCATATCTCTGGAAAAATGACCTCTAGCAGGCCCATCATGTAACTCTGTCATGACCTTCTTTGCATATTATTTCTCTAAGCATCTGAGAAGGACTCCATCATAATTCTTTCTGAATAATATTCCATCAATGATCTGATATGCAGCTAATTTAAGGCGCAACACTCTTCATTTTTTGGAATTCCAATGTTCTGGCAACAATCCTTCTTGAAGGTAATGAACAAGGTCTTGGTACCAGGAATATGGAGCTATCAAAAGAGGACATACATCCATCATATGTAACTCAGCTTCATTTTCCCAATTGTTTTCTTCATGGTCTTTACCTTCAGCCATTAGTTTGCACAATCCCTGCCCCTTTACTATAGATGTTGGTTTGAATTCGAGATCATATTCTTGTAAAGCTGCTACCCAGTTGCCTCTTCTTTCTCCTAATTCCTTTTGTAGAAAAAGAGACCTTACAGCTCGGTGTGGAACTACTACCTTAGTCCAGTTCTTAAGTATGTATGGCCTGAATTGTTTTACCGCTTTGAAGACTGCATAAGCTTGTTAATCCACAGCTGGGTAATTCAATTCGGCCCCCTGCAGACCAGTGCTCATAAATGATATTGGGTACTCGTCTCCCCCATATTCCTTCTGGGTAAGCACCGCTGCCAATTAATCATCATACATGAAAGTATACAAAATAAAATCTTTTTCAAAATTTGGAATTTTAAGAGATGGTGCATGTGCAATAGATGTCTTTATCTTACTGAATTCCTTATTTTCCACATCAGTCCATTTGAATTGTACACTTTGTTTCACCATTTGCTGCAAAGGTTTGACAATTTGAGCAAAATCCGGTACAAACCTTCGCACGAAATTAATTTTCCCCATGAATGATTGCATACCTTTTTTGTTATGGGGTAAAGGGATCTGTTCGATGTCCTTAATCCTTTCTAGGTCTATGGAGATCCCTTTTTTAGAAACAACATGACCCAGTAGCTTTACTTCTATAAACGTAAACACACATTTCTTGAGAGTCAGTGAGATACCATATTTTCGACAACGCTCGAAAGTTTGTTTTAGATGGAATGTGTGTTCTTCTCTCTTTTTCAAAAATATTGTGATGTCATCGAGATATACCACAGCAATACTGCCAATCAGACCATGAAAAGCTATATCCATGGCCATCTGGAAAGTAGCTCCAGCATTTATGAGTCCAAAGGGCATTCTTCTGTAAGCAAAAGTTCCCCACCTTGTTCTGAATGTAGTTTTAAGTATATCTTCTTCACCTACTAACACTTGATTATAGCCAGATAATCCATCTAATAATGAAAATAACTTGGAACTTGAAACCATCTGCAATATCTGTTCCATGTGTGGGACTAGATAGTTTTCTTTATCCAAAGCATGATTTAGGTTTCTGAAATTCACACATAGCCTGATTTCTCTAGATTTCTTCCTTACTGGCACCAAATTCAAAACCCATTCCGAGTGTCTAACTTTGAATATAATTTTGGCATCCAATAATTTTTTCACTTCACTTTGAATTAAAGGCACCAGTTTTGGATGCATTTTTCTTAAAGGCTGTTGATAAGGCTTGACTCCAGATCTAATAGGGATGACATGTTGTATAATCTTGGTGTCATATGTTTTAAGCTCTTCATATTTCCAGGAAAACACATCTTTATACTGTTTGAACAAACTAATGAACTTACCTCTTTCACCGGGAGAGCAACACTTTCCCAAATTCAACTTCAGTTCCTAAATTTATTAGCTCGAATTGTAAAGATGAGCTATGAGTCTTGACATTTGTTGGTCTTCTGAACTTGTTGTCTAAATCAAACATCCGCTCTAAGGTTCTGACCCCTTTAGGAATAAAGTGGTCGAATTTTAACTCAGCTTGGTGTTCTTCATCATCGATAATTGCCCCTTTGAAAGTCTCATCATTCGTCAAACATTCCAGGATTTGTTGATCATCATCAAAAACTCGTAGATTGGTAATCATGTCTAGAACCGAAGGCCTGAAAAGTAATTCAATAGAATATCTGTTATTTGAAGGTACAATCCTTGCAACTGAGGTAGCTAACAAGTCAGCTACTGCATTTTTTAGTCTAGGAATGGATACAATATTAAATACATAAAAACTTTTAAGCAAATCCCACACTTCATTCTGGTAATATTTTAAATGAGGTGAAATGCAATGTATCTGATTTCAAATTTGCTTTACAATTATTTTAGAATCCCCATACACTTTCAGATTTTTTACTTTTAATTCAATGCTTTTCTTAGTCCCTGAACTAATACTTCATATTCAGCTGTATTATTGGTACATCCAAACTCTAATCTACATGAAAGAAAATGTTTATTTTTCTTTGGATCAATCAGGACACAGCCGGCTCCTGATCCTTCCAATGTTTTAGATCCATAAAAAAAAAGTGTCTACAAACTATATAATTCTACTAGACTTGAATTAAAAACTTCATCTAAAACTAAATCTACTATTTTACAATCAATCTCATCAACCCATGAAAATCAAAGGAGATCGGGTTGGGTGTCTAGTGTACTGCTGGCTTTTTTCGCTTGGTAGTTTCCCGGTTCTAGTTCAATGAAGTAATTTCCCAATACAGAATTCACTGGTTCATTCTTACCCTCCAAATGAGTACATTGTGTTTCATGTGGGGCTCTCTTAATACTTTTATTTGATTGGGACTTCCCTTATAAGGAAACCACAGATGTGACCAATCTAATGCAAAATATCCATTTATCTTTTCTAACCAATCCCGACTCAAAAAAAGTCCATAAGCATCGGTTATGTCTTCTATTAAAATATCGATGAACTGAAATACCTTTTCATTTGAAGATAAGTGAATCAAAACATCTTCCATTTCCCCAATTACCTTCACAGCTATTCTGTCTAACTGAATAACCTGCCAAGTAGATGGTTTAGGTTGTCCATTTATCTTCTTGTAGACTGAAAGTGGCATAACATTTACTGATGCCCCTAAGTCTACTAAACAATTGTGCACGTTATGGTTGAAAATCTCAAAAGTTAGGAGAAATGGTGGGGTTTTGTACTTAGACTTACCTCCCACACTTGTTTCACCAATTTCTTGTTCTTCAGGTTGGTTGTCAGTGGGAAGCTTTTCCTCTGGTACTTCAAGTGCTTTTAACAATTTCGAATATTGAGATATTATACATTATACATTTCGAATATTGAGATATTTTCCTTAGCCCTTTTAATGTCCTCCACAATATCATACCCCATCTTAGGTGCTTTGATATTCTTCTTGAAATTATCAACCTTGTCTTCAACAGGCTTAACAGGCATGTTAATTCTCTTAGGATCTTGACTTGTAATGGTAAATTCAGGTATTTTATAAGCTGTGGTGCTCTTCTGAATTTTATTGACATTCTCTTGAAGTCTCCTAATTTTTGGGAGGATGGAATTGTCTTTATTTAACAAACCTCGATTTCTTGTTATCACATTTGTTTCTGATGTGTCTTCCTATTTTAGTGAACCTTCCTCTTTTGTATCAAAAAGTGAGACATAGTCCCATAAAGCCAAAGCATCTTCTTCTTGTTTTTCTATGGGTTGATTATTTTTTTCTTCCTCATTATCAGCTTCTGCTAGTTTAGAGTCCAATAGCTGATTCATTACTAACGTCATCGAATTGATCCATTGAGGGAATTTTTTTTCAGAATGAGGTTGCTGATGAAAGGTGCAAAAATTATCCATACCTACCTCAGCTAAATTCATTGATGCAAGACTGTGTGGAGGAGGTTTAGATTGTTTGTTGTATTCTATCCTTTTATAGTAAGGCTTGTATGCTTTATCAGCCTCCTTTTATTTTTCCAAATATATCACTCTGTTAGATAGCTTCTGCATCATTTTCAACATTCCTTCAAAGTCATGTGATTGCTCATCCTTAGGCTTAGTCAGTAATAAAGCTTTTCTTCGAAAAGTTTTTTCTCCTGACTGCTCAGGATAATATTCTATGCTCTCTTTTTCAACTTCTACTCTCTCATCTTCTTCATAAGTTTCTGACAATATAGGCTTGAATGACATCTTGGAAAACATGGCCGATTCAGGCCCTAGAGCTGAAGTATAGTATTCAATCAGAACTTTATCAGAGGGCTTATCAGCTGTAGAAATTTTTTTAAGATAAGCATCAAACCTTTGAGTGAAACTATGCACTTTTTCTTGTCTTTCTTTCTTTAAAGCACATAACCCTTTCATTAGAGATGCATGAGTTTTCTGGACAACATATTTACTCCTTTCAAATGTGTCCCATTATGTGATTGAATTTGCAGGAAGAGAAAAATACCATGAGGCCGCTACTTCTTTCAGGTTATGTGGAAACAATCTACAGACTACATCTTCATGTTTTCCAGCCCATAGTCCTTCTATAGCCAAGTAAAAGCTTTGCAAATGATCATCTACCAAAATATTTTCACTTGGGTCAAACTTAGGCAACATTTTCTCAAAAGTTTGAGGCAAATCATGCAAAGGAGGTGTTAGGTTTAATGGTGACCTAGCCCTCCAAGCAGGTGGTGGATTTGGTGGGTTGGGTGGCTTATTTGCGTTTACATTTTCCATGATTTTAAGTGGAGAGTGAGGTGGTGAATGAATAGGGGTATGAATAGGTGAATAGTAAGGTGTATCTGGGTCCAAATGATTCAGAGGTTGAACAACTTCTTGTAAGGATGTTTCTACCAGTTCTTCAAAATCTTCAACCAACACTGCGTCTTCCAATATAGGGTGGTCTTTCTTTTGATATTCTATTCTGGGTAAGACAGGAATAATTGGTAATGCTCCGATCTTCTTCGCATAAGCCCTAGTAATTCTTCTCAAATCGTCAACTACTTTGTTATCGATAGGATACAAAATCTCTTTACCCTTCTCTTCAAGGATTGGATTGGGAAACAAATTGCTCTCATAATTGTTACCAATGGAATAATTTCAAGGAAATGGGTTTCCTCGGCCATCCATGCACTACATTCCCTCCTTCTAGCGCTAAAAACTGTTGAGTCCTAGAAATTCATAGGTAACAATAGTTAGGGATTCTCCCCAGTAAACGTTCCCAACTAGTCCGTTACTGTTTGGTATGGGGAATCTGTCCGGTTTATGGTCTAGCTACCATAGGTCAAGTAACCAAAATAAAAGGTTTTACTGGTTACGGCTTGGTCCACCCTGTATATTTTATTTTTTTGAATTTAAGTATGATGTGCAAGTGCCTATCTAAAAATGCATATTGATAGAGAATATGAGGAGCGATCACAATGTGATGCGCAGGTTCTTACCTCTTGTATTAACTCTCTCGCATCTAAATCACACACAGAAAGAAACTAAAACTAACTATCTAACCTATCCCTAGGGAGCAAGATTATCATTTATCAATGAGTAATGTATTTATGCGCATGCATTAAGAAAAATCACATATAGCTATTACTTATTTCAAAACACATGAACATTAATAGATATATGATGAACAAGATAGCTTATTGTTTATGAAAATCCTTCATTACTCATAGTGGAAAGTTCATAGAATAAACTAGAGCGCATTCATAATAAGAAAATAGGTTCAAAGAGTTAGAACAATCTCATAGTTAATGGACACAAGCTGAAAATGAAATAGTTCACATTCAGCAAATCCATAACACATCATTTGAAACATTCCACTAATCTTTCTCCAACAGGAAACTTGTAATTCTTATTGCAAAAGGAAATAGTTCTTCTTACAACATACTCTCACAAATCTATCTAGGAAAAAGTCCTCCTTTTTTTACATCTAACTCTCCTATATTTATAAAAAACCGCAAACCTTTGGGTTGCCCTATGGTGACCTTTGGGCTCCCCAACCGTTTAAATCCACAATTTTGTCTTTTAGTGAGTGTTGTACGATACGTTACATTAAACTAAAATTTAATAGCACTTTTATAAAGAGGGACCAGCTTGTTCCCTGATGAACTTTTCCCAAGCCTCGGCCTCTGCTGCTATTGATTATGCTCAGTAATCCGTTGGTCCTTTTTTAGATCCTGTTGAGATTAGACCTTCACTTTCTTCTTCTTTTCTCTATTTCTGCTTCTTCATTCTTCAACCACTTCCTTCCTTGTTGCCTCCCTTTTAGACATATATTCTTTGCAGCAGCAATCATTCTCTCATAAACACAACCTGTTTTTAGACCACTTAGCATTTGACAAAGTAACACAAACTGTATCAAAACATATATCCTCTAAAATGAACTATCAACAATATTAATGCGTGAAAAGAAAAAAATGATAATGCAAAGAAATCCTGGAAGTTCGTATCTTGAAATCTGCTAAAACCACTTTCCAAACTAAAATCACAAGCTCAAAAAATAGACCCTTTATCTCAATCCAAGCCGCATATGGACTAACTCAAAATCCTCTAAAGAAAGCATGAATCACAGCAATGTAACCGCCAATATGAACCCTAAACTGCGCTCCCTATCTCGGAGAAAACTAGACTCGACCAAAACCAACGAAACAACTCCGCCATCATAAAATAGAATAAAAGCACATAAAAAAGGTGGGAAAAACCCTCTCAGTGAGCAGAACTACTTAAGTATCAGATGATCATTTCACTGAGGAGCTACAATAGTGGAAGACAATCAGACTACGGGTTCCGTGACAAATGAAAACCTCGGCAATCAAAGGTTATAAAGACTACATATCGGCAGGTCAAGACACGAGATAATCCACAATATCAGTGAGATAAAGCTGAAATTTTCTGCAATGTCAGTAGTATAAAGCACTAAAATCCACCGAAGTCATGTATCGGAAATCAAAACCACTATTCAATAAACACATCAGCATCGACCAGTGAAAGGACTAATGCATCGGCGGGATAGTTCACTAAGGAGCCACAACGGCGGGCGACGGACAAACTTTGGGCTCTGCGACCAACTGAAAACATCGGCTGTCAGAAGAACTAATGACTACGTGTCAGCAACTCCAAGCTCAATGCTGCTGCCATGTCGGCAACACAGAGGACTAGCCCTCTGATCAATTGTCAAACACCATTCCGATAGCGAAAAGAAAACAAATCAATTAAAATCAAAAAACCGTGTAATCGGCAAGGATATGGGCTTTCTGTCGGGGTGCTTGCTAACTGCCATCCAAAACGGCGGCAACACAAAAGACTAATGCTCTGACCGTGATAAAACAAAAAATGTTGAAATTCAAAAAGTAAAAGTTTTTTGAAAAATAAACAAAGGATATAAAATCCCATCGGCAAAAAGCATGACTTTCCATCGGGATGTTCATTAGTTAGCTTCTGCAACGGTGGCTACGTAGAGAACTACTACCCTGATTCACTGTTCAATAGACCTCTGACAGTGATAAAGGAAATCATCCACAAACCAAGAACTTCAAGTTCCACAATCAAAAGCATTAGCAGACAAAAAGAAACTTTCCGAAAAGAAGGAAAATAGTTGACCTCAATCCAAGTTCAAGCAATGCAAATTTATAGCAGAGGGAAAAAATAGAGTTCAGGAAACCAAATAAATTCAGGCAAGATAAAATTAAAAGGAGGGTCCAAAAGTTTAAAAATTTTGGGAAAAAGTTGCAGCTATAACAAACCATAAACTCAATATACATAAATATAAACTAAACTAAACTAGAGATATAATTACCAAACGTTACAATAGTAATGAATGAAGAAATCAGAAACAAAAGAGACAGAACAAAACACAATTCAGAACATACTAAGGTAAAAGGAGGTGAAAGATAGGGATGGAACTTGATATATACTTAAATGATATAGACTAAGGTCTTAATTATAGATATTACCATTTTCTAATTACAAAACAAAACATAATTCAAAATCTAAAGAAACAGAACTTTAAACAGGCTTAAAACAAAATGGGAAATATTAAAGGCTAGATGAAGGGTTGAATGGAAGTTTCAACGGATGGTCCGAATGACAGTCCATATCAGGAAAACAATGGAAATTAGGAAATAAATGGCCTAGATGATCTAAATATCAACTGATTTCATGCGAATGAGAATAAGATGCATAAAGGACAGTAATTGAACCTAGTTAATAATTGAAATAACAAAGAGATTACTGGTACTAGTCTATGGTTGTAAATAGACTATTCCCTATTATGAAATGAACCAAATTGGAATATAACTGAAACTAGTCTATATGTAAAGAATAATTGACAGAACTAATTCTAACTACAAACTAAACCTAAGATACTAAATTAACTAAATTCTATCTAATTGCAAACATAACATTTGACATTAAGTTGAAAGGGAAACTGGAAGGAGAGCTGAAAGGAAAACTAGAAATAAACTAAATGCACAACCGGTTACTTTAATTCAAGAAATATCAATTATACTAACAGCACAACATTACTCATAATAAAACAGA
Organism: Pseudotsuga menziesii; assembly: GCA_001517045.1. Lineage (NCBI taxonomy): Eukaryota > Viridiplantae > Streptophyta > Pinopsida > Pinales > Pinaceae > Pseudotsuga > Pseudotsuga menziesii. Next base: position 55,621 of record LPNX010228658.1, on the reverse strand, counting down.
TGCTACAGGAAACAAGGAAATGAACAATATCAACTGACAGGAAACCAATTTGCATAAAAAAAATAGAAATAGAAACTACTTATCTGCAAGAAATGAGATAACAAGAACACACATAGAAATAGAGACCACTGGTTGTTGAGGGGACCTCTCATAAATCAAGGTGGAATTTCAATCAATCACTCACAAGAACAAGAACATGTATACACAGCGAAAATAGAACTTATATTAACATTCCGAACAGATTTTTTACAGATCTTCTTCTCTAAGGTCGACTAACAGATTTACAAACTAGCTAACTAACTATGCTCTTGATTGGAGTTGACTATATATAATGTTTAAAAGGATGAGTGGTTTGACCCTTTCAGTGGTCGATCACTCCTAAAATAGTTGGCCTTTATGGTGAACAAACAACCATATGACAACACACAGTCCTCCTCCTACTCTCTCCCGTGTGTTGCAGCGTATAGATTCTCATTGATGTGAACTTGGATTGTGGTGTCGAATCAATAAAGGAGGATGGAGACCCTTCTTAGAGAAAGGACCATTATAACATAAAACGCTTGGACAACAAAAGGACTATAGACCATGTTGCACTTTAATCATTTGGGAATACATCAACTAACAGTGCGCAAGCCGATCGGAAGGCTGAATGGAGAGCTAGATATGCTCTGTGCATATCTAGCATGAATGCATGTCCAATGTTGTCTCATTTAAATACTATGAACTGTAAAACAAATTCATATATCAAACATACTTCCAAATATCAAATAATTGCTTAGTAAAATCACAAAATAATAAAAATAAACGAAGACTTGCATAAATTCCAAATGCATTCGTACCTGGGGCAGAATGATAAGATGTATGACAATAAATATATCAAAAAGGTGACAAAATAAATGCCAAAATATTAAATTACCAACTGAGAATAGTGACAAAACTAGGATCAACACTACCCCGAACTAGAGAGATGCCAAGTCCCACTGAGCAAAAAAATGGAGTTTAGGAAGAAGGCGAAGCTGCGTCAGCAGCTGCCTTCGACTTAGTCGATGAAACATGGGACTTAAATTTCAATTTTCTGGCCTATGATTTTAAAACAGCACGCCTCTCCTGTTGAGAGTCATGTGAAGAATTAATGGCCCTGTTAAGGTCCTCAACGGTCTTAACTTGAAGACGCAACTCCTTATTCTAATATTGTCGGAGATCTGCAATTATCTTGCGTTAGAGTAAATTTCAACTCAAAATGGGCCTTTAACTCTAATTCAAATTCCATGTCATCATGTGTTAGCCAATGAAATTGATTTAAATTTTATTTATCATATAGGTTTAAAACAATTTTTTAATATAAATTTGGGGATAGATATCATAAAAAAACTACTTTTTTTATTCGTATTTTCAACATATCTCCCTGTTTTTTTACTCAAATTTCGATCAGGAGAGCTCATTGGATGCAGAATTAAATTTTGCATCCAAAGAGTACCCACTTGACATAATTTTGATGGAACCCACTACCCCAAAAGAAAGAAATACCTAAAACAATGTGATGATGACATCATCATCATGCTTTTTCAGGTATTTCTTGCTTTTTGGGTAGCTGGGTTCGTCAAAAGTATGTCGAGTGCATACTCATTGGATATAAAATTTAATTTTGCATCCAATGAGCTCTCCTAATAGAAACTTGAGTAAAAACACAAGGATATATGTCAAAAATACAAACAAAAAGTAGTTTTTTTCTTTTCTTCCTCCAAAATTAATAAATATTATTTCATTATTTTAACTATAATTTTATTAATTTTCCTTAGGAGGCCCATTTTGAGTTGAAATTTCCTCTAATGGAATATTCTTCATTTCGACTTGCTGATTGTGCCAATTCTTGAGTTAGTTGGTCTACTGTTGGCTGATGAGGAGTGGATGGTTCTGTGGGCTTCTTGGAGTCTGGAGGCAGACTCAATTCCGTGGATGGTGTCTCAAGTTCAACAGAGGAGATTTGTCTTTCATGACTCATGCCTTGAGCAAGTGTAGGGACAATCTCACAAGAAGCATATTTGAGAAATTCGGCTGAGAAACTAGCCAATGTGAACAAAGGTGATTCAGTGATGGGTTTATCCGCTTTGACCACACTGTTTGGATGACTGGTCTAGGCGATGGGATGAACCGTGGTTTGGGCGATGGGATGAATAGTGGACTGGACAGAATTTGCCTTTCGGTTCCTTGTGCGAACTCATGGAAAAGGTAAAAATTTAGCTGACACGAGGATAGGGATATGTGAATGGGAAGGGGAACTTTCCTATGGTGTATCTTCATCAATGTGCACAATTTTGGGGATTTTATTCTCTGTGGAAGGGTTTTGAATAGAATCACAGTTACGATCATGCCTAGGGAGCTTTCAAACATTTAGGTGAGGGTTCAGGACTTTAAACATGAAATTATCCCAAGTTTGATTCCTCTCTTTGAGCTGATGCAAGATCAGGAGCTTAATCATGCTATGGTGATACAAACTTCCCTAGGATTGATTGTATTCTCCTTCACTTGAATTGACATTTTCTCCAAGATTTTGAGGAAATAAAATGAGAACTTGAGAAACTCCTGATTAATGAAATGTTCCTATAAGCGAAGATGACAAGATTTGAACACATTAAAGTTACCATCGCATATTATAAGGAAGATGATGATGATCAGAGGGTTGAAGTATTCCTGCTTAATCCATTCTCGGTGAAATCCTTTAGTAGTTGCAACATGCTAGTAACCCGAATTAAGAGTGAAATCGTGGGTCGATCGAGGGAGAAACAAATGTTTATGCCAACGAGTGCATTCTCTTGGGAGCTTAGTCGTGACTGCAATGGTCTCCTCAATTACCAGAAAAAATGAGATGACCAACCCTAGCCATCTTACCATAAAATAATTTCACAAATGTCAGCGAAATCTCCTCGTCATATCCCTACAAAAGTTGGAGAAATGGATTCCACCCTGCTCGAAAGAAAATCTCCCTGCATTCTTGAAATTTTGGCATTTGGAACAAATCCTGATAGCTTTTGGGCTCAAGACGGTTAGGGATTGTTCAAACATAGTCGAAGATGCAAGGTTTGTAGAGTATACATGAAAATGGTGACTAAACAGCTCTGTGGGTACGAAGGTAAGTGAGGGAGACAGAATGGAACGAAATACACAAGGGAGTCGGCTTAAAACATGATCCATTCGAGCGATTGAATGATTGTGGACATAGACTTGGCACGTTTAAATGATCATGCCATCATGGAAAATCTTGAATCGTGTGCCCTCAAAAGTACGTTCCTGTTAATGAATTCGTATGGTTTTGATAAATTCAACAATATCCAAAAAGAACTATGGACAGGTTGAATACATTACTCAATACAATTCCATAAAACGCATTCAAAATCAGAATAACCCGAATTAACGAGATGATAGATCACTTCATGGTTTCTGCATGTAATTAGGTAAGAGGATAAAGGTAATGATAGTGTAATCATGATTGAAAAGATCCTACAATTATATCACATCCATATAGAGTTTAAACCAGATCATATTATGTCAAAATCGTAATCAAAATAATAGGTCGAAATTAGTCCTAATGAAGTCATAATGCTTTTGTAAGCATGTGTATGTGACTTAATAATTATGGGTACAGTTCAACTAATTTAACTTTTTACCCCAAAAAGAAATAAGCTAACACCTTAACACACTCAACCATTGGTGCTATAATATCACGGTTTTCATTCGGATAGTCATTTGGCATTTCATTCAGACCAGTGTTCGAACCTTCATATGATCCTTCATATGTATTTTCTGTAAAAATGTATGCTTTACTGAATCTGACTGCTGCTAATTATGCAGTAAACTTTCTGGGTTGTAAGTGTTACCACCTAAGTTGTGCTTAGTGGTTTTTTATCAAGTGATCCTAGTGAACTAGACAAGGATAACTTGTTCAGACTTAACAAAACCTTTGGAAGTACTTCTGGGAAGTGCTTGTTGTACTATATCACATGTTCATACCCCATGGGGGAATTGTAATAAATGTTCTAGCATGATAGTGTCTGTAAAAGACTCAGTCTCTTAGAATTTATTTGTAAATCCGATCAGCCCAGGGTGTTTTTTCCCTTGGTTATTATTGGTTGTTGAATAAACGACTGATAATTTCTGAGTTTTTCACTCCATACCTCCAAAGTTGGGGTGGTCGACTTGGAATTTAGGCCTATTGAGGTTATTAGAGTCTATGTGTCAATGTACAAACATGCTAGACATCATGGTTGACTCATATGAACATGTCTAAGTACCCCTAGTTTTTTTCAATTTTTCAATTTTTTTGTTTTTTCAGTGTTTTTTATTAAAATTTAATTTTTCCAAAACTTAGGCTATTTTTTAATAGTTTAATTGAAAATATTGATTTTGTAATAAAAGTCGGCCAAATAATCAGTTTCAGTCATGTAGGTGCTCATTTTCAAGCTAAGAGCACCATGTAAACCCATGGACCCACTTTTTCCTGGTTTTGAGTGATTTTCCATCACTCAGGTTAGAAAGCCCCAAAAAATCAATTATTGATTATTTTAATTAATAAATTGATGAATAATGGAGCAAATCCAAAATCATAGATCAGTGGATTCTTAGCCGATTTGATTGAAATCAGTTGGATCTGAACTAGATTGACTAGATCTGACAAATCCTTGAATGATGGAGGTGATCTGGACAGATCTAGAGTTGATCTTTAGCATCCTTTATGGGGAATTTCACCCTCCCTCTCTCCTCCACACGTTTTGGCTCATCTAGATGAGTTTTGGTGGATGCTTCAGTCAATAGGTTGAGGTGTCAGTCAGATCAGCCCTTTGATTGACATTTACACTCAGTGAGACTCAGATCTGGCTCAGTTAGACACAGATCAGGCATTTATGGACACTCCATCGGCTAATTTGATCTATCTCCTTGGGATTTGCGCCCCCTGGGCTGGATCTCCTGTTTTTGTATATATCCAAGCATAAGCCTCCTCTTCCAGGAGTTAGAACTGGGATTGAGGTGCTGCTGCTATTGTACTATTGTTATTGTTCATTTGAAATAAAGAGAAGCTTTTGAGGCAAGACGGTGTTGTGCCATTGTATGTGTGGAATTATCATTGTCATTTTTTACTCAGGTAACCTATATCTGTGTTCATAATTTGTTGTTTTCTTGTGGATTCATTGCTAAGATTGATAATAAGTTTATTATAATCTTGATAGGAAAGGTGCTTTTCAATAAGTTTATTGGCCATATCTTTCCTTTGATGCATGTTTAGACATCTAGATTCAGCATGTTCTCTAAGCTTATATGCATGTTATTCTGAATCTCTATGTATGTACTAATCGGATCTCACAAGTATTTCGGCAAGTTTTTTTTTATTTTAGCTGAGCTGCAAGTTCCTAGATTGGATAGGATGCTAATCTATTTTTATTCTTCACTCTCTCCAAAAAATTCCAAAGGCATAGTCCCTCGACATTCGACCTGAAAGCTCCACGGTGGATCTTCAAGGCTACCAGCATTTCTCTCCTCCTCTTCCTCCTTCAAAATCAATTCTTTTACCCAGTTAATTTGTTCATAGCTTTGATATTTTTTAGATCTATCATATTAAAGTAAATTTAACATAGATATATCTTCTCAAATCCCATAATCTAGATCTTTCTCTTAAAAGGTTTCATAAGCATTTTAGATCTAGCTTTAGGGAAATCGTCCTTTTTGCATGGAATTTTAAAGAGAATTTGTAGCTTGCATGCATTAGATTTCTATTTTCTGTTATAAAAGATAAATCTAGAAATAAGTGCACATCATATTGGCTGCCTAAAAGGCAAGCCAAGATCCCAAGGAAATATTTCTTTCCTTGGTTCCCCTTTTACCTTTTTTAACTAGATTTCACTTAGCTTTTTTTTTGTTAAAAATAAGCTGACCCAAAGGTAATTTCAGAGTGATTTTGGGCATATTTCAGTCTAATAAGCTTGCTATTTTTTAGCAGGTATAACAGAAAAAAGGAGGATCTGCTGCTCGAAAGTGACTTTTGGGCCTTCTGAATCCCCCCGGGGGTCTCACCTTTTGACTGAAATCTTTAATTTTTGCACTTTGTAAGCTCTTGGTTTCATTCTATATAAGAATAAAGAGGCATAATATCAGTTTTCTGATATTGTAACCGCTCGTAATAAAAATAATTTTGAATAGGCTCTTTCGAGCCCATTCCCCATCCCCCCTAAGGGGATTTGCATCTGTGTCATTTTTTGCTTTTCGTTCATCTTTTTTCAATCTAGCGTAGTATTAATCTGTAGCGTAGTATACTTTGATTTAAAATCAATTCCATATTCCATTTCTATTGGTTTCAAAGTAACCTTAATACTCCCCCCACGAGCCTCGTTTTGAGCCGAAAGGTGAAGAAAGGTTCATCGTAGTCTAATTAGAAAATTGTGGTTTGCTTATATTTTTATGTTTCATTTTCTATCATCATTTGTTTCAGTAACCATAATAAAATCAACCCTTCCTTGATTCCCCGATTGAGTTCCACTTGGACAGAAATAGGTTCCTGGATGGTTTTCTTTTTAACAGGAACATCCATCTCAAAATTTACTAAAATTGACAAGACTCTGGTGTGTATGCCCTGCATTTGGCTGCGGTTCATCCGATCAGTCAAGCTGTATCAAAAGCATTTGATTGAATAGTATAATTAGGACTCACTCTCCTAAATTGACAAACCATCAGGTGAAAATCCAACACCTAGATCAAATCATTACGGTGGCAAAAATACCCAAAGGAAGCAGGAACTTCTGAAAAGTGACCTCAGGGCACCGATCTTTGTCACACCCTAACGGGTGCGTTATGAACAATATCCCCAGA